>OY829542.1:59236426-59762505 GCA_963691705.1 Viola odorata
AGTCAGAAAAACCTAAAAGCACCAAGTTAACAAAGAGCACTCCAAGTATGCATCAGTAAAACTCTACTTGGAATCATGGCGCAAATACTAAGCAAGAAACACATTAGTGTACAGTAAAATTCTACTTGGAATCATGACACAAATACTAAGCAAAAATAGTGTACAATTGAAAATTGATATTACATCAGAAAAAGATCAAAAGTCAACCGCAATACTTTTGTATCATTATGTAGTAACATTACCTCAGAGTTAACAATGAAAGCAGATGATTACCAATTATAGAATATAAACTTATCATCGCAAGTAAAGTAGTTTATGATGTTAATGTGGCACGCAAGTTAAATGAACCAACCAAGCCTGACTCCAATTGAGCATCACAAGCTAGTACATACTCCGATCTTCTGCTATTCTAATATGAAAACGATGTTTATATAAAAAATGGCATATGTAGTCGTACTAAACTATTCTCACTGCTGCGCAGATGAATTGATGTAACATAGCAAAAATCCATAGTTCCAGAGTAATTCAATAGAAAAGAAATAATTAGTTACCAAACCGTCACCAGATTTTGCCAAATCAACGGCAACTTTCATGAATTTGAAAACTGCCTGCGATTCCTCTTCACTGAATCCAGTGATACCAGCAATATTGCTGAAATGGAAGAACAGAAAGTAAAAGTAAGTCACGCGCCAGGATATCATGTTATGAAATCTACATAAATTAACTCTGTAAGGATATACGAAAGGAAAAACTAAGAAAATTTGAATATGTAAATTAGCACAATAGCTTATATTTTAATATTCCAACCATGTCATCTGAGCCACATTCCTTACAACTATTGCAATACCAGCTAGAAACAAACATGATAAATTAACAAAAAATTAATATACACCAGAATTAGCACTACTGCTTTACAAACAATCAGTCACAAAACAGGTAACATCATGGCTACTTGCAATATAGCCTACAAACATCAACTTTTATGGCGAGTATCTATCTAGAAGTGAAATTTATTTTCTAAACCCGTTTGTCTTGCACATAGTCAACTAAGTATAATTACAAATTACGTCAATCTTGGCGCAGAAATACACACACTTGGTTCTACCTATCGGTAGTAATGCTTTATACTTTTAGTCTAACAAAGTTTCACAGTATGTTTTCCTGTATGTTTAAAAACGAGAGTACCACCCACTCCATCCCGACATAAATAAAAGCAAAATGTTACTCAACATTTGATATTACTTCCCATTAGAGCAAATTGTTCAAATGATAATTAGAGACCAAGTCCAGACCAAAACAAGAAGGTTATGCGGACACCTTAACCTTAGAGAGGAGATAGAACTTACTAGGTAGGTGGATGATATGATGTTGGCCATAGCTTGCACTGTTCTTCCCACTCTTCCCTAGATGCTGCAGCATATTTGCAAACCTGAAACCAGTTAAGTTAATACACTGCCTTTAATACTCTAAGCTATGCACCACTCAACATAATAAATCCATTCAACTACATAGCACTAGTAGTAAAACTGGTGCCTTAAATGCTAAAGCTTTGTTTGGCATGCTTAATTATACTTACAATCATCAATAACGACTAACAAGTAACAGCAACAACAAAAAAAGGAGAATAACCCACTTTTCTGATAAAAGGACTCAACTGGTAGGAGTTGATAAGCTCTTGTATATCCTTTGGCAAGCTGTAAAACTGATACTCATCCTCAAAAGCTAAGCATAAAATAACTGATAGCTGCATTCTCCCTAACAGAAGATGGAAACATAGTTGTTACAGTAAGAATGCTTGAGATAGTAATAGTTCAGGGCCATGTCCATATTAGTTAGCCCACATTATACAAACAATGAGAGCACACAGTAACTATTCACCTTCCACATATTGTTTTCGTATGCGCTTCAAGTGGCGAAAATCTTCAAGTGGATGTAACAGATTTAAATGCCTACTCAACCAAAACCGAGAATGGACATGACATTAATATGGTTTATTTTTTTCAAAAGAAAAAATCCAAGGAAACCAACTAAAATCAACTAAATTAATAACCTTATGATAATGTTTGCCAACTTAGGCTCAATTGCTGAAACAAGCACACTCACTGCATATTTTATAACCAAAAAGAATACACATTAGATTGTTATTGATTAATAATAAGGAGAAGCAAAGTGAAATTTTGGAGAGTGGTTGGCCTCTAATAAACTCACCAGTGGGTTGTTGGTTGAGTGGGAATGGTGGCTTGTCGGGGATATGAAGGATTTGCCACGCGTCTGCGCTGGTGTTCATTGTCTTGGCCAAAGATTGCTCCTCATCCTTGCTCTGCATCTTTCCAAGTAGATCTTGGAAAGAGAGGGAAAGACCAGGTGAGGTTTTTAGATCTCTAAACATGTTAAAGCATTAGCCATTCCCAATTCTAATGTACGTGAACCAGACTGGGCCTAACTCACCACCCCAAGTTTAAACTGAGTCAATTGTAGATTTTCTGTAGAAAAAAGGAAATGACTCAATTGAAGTTAAATCTAGGTCAATTTTAATTATTTGTCTTTGTGTGGTTTGTGCTCAATTAAAATGAAACAATCGTTTATGACTTAAGTGTAAAAAAATAACCTCTAACTCAGTAGCAACGTATTAATCACTACACAAATTGAAAAGTAGGCGTCATGACATAAACTTAGGCAACAATAACTTATCAGGTCTGACAATGCAGCAAAGCTGCAGTACTTTTCAGACTACAAGACTCCAATGTAAAAGTCCCAAATGACAACTACAGAGCAATGTAGTACCTAGACTATTCATTCACCAAAGAATGTTGCAGTCCACTAAGTAAAGAAGATTTAGCATTTCATTTCTAGCAACAAATGAAGCTGAGAATGGACTTGCAACTGAAAACATTGACTAAGTGTAACAAAAATCATATCACATTTCCATACAAAAATCAGAAAAATGATACAGAAATACAGCACATGGTCTTTATTTGATGCTGAATGAACTACTCTACATGTGAGCCTGTCAGCCTTTATTTACTTCCTTGTACTTTATTATTTTTCACAAGGATGGTGCATAGAGCAGGTCAAGGGCAAAGTAAGATGGCAAAGTAAGATGACAAAAACTATGAAATGGATAAAACATATCTGAAACTATTATTTAATTCTGAGATGAAAGTAGGTTTCCTGATTTTGGATTCTCATCAGAATGTGATTGGCAAGATTATTTAATAAGTATGATTTTAAGTTCTTCAAAGTTGTTAACTTGTGGCAAATTATAGTCCTATTTCTCAATAATAAGCATTCCTAATACAGAATGATAGTATATCATAAAAAAATGCACATAACAGCAATAGAAATTGTTGAGATATGGAATCAAATAGATATTTAATTTCCATTTATGTAGTTTCTATTTACGTATATATAGGAATTAATTAGATTGATATGGAATTAATTTCAGTATCCTATTTAAGGATATACACTTTGTATATATAGATATATTCTGGTGGAATAGAAAATCAAGCCTTATCAATTTTTTACAGAAATGAAAGAGAGAAAGGAAAGACAGGTAGTACCAAACAAAAGATGCAAACACTTGTAAGGAGTGAGCTTTTCTTCCTTTTGTTTCCTTCAAAGTCTCAACTCCAGTTACGTTCTTTAGAATTCGTATACTGCAGAAAGATGCACTGGTTTTTCAAGGTCCTGTGGATTAAAAATTTCAAGAACTCTAAAACTATTTGCTGTGTATTACAATTTATTAAAAAGGAGTAAATAGCATGACTTTATATAAGCTATATTACATTTTGGTTAAAGCATCAAAGTTCCATTTCGAAAAAACAAAATAATGTTACCGTGTTACTAAGTCAGCAGACTCAATCTGTGTTAAAACAAAATCAGACCACTCGTGACAAATAGATGCACTAAGCACACTAACTTGCAAACCCTGCAAAACATACTATAACATGGCAAATATAAGACCAACTGTCTAAGGCAAAAAATAGCAACAGCAAACCGTGATTCTACTTTTGCTGTGTTCAAGACTCACAGAACCGCACAGAAGAACAAAATACTCCTTAGCACAAACTGACATACCAGGCAGAACAATAATTAGGGGAAAATATGTTAGCAGACTCATTAAAGACGTGCAATACGATTATTTCAGAAACATACTCTGCCATACCTAAAAGCGTCAGAGGTAGGAGATGAGACGCGGTGCTTGGCCAAAGAAAAAGCTATGACGTCGTCAACGTGATTGAATGGTGGTGATGCATGGCGATGAAGGCTTTGAGCAGTGATGATCAACCTCTACCTAGGGAGATTTAAGGTAGGATTGGGTTGGGATTGTGATTTAGGGATTGATGAGAGTATGATTGAGGTTTCAGTTTGATGTTTTAGGGATACTGGTCGATTTTTTTTGCCGCCAAACCATCAGTATGAAATTTCGTTCCACCTCTAAACATTCGGATTTAATGCCTTTTCATAAGGGTTTAAGGCTGGTGGTGACTATAGATATTTATTGAATAATTGAATCTCGCTTATTCGTAAAATATTTCAATCAAACTCATTTTTTTTCATCTTTGTAAATTTTGGTCCAATTTTTTTTTTTTTGAGTTTAGGGTTTAGGTAAAAAAAATGACATTGAGATGGGACAGACTCACAAAGAACAAGCTCTAAGTAATAGCTCAACAAAAGTGAAAATGAAAATTCTAACAAGGATAAGGGATGTATTCTATCAATTAAGTGTACCCCTCTAGGTTCAGCTTTACAGGAGTAAAGGGCACAAAAAAATGTCAATGTAGCTTTCAGAAAATCAGTAACCAAAGAAGGTTGTTACCTCCGAAAAAACTCCATTACCTGTAACAAAGGGTTAGAAGATTGTTAACCTCAATTAACCAACAAAAAGTCATAATTAAGCCATCAAAAACAGCCTCAATTTGCCAACAAAACAAACTCAATCTAGCCAACCAAAACAGCCACATTAAGCAAGAGTTTGCAGCAGAAATTGAGCATACATTGGGCAACAAATGGGCATGAAATTGGCAGCAATTTGACAGCAAAAAGAGTAGCCTTTCGGCAGCAAAAATGAGCATGAAATTGGCAGTAATTTGACAGCAAAAAGAGTAGCCTTTCGGCAGCAAAAATGAGCATGAAATTGGCAGCAATTTGACAGCAAAAAGAGTAGCCTTTCGGCAGCAAAAATGAGCATGAAATTGACAGCAATTTGACAGCAAAATGAGCATGAAATTGGCAGCAAATAGAGGATGAAATTGGCAGCAAATTAGTAGCCTTTCGGCAGAAAAAATGAGTAGCATTTCGAGCAACGATTAAGCATTAAATTTGAACATTTCAACAGCAAAAATGGGCAGCATTTCAACAAGGAATTAAGCATCAGTTCAAGCAACAAATCGGCAGCAAAATGAGCCTAATGGGCACTCATCCAAGCAACAATTAAGCTAAACCCGTCAAACCCGTCTACATGTTGAAATCAATTAGACTACGTATATTTCAGCAAATGAGGGTGCAAATACATATGGGTAGATTACTTAAGGTTTATCAGTACATATGGGAAAATTATTAGGGTTTCTTTGAAATTGGAAGAAAGAAATTGGGGTGTAGGATTTCTAAGAAATTGGGGAAAATAATTTAGAAAACTTACCAAGAGGGACTGAGAGGAGGAGGCGGTGTCGTCGGAGGCGTGTCGGAGGAGGAGAAGCGGCGCCGTGAGGGAGAGAGAGAGGAGGAGGTACCGGGCAGCGCGGGCGGTGAGGGAGTGAGGAGGAGGCGGTGTCGTCGGTGTCGTCGGAGGAGAAGGGGCCGGAGGAGGAGGGTTTGTGTCGAAGGAGGAGGAGGGTGAGGAGGGTCTGTCAATGTTGAAGGAGGGTTTGTCTATGTTGAAGCTGGGTTTGTCGGGAAGGAGAAGGAGTAATGCTGGGTCAATTTTGAATTTTTTTTTTTTTAATGCCATGTGCCACGTCAAGAGTGATGTTTGAGGGTGCCATTTGGGGGAGCCAAATAGCATTACTCACAAATAAAATATCATAGTTATTCGGGTATTTTTCGGTATTATACCCGATGATACCCGAATGAGTATGGGTAATATCCAAACTATATCCAGTTAAATCGGGTATGATTTGGGTATTACCCAATTAAATATATACGGGTATGGGCGAGTATCTGGCTATGGATACTCGTTGCTATTCCTACTCATCATTATTTATGTATCAATTAACTCACTTGATCATGTAAGAAATTACCAACAAAAAAAACTCTTGATCTCGTTTGGATTCTACAAAGAGTAGGTGTATTTACTTTAACATACACATGTTATTCTAAAAACACCCACTAAATTAATTCTTTTTTATTTTCCCTTATTTTAACTTTTTTCTTTTCTCCAATGATTATTCATGGTTTTCATCATTATTTATGGTGTCAATCATCATTTGTGGTGTCAATTAAGTAAATCGATCGTGTAAAAAATTACCAAAACAAAAAATTCTTCGAATCGTTTGGATTCTAGAAGAGTACTTGTGTTTGCTTTAACAAACTCATCTCTAATACCCACTAATTTAATTATTTTTTTCAAAAAGGAAAAGGGTTTTCCTGATGAAAAAAAAAGGATTATTGTTTTTTATATTTTATAACCATTATTTCTAATGAAAAAATAATGCTAATAAATTACAAGTGATTATTTATGATATCCATCATCATTTATGGTGTCAATTAAATCACTTAATCGTGTAAGAAACTACTAGAGAAAAATATTTTTGATCTTGTTTGGACTCTACAAAAAGTATGCATGTTTACTTTAACAAATGCATGTTACTTTACGAAATACCCACTAATTTAATTTTTTTCTTATTAACGTCAACATCAAATTTAAAAATTCTACTTGAACCAGTTTTGATGATAGATGAGTTACAAATTAGATTGCAGTCGTACAAGACTTTTAACACCGCAAGGATTTGAATTTACAGAAGCAAAGTCAAGTAGCACTGTTTCGCGTTCTAATAGAATCGCATCATCCTCACCCATCGATAAACATACTTCAACACCTTCCCCGTCACTTGCATCCAAGAACATAGCAAAATTCTTCACCCCTAAATTTGTATAAGTTACCCATGTTGGCTTCCCCCATCCAAAATCGACCTCATAAAATGGAAACCCACATGAGCTGCTAAAGCTGTACAATTCTACATCATCCCTACCATTCATGTAGCTCTCAACTTCTTTTGCAAAATCAAGAATTAATGCCACAATCTTATTATTTTCTTGAACGTTTGATCTCTTCAAGATTTCAAGATTCTTCGTCAAACCTTTCCTCAAACAAGCAACAAGTTCTTTCAAATTCGCGTTTTTTCTCATCTTTGGTTCCGTCAGAAATCTCCCTGTTAAATTCCCCACGTAGTTGTGAGACAACGGAGGCGAAAATCTCTTGCGTAAATTCACAGCATGCATCACCACAGAGTGTTGTTTGGTTGAAGATACAACCATCAAACATTTCCAAATCAGCGCTGTCACAACTTCAACACGCGTAGGTCGTTGCACGCTTCTGGTCATAGCTTGAGCCTTAAGCAACCTCACTTTTGATGCCTCAAACACATACCTTCTAGTTGGATACTTTATTGTATCCAAACAACTCGGCGATCGCGGTGTTGCTGGTGGCACAAAATTCAACTATAGAAAGTAGAAGCCGGCGTGCCACCTCCTCCAGCACCAATCCCGCATAACTTAACGGGAAATCTCCATTGGTCAGGGCTAGGATGTTCTGTAAGCAGTCAGACTCAACTATAATCCCCCCCATTGGCGAGTCTGCTAGTTGTGTCTGCATTATAGTGTCTCTTAGTGCCAGTGCCTCTGCTGTTTGCACCTCAGTTCTATGAGGAAGGTAATCGGGGGCAGCGGGTCTGTGCTGCGGATGCCATGCCTCTTTAAAATTAGACAACAATTTTTCACCTCGAATAACTACCCCTTGGATTGATTCATCGCACTGGCAAAAGATCCTGTTGTTCCTCAATATCCATAGAGACCAAAGGATGGAGATAAGTTGCTTTATATCCGATTCATCCAATGATGTCTTTAGCCCTGCTAGTCAAACCATCCAATTGTCTCCTTGCAACTCCGGAACCCTATCCCAGAGAGCAAACTTTCCCCACACCCCCCTTCAAATGGGCAAGACAACAACAATATATAGTATAGTATCGTATCTATTTTTTCTAATATGATATACTGAAATGTTTCGGTATTGACTGATGAACACCCCCTATTTTCAATAATCAAGCACATTAGGCATCAATTATGGAAAATGTGATTTATTGGTAACGGTGAATTTGTATCATTTAAAATATGCATTTTTGAGATATTTTACTTATAATATTATTGTAGAATCACTAAGAAAATATTAATTTTTTTATAGAATCACTATTAATAAAGGTTCACAAAGCAACAACCAAAAAGATTCAATCTATTATCAGAAAGATATAAAAAAAAACATCATAAAAAAACAGTTTAAGAAAGGGGCGGTATGGACATATGTAGCACTAGTAGCGTCGCATCTGTATAAACAACCCGCTCTACTCACACAATCATTAAGCGTGTGAGATTTGGAGAAAGATGAGGAAGTAAGCATAATAACTCGCCAAAGGTCGTGGCTATAGCTAGGTATAGGTCCAAACTGATTGTCTTCAGCTAGTTCGAGCTATCCATTCGTCGGCTCAACTTTTCTCCAATTTGGGGGTGATCGCTGCTGATATCTCTCTCCTTGCTCTGCAATTCATTTCCTGCACTTTTGTGCATGTTAGAAGATCTGCTAGTGTAGAAGCTCATGCTCTCGCTAGAAAAGTCTTTGTTATTGGCCTGTCTGAATTTTGGGATGGTTTATGCCTTGATTATTTATAATTAATGGAATCATTTATTTTCAAAAAAAAAAACATAATAACTCAAGTATGATTGCTTGCAGTTTGGACTTGTCTTAATTGTCTATTTGATAATGAATTTGAAGATTTTTAATTTGTTGAATTTTAGTGTGTTTTTTGATATTTTTCAATTTAATTCATGTAAATTTTGATTGTGTTTAAATTTTTATTTTCGAAGTGTTTTATATACTTTTAGAAGTAAATTTTTTTTCTTCATAATGGAGTACATGGGTCGATTTATTGACCAGTATTTTTTAGAAGTTTTTTTTCTTCCATTAATGGATATCCATATCTATTAAGTATGGATAGTTAGTGATATGAATATAGTTTGACCTAATGTAAAAATAGATGGTAATGGTATGGATATGAATATGGTAAAAAATACTGGTATGAATATAATTTAGGTGAATATCGTGAATATCCACACCATCGTTATCCCTACTACTAATTAACTTTTTATTGCATTGAAACTTACTAGAAAAAAAATAAGAAAAACGTAAAGTGAGAGTTAAAATTTTAAAGCAATAATTAGTTTTCGGTTTCTTGTTTCATTTAAGTTCAATAAAAAGAAATATATTCATTTATGTTTCTATATATTAGAGAGAAACTCCAGGTAGATACCTCAATTGATCATCAATTAATTAATATATTCCTAAACCACCCAACTTAATATATTCCTAAATACCAAAATTAGTTTCCGAAAGTGACAAATAGTGTTAATCCCATAGAGATTGTAAATCAATAAATTCATTTTGACTAAGACTTGGGTAAGGTTCCAGCACAAATTAAAGCAGAAAATTGGTTCTTGTTTGAATTTCGAGTTTAAATTAAAATAGCAAATAACAAATAAACAGAGGAGATATATCAAGTGGATTAACAAACTTGATTACATCAAAGCTTCGAACGAAGTATTTAGCTACACATAGTTTAAAAATTGCATTTTCTAAGAGAAAAAAGATAAGATGTTTCACGTCTCGTCACTCTCTCCCATTAACCTAATATACATCTTGACGGCTCTGGACTTCTATGCAGAGTAGGTTTCTCTAATGCTTAAACCCCTCCTTTCAGTTATTATTATTAGTAGTATAAAACTCACGTCACGCGTTACGCGAATTATATTATAAATAATTATTCATACGATATATGTTAAATAGTATTTGTTAATTCTACATAACATGTATCATAGTATTTTACATATCACATAACTAATTTGATAATTAAACATTAATGAATTCAAATTAAAATAAATAAAAATACAACTAACCTTCATTTATGTAAATATCACAAATCAATACTTGTAAACAACACCTCTAATTGTTTTTGTAAATAAAATGAACTATTTTCATGCATTTATATAAAGAATCATGCAACTTTTCAAATTATTAAATATTACCTCTTTCAAATTCCATAATAAATTGCATTAAATTTAATCGATTAATTATGAATATTAAATTAATTTAATAGTGCAAATAAAAATTTCTAAAATTATATATCATAAATTGCATTAAAATTAATAAATATGTATATAATTTAATTAAGCACACTAAAAAAAATTATGTTATTTAATACATTAATTAAGTGGAAAATAATAGCATAAAAATATTAAATAAATAGAATTAAAAATCTTTATATGCCACATGTCAACATATTAGGAATTTTAAAATGACAAATGACATAATTGGAAAAAAATCATAGATCTTAATTAAGTGACTTCTTATTAAATTTCCGTACAAACTTTTACCACATAACTTTTATATTTATATAGTTTTTTGTATTTTCTTGATTCAAGAACAAGTACGACCAAACTCATAAGTGTAGAAAAATTTATAAGCTTAGAACAGAATTATGAACACCACTGGTCTGGGCCTGGCTCGAGCGCACGGGTTTGCTGGAGGGCTACGAGGCCCGATGGTTGGGCTACGTCGTGCGAAGTGAGGGTTGTGGTACGGTGTTTGCTGTCTCTGTTGGATGGTGTTTCCTCTTCATCCAAACATTTCTTGCCTAGCCTTGCTTGAATCCAGGAGGCCATTCTCTTGGCTCTTACCCTTGTAATGGGTCCTTCTAAAGGAGTTGCTTCATCCGGGATCATATCAAGATTGACAAATGATCGCTACAACTAAAGGGTTTGGCGGAATAATTAATGAGACAAACATGATGATAATCCGTTGAACGGAGTGAGGGGTTTTTGGTAAAGTGGCACGCTGGAGGGTGGTAGCTGGAGCTCCGTGAGGGACCTGCACAGTGCCGGAAGTGTTTTCCGGCCTAAAAGCTCCAATGCCAAAGTCAGTATTCTGGTTAAGTGTAGGGAAAATGTGTGTATTTTTCAGTGTGTGTCCTTGAGTAAAAGAAGAAACTTCCTTTATATACCTCCCTCTAGTCCTTAGGCTGGGCTAGAGTGGTTAGATCTTCTGACATCCCTTCCCCTTTTTCCGCAGCAGGTGGTCTAGGAGTAGGGGTTCATCATTATAACGTGGGGTGGAGACCTTACTTTAGGGGAATAGAGTCGTCCCCTTGTCCAGTTGTCAGATGATGAATTGATGGGAGCAGGTTATCCTCCCTGCCAACCTTGACTAAATGTATACTGACTATGGAGTATTATATAAATAATATCTGTGAGGGGAGCTTAATATCTGTGCCCAATCAGTACGATGCCGTTGGGGTGGAATCGGCAGGCTGTCGTTGTGTAGAATCGGCTGGGTGTCGTTTGGTGACACATTGACCAGGCCAGGGTATATAACGGTGCCGATCCGTTTCCTCATGCTTGGGCGGATGGATCGGCCTTGTCCCGATTTGAGACAATCGGGCTAGACTTGTCCTTTGGTCACTTATTCCTGTTGACTTGGTCAAACGGTCGCGATGCCGTTTTGGCTGGTCAACAGTACTTTGTGAAGGTGCAAAGTCCATTATGCCCTTCTGATAATTTTATGTATTATCAGAGGCCCAACAACAAACAAGCCCGAGTGTTTACCAAGGGCTTGCCGTTTCCCTCTTGATGTCTGACAATCGGCATGTTGCCGTTTTGATTTATTTCCAAGTATTTGAAAAGTTTTTCTTCATTCCTGCAAATAAAAACTTAGTTTGCAATAAAGTCAAATTTAACTTAAAGTATACCTGTGACGTGGCGCTGTAATGGCCAAGTGTTTATAACTGCTTGTTACTTTTGAGGAGGAACGTCTCTTCACTGGTAAGGTTTTTTGAATTTTGAAATTCAAAAATCCTTTAGGAAGCGTGTGGGCTGTTCCTCTTTAAATGCGCCGCTCAGCTTTATTGACAACTTGCTACTTTTCAGAACAGATGAGCCACGTGTCAGCGACCGATTGGGCACGCTGACGGTTAGAGAGATGTTTCTTTTAAAAGTGGTTCTCCCTTGGAAACCTAATTCATTTTCCTTTCTCAGCCGCTTCACTTCATCTTCTTGACCCAGATTCTCTCTCGCTTCTGCCGCTTCCTTCTTCGACGTTTGGGCTTGATTCGTCAAGGATTTCTGCAGTACCTGGTATTTCTCAACCTTTTCTTCTTCTTTGTGTTGCTTGTGGTTGAAAAAATGGCTCCTAAGCGTCCTGTTGTTACCACTGACGAACAACTTGAGAGAACTGCTACCAAACTTAGGACTGCAGAAGAGTTAGATCTAGAGTTGCAGAAGTATGGGATTGAGTTGCCGATAAAATATAAGGCCATTGTAGCTCCCCCAAACGTTAGGTTGAATAGTTCCTTGACTGATAACCATAGAGTTTTATACTCCAAGATGTTTACCTACGGTTTTCACTTTCCTCTGAAAACCATGGTGAAAAATCTATTAGTGCAGCATGTCTTGAACCCAGCCCAGATTACTCCCAATTCCTGGGCTTCAATTTATGCTTTTATTAATGTCTGCTCCCTTTTAAAAATCCAAGAGCCTCCACTCCAGCTCTTTAGATATTTCTTTCATTTGAGTACCCGAAGCAGTCTGGTTACTCTCCGTCCTCGTAAGGATGAAGAGCTTCAACCTTTTTTGAAGAATTTTGACAAGTATGAATCTTCCATCAAGGGATGGAAAGACCATTTCTTCCTGTTGTCTTCCACCACCAAGCCCCTCTAGATTTCTGGGTTTAATCCAGCGATAAACGAGCTTCAGTGGATAAGACCGGAGGAACCTTCTGGTCCGTTGCAAGCCTAGATCGATATCCTGCTTGCCTTCGACATAAGATTTCATGTGCAGAAGATGGCGATGGGGCTGCCATTAGAGGAGTGCGCCCTTGATGGTAATTTCCCAGATTTTGTGAATGTTGCCCGAATCTTTTTCGTAAAATTCTGACTTGACTTTTATGCAGGAGAAGGACGACCAATTAGAGCGGCCGTTGCTGCAGGACCGCCCTTGGTCCGTTCTCGTATCGTCGATTCCGATGAGGAAGAAGTAGCCGATAATGCGAATCGCTCTGAGGACCCAGAGGTTGATCAGCCTGCTGACGATGAGGAATTCTCGGCCCCGTCAGTCTTTAGACGAAAGAAGGTCGGCCGAGATACATTTGAGTCTTTCCCCTTGAAAAATCCTGATCCGCAGATTATTGAGGCGGCGAAACGGGTTCTTTTGAAGAGGAAGAGAGCTGCGGAGAAAAGGGAGAAAGCTGCTGCGGCAAAACGGGCTGCCGCCGTTTTGGCAGAAAATGTGGAAGATCGGTCTGGAGCCATTTCAGAGGAAGCTGGTCCAACTGCTGCCGTTCCTCCTCAGCCCGATCAAATTAATCGGCCTGACACCACTTCTGAGCCGATTGACCTTAATCGGACTGGTGCCGACTTAGATAG
Source organism: Viola odorata (assembly GCA_963691705.1). Lineage (NCBI taxonomy): Eukaryota > Viridiplantae > Streptophyta > Magnoliopsida > Malpighiales > Violaceae > Viola > Viola odorata. Next base: position 59,250,106 of record OY829542.1, read on the forward strand.
TCCTGACGCCGATCTGTCAAATGCAGCTACTGAGCCGATTGTTGGTGAGGGCCCGTCTGTTCCTCGTCCGGAAGGGCAAGCAACCACTTCAGCGGATGCTCCTTTTGCCGATTCTTCCAGTTCTGATCCTGTCATGCTTTACTGGGTTGCCGGTCCTCGTGTGACCAATGATCCGTTTATTTCGGATGATCATGCAGTTCCTCCCCCTTCTGATTTCAAAGGCTATCTTTCCAGCAAAGGCCCTGACGGGGAGGTTACTCACGTCACCAGTTTGAATAACCTTGGAGAGAGCTACGGCCGTTCCCTTGGCTTGAAAATACCGGCTTGCAATGACTATCGGACCGGTCACCTGATGGGCGAAATATTTGCCAATCAAGCCGACAGAGAAAACTACCGCCGTTTGGAGCTTAGCTCTCACTTCGCCAACCTGCAAAGCGTTATGTACAGCGGTCTATGCGCTTCCCGATATGCTGCAGAAGTCGTGGATGCGAAGCTTGAGGAGTCTAGGGAGGCCCTTCAGCGATCCACTGCTGAAAATGCTTCCCTTAAGAAAGAGAAGGAGACTCTAGTGGCCTCTCGGGAATCGGACAAAAAGGTCGTTATTGAGGCGCGCAAGAGGCTGACTGATAGTCTTAATGAAAGAGATGGCCTTTCCGCGAAGATTAGGGAAGAGCAGGATCGGATCGGGGAGCTGTTATCGGATAAATCTGCCTTGTGCGATTCCGTTAACAAGCTTTGCGAAGATAAAGCCGCCCTGATTAATAATGTGGCCAAGCTTACTGCCGAGTTGGAAGCGGTCCGTGCCGATTTGGAGACCAAAACGGCAGAGTTAGAGACGGCTCGGAGCAGCATCGCAGAGAAGGACGCTGAGTTAGAGAAGGTTCCGGGTAAGATCGGCTGGTGGCGACAGAAGACAAAGGACATCATGATCGACAGCTATATGGAGTTCTATGGGGAGATTAACTTTGATGCCACAAAGATTGGCGTATATGTTGACTCCTTGGAAAAAGAGGCTGAGGCAAAGGAGTATCAATCCTCTTCAGAAGATGAACCATAGAGCTGTCTTTTGCTTAGACTTGTCTTTTCTGCTTTTTGACTATTGCCGATCTTAACATATTTTGTAAAGAACAATATTTTTTATTCGGAATATATATAATTTTGCAATTTTAAGTTATTGCAAATGCTTAACCATTTCTGTTATATATATATTACTCCAGAAAAATTAAATTAAAAAAAAGAAAAAGATAAAAGATAAAACAATTGTAACTTGAACTTATCTTTATTTTGGCAAATCGGCAAGTTGCCGTTTGAGGAATCTGTTTCCATTCGCTTGAGGTGGCCGTTTCGACCTTTCGGCACTGGGCCGTTTTGGAGACATTGTTTTTGCGTTGTTGTTTCTCTATCTGGTTTACTAAGACACAGATAGGTTTGAGTCTTTATTACCTGGTTTACGAAGACACAGGTACTTCTATCTGGTTTACTAAGACACAGATAGGTTTGAATTTTTCTTTATTTTGTCACCGTCTGATCAGCAGGACCGAAATGGTCTTATGACGATGTGATGACGATATGTGTCTCAATAGCGATATATGCCTCAATAACGATATACGCCTCAATAACGATATACGCCTCAATAGCGATATATGTCTTGGCGACAATATATGTATCGTTGGCGATATATGTATCGTTGGCGATATATGTATCGTTGGCGATATATGCCCTGGTAGTGTTTTGAATTAATCGGGCTGCTGCCGATTTGGTTGTCGGCATCCCCAGGCAGCGCCTTAGGTAGCCTTGGTAGAGATAATATCGCCATTTCTTGGGTTTTGGTAACGTGGTTCGATTTAAAGTAACCTACATCCACGATTCTTTTAAATCTGCAACCATATGATAAGCACAATACGGGCAAATATATACTTTAAACATTATTAGTTGCAAATGATTTGCCCTCACAATATTTTTATCATTTATTCGGCAAGTGAAAACAACATATTCACTCTGGAGTGATATAGCTTTAAATTGCAAATATTCCAAGAGTTGGGTATCGGAGTACCGTTCATTGTTTCCAGGTGATATGCACCTTTGCCGATGACTCTGGTAACGCGATATGGTCCTTCCCAATTCGGCGTGAGCTTTTTCTTCTCTCGGCCCGTTGCTGTTACCTTGCGCAGGACTAAATCTCCTGCTTTGAGTAGCCGTTCTTTGACGCGCCGATTATGGTATTTCGCCATTTTGCGCTTGTAGTGCAATGTTTTGAGAATGGCTTCTTCTCTCATCTCTGGCAAAAGATCCAGCTGCTCCCTTAATCTTTCTTCATTTTGCTCTTCGTTGAAGTACTCAACCCGAAGGCTAATTGCGCCGATCTCTACTGGAGAAACAGCTTCGACCCCATACGCCATGGCAAACGGTGTCATGCCAGTGCTGGTTTTAGTGGTCATCCGATAGGCCCACATGACAAACGACAACTCCTCTGGCCACTTTGTCGGCTTGCCCTCAAGATTTTTCTTAATCCCGTTAAGGATTGCTCTGTTGGTGACTTCCGTTTGCCCGTTTGTTTGTGGATGCGCAACGGAGGAGAACCGTTGTTCAATTGAGTATTCTGAGCATTTCTTTTTGAAGTAAGCACTGGTGAATTGGGTGCCGTTATCGCTCACGAGAATTCTTGGGAACCCGAATCTCATGATAACGCTGTTCATAAAAAACCTCCAAGTGCTGTCTGCCGTTATCTTTGCCACAGCTTCTGCCTCAGCCCATTTTGTGAAATAATCGACAGCAACAATAACATATTGGAGCTGACTTTTGGCGATTGGGAAAGGTCCCAAGATATCAATTCCCCATTTTGCAAATGGGCATGGACTCACCATACTTGACAATTCAGTTGCTGGCCGTTGTGGTTCCTTTGCAAATTCTTGGCATTTATGACAAGATTTTACAAAGTTATCCGAATCTCTTCTAATTGTTGGCCAATAAAACCCTGTTCGGAGAACTTGAGCAGCCATGGTGTTTCCTGAGGCATGCATTCCGCATATTCCCTCGTGGATCTCCCTGAGCGTATACAGGCCTTCTTCTTCCGTTATACATTTTGCCGCCGGGTAAGTAAGACAACGGCGAAGAAGTACCCCGTCGTGGTAAGTGCATCTAGCCGCTCTTTTGAGGATCTTCAACTTCTCACTCGCATTTTCTGGCAGCTTGCCATGCTTGAGATAATCAATCACCGGAATGCGCCAATCATTGGCTGCCTCTAATACACATAGCACTTGCTGCTCTTCCATAAAAGAAGGAATGGAGATTTCCTCTACCGTCACATCGGGTGGCATCATTGCCTCGGAGTTTGCTGCCAGCTTGGCAATCTCATCGGCCTCTGCATTTTTCTCTCTTGGGATATGGCTGATTTCAGCATGAATTCCCATATTTTTAATTTCGGCTAGCTCCTTCTGTACTTTCTTCAAGTACTGAATCATAATCGGCTCTCTAGCCTGAGAATCGTCGTTGGCTTGATCAATAATCAATTTTGAATCTCCGTAGATGACCAAACGGACGCTGGCCGATTGTGCATTACCGATCAGATTCCCTCCGATGCGCAATCCTGCCAATAGAGCTTCATATTCGGCCGCATTATTTGATAACGACCTTGAGATTTTTAAGGCGTACCTCATTTTAATCCCTTCTGGACCTAAAATGATAACGCTGGCTCCTGCTTCGGTTTGATTCTTGGCGCCATCCACAAAGATTGTCCACCGATCTCCGTTCATATCGGGAAGCGGTAAGCAGGCTTCTTCTTTGCTTTCTGGCAAAGGAATCAGCTTCTGGACAAACGTGCATTCAGCAATAAAATCGGCCAGCGCCTGGCCTTTGATGGCGGGTCTGGACTGATATTGCAATCCATATTGCTCCAATTCGATGGCCCAAATGACCATTCGGCCAGACGACTCAGGTCTTCTGAAAATCCTTCTTAGAGGTTGGTCTGTCAGCACGACCACCGGATGAGCTTGGAAATACCGGGCCATCTTTCTAGCAGCTTGCAACAGAGCGAAAGCAATTTTTTCAATTTGAGAGTACCTCAGCTCAGCATCCTTCAAGATCCGGCTGATAAAATAAATCGGACGATGTATGCCGTTTTCATCCCGAACCAAGACGGCACTGACCACCTCATCGGCCGCCCCCAAATAAAGAAAAAGGGTGTCCCCCTCTTCGGGTCGAGTTAGCAACAATTCAGATGACAGATACTGCTTCAAGTCGTGAAAAGTCTTTTCACAATCGTCATCCCATCCGAATTGTGCCTTCTTCCGAATGACTTTGAAAAACGGGAGGCATTTCTCGCCCTGTTTGGAGATGAATCGGCTCAAAGCAATTATTCTTCCTGTGAGTCGCTGAACCTCCTTCACACTCTTTGGCGAAACCATGTCCTTGATTGCCTTCAGCTTGGCGGGATTGGGCTGAATTCCTTTTCTGCTGACAACATAACCAAGGAATTTCCAAGTTTGGAATGCAAACATGCATTTTTTAACTTCATTCCGAATTTTCGCATTATCCCAAATACTTCCTCAAGGTCTCGCAGATGCGCCTCAAAATTTCTGCTTTTCACCAGCATATCATCAACGTACACCTCCAGATTTTTTCCGATTAACGGCTCGAAAATCTTATTGGCCGTTCTTTGAAATGTTGCTCCAGCATTCTTCAGACCAAACGGCATAGCCCGATAGCAGTAGGTGGCCTTCGGCGTGATGAAAGTCGTTTTCTCCTCGTCTTCGATCGCCATCGGTATCTGATGATACCCAGAATTGGCATCAAGCGAACTTAGATACTCATACCCAGCCGTTTGATCCACCAATTGCTCTATCCGTGGTAGCGGATAACAGTCCTTGGGGCATGCCTCGTTCAGGTCGGTGAAATCAATACACATCCTCCACTCCCCGTTTGGCTTTCTCACTACCACTGGATTAGCTAACCATGGCGGATACTGAACCTCTCGGATGAAGTTAGCCTTTAAGAGCTTGTCCACTTCTTTCTCAATTGCATCTGCTTTTTCTTTGGAGAAGGCTCGCCGTTTCTGTTGCACTGGCCTGGCATTCGGGTACACGTTCAATCGGTGCTCTGCCGTTTCCCTCGAAAGGCCCGGTATGTCCGTCGGGACCCAGGCGAATTCTCCTCTGCACTTGTTTAACAGAAACGCAAGCTGGTCACACTCTCCCTTGCTCAGCTTCTCGCTTATTAAAAAATGCTCAGTGGGCAGATCAGCCACCGACACTTGGGCCATTCTCTCCAATGGCTGCGTACGCTGCTCCTCATCATCTTCTAATGAATCGTCCGCTACGCAAACATAGCGATCACAGCAACCATCAACCATTGTGATGTAGCATTCAACAGCTACCTTCTGATCTCCTCGGATCGTAACCACGCCATCCCAGGAAGGGTATTTCATCTTCAAATGCCTTTGCGATATTACCACACCGAAAGCATTTAAAAACGGACGCCCCAAGATCACATTGTATGGCAGGTTTAAGTCCACCACCAGAAATAGCTGCTGCTCCTTTCTGCGGGAGCTGTCTTCCACAAAAAAGATTGACAGAAAAGTTAAGCCTACAACAGGAATGGAAACGCCGTTTACCCCAATGATCGGCCGTCGGCAAGGCTTCAAGTCTGGCTTAGGTCCTTGCAAACGGTTAAAGGCGTTGGCAGAAATGAGGTTCACAGCACTTCCGTTGTCCACCAGTGTCCGCTGACTCCGCAATCGGCAATGATGGCTGTTACCACTAATGCTTCATTCTGAGGATATGTCACTCCGATCTCATCCTCCTCTGAAAATGTTATGGCCATTCGGTCCAGCTCCGATAGACCTGTTTTTTCCCCAACGGGATCATTCCGCTTTCTCTTTTCCCCAATCGGTACATCCTCCGATTCCTCCTGCTGGGTTCCTCCCTCTATCAAATTGATCATGGGGAACTCATCGAGAGAGGTTGTCAACACCTGCTGCTTTCCTCTGTCTCTCTGGACACTGGTTCCGGCTGCATTGGGATCGGCTTCCGCTTCTCTCCTATTGCCGTCAGTTCGATCCTCCCTGGCCCTATTTCGAGCCTTGGCCGCAAATTCGCCCAAATAGCCCTCTTCAATCAACTTTTCAATAGCCTTTTTCAGAGAGAAACAATCCTCAGTGTCATGCCCTTTTGCCTTATGGAAACGGCAGTAGGAATCCTTATGCGGTCCCATAACGACGCCAGGTTTGCGCTTGGGATACTGAATCGGCAATCTCCGTTCTTCTATGATGGCGAAAATCTCCGCCACCGGCTTAGTTAGCTGCAACGTGGAGAAGTCCGCGAGGCGATCCATCTGTCGGCCTCCAGCCGTTTGCTTCTTTTCTCCCTGTTTGCGGACAGCCGTTTCTTTCTTAGGGGGATCGGACTCCTCCCGTTTCTTCCGCTGGAAGTCTGCTTCTTCCATCCTCGCATATTTGTCCACCTCGATCCGCAAGAGGTCCAAGGTCTTTGGTGTGCTCGCAATTAGAGCATTCTCCAACTCCCGATACCTGCAGTTCCTCCTCAAAGCCTCAGCTGCAAAGTTTGGCGCAACGTCGGGCAGAGTCGCCAACTCAGCATTGAATCTGGCAACATACACCGTTAAGGATTCCCCCGACTTTCGTACCATATCAAACAGAATCGCTGGAGACTTTTCCACAGGAATACAAGAGCTAAATCGGCTTGTGAAAACTTTCGCCAACTGCTCAAAACTGTCGACAGATCCGGCTGGCAATTTCTCAAACCAGGTGTTGGCGATTCCCTTCAGAGTCATCACGAATATTTGGCACAGCGCCTCATCCTTTCTAGTAAAAAACTTAACATGCTTTTTTACTAAACTCACATGAATTGTTGGATTTGTCGTCCCCATGTAGGAATCGGTTGGCAATTTGACGTGTCTGCTCACCCGATGCTTCCTAACCCGAAAGGTTAAAGGATTCTTTGGATCATCATCTTGCTTTTCACGAGCTCGTAGGGAGGCAGAGCCTCTGGAAGCATTCCGATCAGCCCTCTCGCGATCCCTTCCCGACTGAGGCCGATCCATTGACCTCTCTCGACCTCTTCCTCTCTCGGATCTTCCTTCTACTGACTGCCTCTGGCTCCTTCTTGGGCTACGCTGGACTGCCCGGCTATTAGCCTCTTCCATATTGTCCAGGTATCCTTCCCCTCTAATCGGATTTTCACTCTGACGGGGTAGCCGGAGTTCATTCGAAGGATTTTCCCGTTGAGCTGGCTGACTGACGTGCTGGTGTACAGATCTGACTGGCTGGAGTGCCATGGGCGGAGGCACTAAAGGTGGTGTCACCGCAGGTTGATCATGGATCTGCTGAGGAATGATCTGTTGGGAGAGGATCTGCTGGGGGAGGATTTGCTGGTGAACGGGCGGAGGGATCCTTCCAATAAACGTTTGCATCATCATATCCATCCGTCGATGCAAGGCGGCGAACTCATGCATGACTACTGGTGGGATGACTGCTGCTGTAGACGGTGCAGGTTGTGGAGTGCTGGGAAGTAACACTTCTGGAATTTCTGGGAAATTAAGCCGGCGGGCTGCGGCGTTCATTTCCACACGGGAAGATGAGACGTGAGGAGGTGGAGTTTCATACTGACCAGCAGCACCACTGGTAGGTTGATTTGATTGAAAGTTTGGATCGGATGCCATTGTTGGAAATGAAAAAACCCCAATAAGATTGAAAAAAGAAGAGCTTTGAATTTCAAGGCTGCTCACTTAAAAACTCAAAAGCTCTCAACGAAAGCACCAAATGATAATCCGTTGAACGGAGTGAGGGGTTTTTGGTAAAGTGGCACGCTGGAGGGTGGTAGCTGGAGCTCTGTGAGGGACCTGCACAGTGCCGGAAGTGTTTTCCGGCCTAAAAGCTCCAATGCCAAAGTTAGTATTCTGGTTAAGTGTAGGGAAAATGTGTGTATTTTTCAGTGTGTGTCCTTGAGTAAAAGAAGAAACTTCCTTTATATACCTCCCTCTAGTCCTTAGGCTGGGCTAGAGTGGTTAGATCTTCTGACATCCCTTCCCCTTTTTCCGCAGCAGGTGGTTGACGGGTGCGTCGCATGTCCCGCATAAAATAAAAATACAACTCAGTGCTATGCTACAAATTAATGCAGATAGTGGTGAGAGGATCGATCCCACAAGGACAAGCTCGTCTAATTCTTGTAGTTCCTGCAAATAACCAAGCAAAAGAAACCAAGTTTTGGGGTGAAATAACAATTAAACGAAAATACAGTGGATTTAAGATCAGTTGCAAACAATAAAAACAGCTTTAAAACGGAGAGAATTACAGTGGAGAAAATATTCCGGGTAGAGATCATTGCGAGATGGCATTGGTAAGTTGTTGATCATTGACAAAATACATTTTTGAAATGGTTTTCATAGAAGAAGTTGTGGAACCAGCTCACACTAGATTCCCAACCTGCTACAAAAGTATTTAAAAGAATCACTTCATTTTAAACACCCTAATCTTCCTAAGCTCATCCTAAGACTCTTGATCCGCCACTTTGCTTGGCTATGCAGAGCCTTCGACAAAGGGATCAGAATACTTAAGGAAGAGCTCAAGAGATTGATTAAAAACAGTGAGGTCCCTCTCCTAGACAAGGGAGTACTATCATCATCCACAAGTCTGGTCTAGTCTGGCACTTGACCCAGCTGTCACCTAGGTCGGCCCTTCTCAAGGCCTTGGGATGGGATGACCGCCTAATTCAACTCCTTCTTTCAGCATAGACCAAGTACATGCCCCTCATACCCTGCTGAATCGTCTACTGCTGTTCTCTAAGAGTGATTTAATCACAAGAGAACTGACTCCACTTGCCCGAATTAAATTCAAGGTGATCAAGCTCAAAAATTAATAAAGACAAGTTTAAAATTAAAACAAGAAGGTTTGAAATATGAAATTCATTTCTATGAAGCTTAAACAAGTCTCACAATCAACATACCAGCCAATCTCTTGATCCCTACCAGGAACTTAGAGTTTAGTTACAATACATAATTAAAATAAACAAAAGGAATTCAAATCCGAAATTGCAAAGAAAGCTGGAAAATCTGGAAAAAGGTTGGAAAATGCTGATTTCTCTCTACTGTTCTCTCTCTGCTCTAATCATTCCCCCTCTTTTGCTTTCTCGTTCTATTAAATAGCCATTCTTCTTCTCCTCTGATTGACTTCAAAGGCCCAGCCTTCACCATAAAATAATTGCAGCACTCAAGAACATGTGCTGCCAAAACCAAGCTGGAAAATAGCACTTCTTCACTTTTGGAGAGAATATTCTTTGAATAAAACAAGGGGAATGTTTCATCATTCTTCCATTGATGTCCCCTTGTGCCTCTGCAAGGTGGAAGAGAGAATCCAGGCACTAATACTCGTGCTCAAGTCCTCCAGGTTCCAGGCTGGTTAAACCAGCACTCACAAATAAAAATACAAAAGTACGCTCAGTGCTGTCCAGGCTGGAACTCTGACAGGTCGCTTCATGTCAAGGCCTCGAGAAGAGCTGGAATCGGCAGATTGGTGCAATGGCCCTGGGACGAAGAGACCAAACTCGGGAGGCAGCAGGCTGAAATCAAAATTCCAACTCTGATTGATTGTTTTGACTCTGATCTTCAAGCTTTTCGTTCCTTTTCCTCAATTAACGATTATTAAGCCTGAAAAGCAAAATAGGAAGGAAACAAGCTCAAAGTAGCATAATTATCATCTCAATTAATAATAAAAGAGAAGATAAAACATTGAAAATAAACCATCAATCATATTCCCCCACACTTAATCCATGCTTGCCCTCAAGCATGAACTAAGAACACACAAAATACACCCCCTGTACAGAAAATCAATCCTTGGACTGGACTCAAGTAAAAACTTCAAAAATCAACTCATTCAAGCAATGCTCAAACACTCTAAACACCACAAATGTGCAAATATTCATATAGTGGTATGATAGCATGCTGTTCAACCTGGAAATACAGGCCTAGAACTTCTGACTTCTCTTCCTTCGACACAATCCAAACACTAGCTGCGACACTCATGCAATAAATATAAAAATTAATAAAAACACAAACAGCAAAATTTAAAGAACATAGCCAATCTTTTCCTCTTCTTCATCTTCCTCCAACATCTTTCTTTTATTTAGGCCTTCGGCCTCTTATACCTCCTTTTATTTTTTATTTTCTTTTTCTTTTTCTTTTCTTCCTTCTTCTTCTTTTTTTTTTTTTTTTTTTTTTATGTTGCAACACTTCTTTTCTTTTCCCATGAGTTTCACCTCTTTCCACATTCCCAAATTAAATAGAAAGCGCATGCAGACATGGTCTTTTACCAAGGGTGCTTTGATCGGTCCAAAATTAAGGAGTTAGCACACAACCGACCGGAAGTTTCTCCAAATAGGGATGATGGTGCCGAACCACCAACATCGTGCAATCCAGGAGGGTATGGTGAGAGACCAACACACAAGAAAATTAAATAGTACTCATGCAAACAAAAATTAAAAACTTGCAGCAGTGTAGAGGATAGGATCTTCATCCCTAGGCCTAGGGATGAGAAGACAGTGCAATTCTAGCAAAGTATTTCCTAGGACAGCAGTACTCATCATACATCTATGTGAATAAATATACAAATTGTAATGTCACAAGTGTTTATCATTGTAAGACAGAGTTGATTGATCAAGTATTCACATAAGTTTAGTTTTTGGGATTTCATTCCATACAAAAAGGTTTGGAAAACAACAAAAATGAAAAATTACGCATGCAAGAATAGAAACAAGCAATTGCACAAACACAATTAATTGAAATAAACATGCAGCAGAGGGATAAAATCAAAATGCACACAAATCACACAAAAATAAACACGAAAGTGTCTCCCCCACACTTATTGGACACATTGTCCTCAATGTGAAAGAAACCAAGCAAACGAAAACACAAAACAATTAAAACAAAATTAATAAAAGAAGAGAAAGGGAGAATAAAACCGGGGTGGTGTTGCTGCAGATGGAAATGGAAGATTCATGACCAAGGCATGAAATCTGGGTTTGTGCCTGAAATTCGAAATCTGACCCATCTCGAGGCCTCGGGATGAAGCAGACTGGAAACGCTGAAAGCTGCAAGTCTTGCTGCAATGGAATGGCTTGAAATGGCGTGGGTTGCCTCCCACGTAGCGTCCATGTTTGTAGTCTTGGACTCGACTGAATGATCTTTCACGTAGTATCATCATTGAGGTTCTTCAAGCGTGGTGCTCTCCACGGTGTAGTTTTGGAATCCCTCATAAAAAGGTTTGAGACGATGCCCATTAACCTTGAAAATGTTCTGATCCTCCTGGTTTTGAATTTCAACAGCACCATTGGGGTACACATTCGTAATTACATAAGGACCAGTCCAGCGACTCTTCAATTTTCCAGCTAGGAGGCGAAATCTTGAGCTGAAAAGTAGCACCTTCTGCCCAACTGTCAAGGCCTTGAGACGAATGGACCTGTCGTGGTACATTTTGGCCCTAGCCTTGATAATTGCAGAATTTTCATAGGCATCATTTCTCAACTCTTCCAACTCTTGAACTTGCAATTTTCTGTGGGATCCAGCTTCTGAAATGTTCATATTGCATTTTTTAATAGCCCAATAGGCTTGGTGCTGAATTTCCACGGGTAAATGGCATGATTTGCCATAAACCAACTTGTAAGGAGTTGTCCCGATAGAGGTTTTGAATGCTGTTCTATACGCCCATAGCGCATCATCTAGTCTCTGACTCCAATCTCCTCGATCTGGTCTGACCGTCTTGCTCAAGATGGATTTTACTTCTCTATTTGACAATTCAGCCAATCCGTTTGTTTGAGGATGATAGGCAGTGGACACACGGTGTGTGATGTTGTACTTGGCGAAGAGAGTTGTCACAACCCTGTTACAGAAGTGGCTGCCTCTGTCACTGATGATCACTCGTGGCACTCCAAATCTGTTAAGGATTTGTGATTTGAAGAATGAAACAACGGTCTTTGCATCATCAGCCCTTGTAGCCTTCGCTTCTACCCATTTAGATAGGTAGTCTACTGCCAAAATGATGTAGAAGTTGCCTCCTGAATTGGGGAATGGACCCATGAAGTCTATCCCCCAAACATCAAAAATCTCACAAACAAAAATTGGGGTTAAAGGCATCTGATCTCTAGAGGAAATATTACCCGATTTTTGACATTCTACACAAGTTTTGCAAAATTCAAATGAATCCTTAAATAAATTCGGCCAGAAAAAACCTGATTCGAGAACCTTATGAGCTGTTCTCTTAAATCCGAAGTGTCCTCCACAAGCATAAGCATGGCAAAAATTTAGAATTGAAGGAACTTCACTCTCAAGCACACATTTTCGAAGGATTTTATCGTTTCCGACATGCCATAGGTATGGATCGTCCCATATGTACTTCCTAGAGTCTCTCCTAATCTTTTCCTTCTCTCGTGCAAGGTAGTGACCATGAAATTTACCCGTTGCAAGGTAATTGACAATATCAGAAAACCATGGTCTCTTCTCGAGGCCTAGAAACAAGCGCTCATCTGGGAATTCTTCCTTGACTGGGTCTGATTTGGTGTCAACCAAAATTCTGCTCAAGTGATCAGCCACCACGTTTTCCTTGCCCTTTTTGTCTTTGATCTCAAGATCAAACTCCTGCAACAGTAGTATCCACCGAATCAATCTTGGCTTTGCTTCCTTCTTTGCTAAAAGATACTTCAAGGCTGCATGGTCAGAATAAATTATGACTTTAGTGCCAAGAAGATAAGAACGAAATTTATCTAAAGCAAAGACAATAGAAAACAATTCTTTTTCCGTGGTGGTGTAGTTTCTTTGGGCTTCATCAAGCATCCTAGAGGCGTAATAAATCACATGTGGGCTCTTGTCAAATTTCTGTCCAAGAACAGCCCCTACAGCTGCATCACTTGCATCACACATGAGTTCAAATGGTTTTGTCCAGTCGGGTGCTTGAATCACTGGTGCTGTCACTAGCTTCTGTTTCAAGAGGTCAAACGCCTCTTTGCATTGCTCATTGAAGTCGAATTTTGCATCCTTTTGCAGCAGCCTACAAATAGGCTCCGCAACCTTTGAAAAATCCTTGATAAAACGTCTATAAAAACCTGCAAGGCCTAGAAATGAACGGACATCTCGTACACAAGATGGGTAAGGCAATGAATCAATCACATCAATTTTAGCTTTGTCCACTTCTATACCTTTCTTTGAAATAATATGGCCTAGAATTAATCCTTGATTTACCATAAAATGGCATTTCTCATAATTTAAAACCAAATCAGTTTCCATGCATCTAATCAAGACTTTTCTCAAGTTTTCCAAGCACTCATCAAATGAATTTCCATAAACAGTAAAATCGTCCATGAAAACTTCAATCCCTTTCTCTACAAAATCAGAAAATATACTTACCATACACCTCTGAAAAGTAGCAGGTGCATTACACAAACCAAATGGCATCCTCTTGTATGCAAATGTGCCAAAGGGGCAAGTAAAGGTTGTCTTTTCTTGGTCTTCAATGGCAACGGGGATTTGATGGAATCCTGAAAATCCATCGAGACAACAATAGTGTGATTTACCTGCCAACCTTTCGAGCATCTGGTCAATAAATGGAAGGGGAAAATGATCCTTCCGAGTAGCATTGTTCAGTCTCCTATAGTCTATGCATACTCTCCATGAATTTTGCTCTCTCATGGGCACCAATTCGCCTTCATTGTTGGTCACCACTGTAATTCCTGATTTTTTAGGAACGACCTGCACAGGACTGACCCAAGAAGAGTCAGAAATAGGATAGATTACACCTGCAGCAAGGAGTTTAAGAATTTCCTTTTTCACGACTTCCATCATTGGAGGATTAAGCCTTCTTTGTGGTTGTCTCACGGTTTTGCTGTGCTCTTCTAGGTGTATTCTGTGGGTGCAAATGGCAGGTGATATTCCCTTGATGTCAGCTATGGTCCAACCGATTACTCCCTTGAATTCTTTCAAGATGTTCAGAAGTCTTTCTTCTTGCGCGTTGGTCAGCTTGCTGGAAATTATTACTGGTAGGCTCTTCTCGAGGCCTAGAAACGAGTACTTCAGGTGCTCAGGTAATGTTTTGAGTTCCAAGTCGGGTGCCTGCAAAATTGAAGGCTGAAGTTTAGTGACTTGGTCTGTTGATTCTAAAGCTTGCACATCACCTGCAGTAGTGTCTGAAACGTCCAGCTCCTTGACAAAATTGAGGATTTCGGGTTTAATTGGTAGCTCATCCTGCAATCTCTCCACCTCTTCATTAGACAAACCCTTACTAAGAACAAACTCAAGTGGATCAGAATTATTAATTTCAGAAATGTCATCAACCAAGGGATCAATAACATCTAAAAAATTAACACAGTGTATATCTTCAGGGTATTTCATTGCTTCATACATATTAAATTTAATCAATTCCTCACCAAATTCAAGCGTTAAACACCCATCATACACATCAATTTTAGCACGGGCTGTTCTTAAAAAAGGTCTACCAAGAATCACATCAGTAGTCCTAGTAACATCTTCCTTTTGCATGTCAACAATATAGAAATCTACTGGAAAAACAAAATCTCTAACCTGCACCAAGACATCCTCTACTACTCCAACGGGGTAGACAATGGATCTATCAGCAAGTTGTATAACAACTCTAGTTTCCTTAAGATTTCCAATATTCAAAGTTTCAAAAATGGAAAGAGACATGACATTTATACCTGCTCCAAGGTCGCACAATGCTTTCTCTACTTCCTTGCTCCCGATTTTACAAGGTATCACAAAGGTACCCTGATCTTTGCATTTTGTAGGAAGCTCTTTTTGCAAAATAGCAGAAACATTTTCATTAAAATTCACTGTTTCTATGCCTGCTAGTTTCTTCTTGTTAGTACATAAATCCTTTAAGAATTTAGCATATTTAGGAACCTGAGATATCATATCTAGCAATGGCACATTAATAGCAACTTTTCTAAAAACTTCAAGAATCTTTTGCTCATCCTTCTCCTTCTTGGCTTTTGAAGGCCTTTCCGGAAATGGAAAAGGTGTTACCTGAGGGTTTGAAGTTTCTTCCTGTGCTTCTGGAGTTGGAATGGATGTTTCACCTACTGGGGTAGATGATTCTGCTACTGGAATGGCTGATTCTTGAGGCATTTCTGTTTCAGATTCTGGTGGCTGTTCTGATCGGTTCGTCTCGAGGCCTTGAGACGAACTGCCCCTCGGTGGCAAATCTTTTCCACTTCGTAAAGTCATGGCATTGAGATGTTTGGGATTATCTACTGTGTTCGAGGGTAGCTGGCCTGAAGTGTTTTGTTGGCTCATGGTGAACTGTGCCATCTGTTTTTGGAGGTCAGCTATTGCTCCTTGGGTAGTTTGTATAAATGGTTGAAGGATTTGTTTTAGTGTTTCTTCAAGTGGTGGTGGAGGTGGTGCAGTGAGTTGCAATGGTTGTTGGGGTGCTGGCAACTGCAGATGTTGTGGTTGAGATGGGGTCTGATTTGTTTGGTAGTTTTGCTGGTTTTGTTGAGGTCTAGGCTTGAAATTCCTCCACTCAAATGGAGGTTGTTGCTGATTTTGACCCCACCCATAGTGAGGGTAGTTCTTCCAGCCTTGGTTACTGGTGTTGGAGTATGAATTTCCTTGTTGTGGTATTGCGGAATTGACTTGCTCAGTAGGGTCTGCAACGAGCGGACAATCATGTGTCATATGCCCTATTTGACAACAAACTCCACAAGGTATAACTTGCTGAGGTGGAATTTGCTGAATTTGAGCTATGGTAGCTGGGAAATTTTTCAAAAAACTGGAGACTTCTTCCATGTGTCTCTCAAGGGCAGCCACATTTAAATTGTGTGCAGCAGAGGTACGGTCATAGGTTCCGTTTTGTTGGCAATTATCCGCCAAAGTTTGAATAAGAGCCCTTGCTCGACTTGGTGTCAAGTCCAACAATGCTCCTCCAGCTGCAGAATCAAGCTTCTCTTTATCCTTAATACACATCCCATCATAGAAATATTGTATGAGTGATTGCTCTGCCACGCCATGGGTAGGACAGACCTCTTGGAGGTCTTTAAACCTCTGATGGTATTCGCCAAAAGACTCATCTCCTTGTTGCTGAATAGCAACAAGACTCTTCCTAGCTGCTCCTGCTTTGGTGGCTGACCAATATTTCTTGAGAAAAGTGGCAGCCATTTCAGCCCAAGTGTTGATGGAGTTGTGTGGAAGACTGAAAAACCAGTTCTTTGCTGAGTCCTCTAAAGACCATGGAAAAGCTCTCAATTTAGCTCGTTCAAGGCTCACTCCAGTGGGTTTAAGTGCATCACATTCGAATTGAAATTTCTGGAGGTGCTTGTAAGGATTTTCGGATGCATGTCCTCTGAATTTGCTGAGGTTGTGCATGACATTTGACTTCACGGCCCAGTCATTGGGTACTGGACGGTAGTTAATACACAGGAAAGACTCCTGTTCAGCTCCTTGATTGAGCTCTCGAAGGGTAGGTTCGGGTGGATTGGCCATCTCTGGTTCAGGTTCAGCGTCAGATTCTGGTTGATCCGTCTCAAGGTCTCGAGATGAACTGACTTCTGTTTCTGAATCTGATCCGGATAAGGAAAACTCACTGAATTTTCGTTTGGAAATTCTGATTGCTGTTTCCGTTCTGGAAATCTCTGGAATGTAGGGTAGTGGTTGTGAACTAGATGACCTGGTCATGAACAAGAAAATCAAAAATTAGAACACGTTGTCCCCGGCAACGGCGCCAATTTATGACGGGTGCGTCGCATGTCCCGCATAAAATAAAAATACAACTCAGTGCTATGCTACAAATTAATGCAGATAGTGGTGAGAGGATCGATCCCACAAGGACAAGCTCGTCTAATTCTTGTAGTTCCTGCAAATAACCAAGCAAAAGAAACCAAGTTTTGGGGTGAAATAACAATTAAACGAAAATACAGTGGATTTAAGATCAGTTGCAAACAATAAAAACAGCTTTAAAACGGAGAGAATTACAGTGGAGAAAATATTCCGGGTAGAGATCATTGCGAGATGGCATTGGTAAGTTGTTGATCATTGACAAAATACATTTTTGAAATGGTTTTCATAGAAGAAGTTGTGGAACCAGCTCACACTAGATTCCCAACCTGCTACAAAAGTATTTAAAAGAATCACTTCATTTTAAACACCCTAATCTTCCTAAGCTCATCCTAAGACTCTTGATCCGCCACTTTGCTTGGCTATGCAGAGCCTTCGACAAAGGGATCAGAATACTTAAGGAAGAGCTCAAGAGATTGATTAAAAACAGTGAGGTCCCTCTCCTAGACAAGGGAGTACTATCATCATCCACAAGTCTGGTCTAGTCTGGCACTTGACCCAGCTGTCACCTAGGTCGGCCCTTCTCAAGGCCTTGGGATGGGATGACCGCCTAATTCAACTCCTTCTTTCAGCATAGACCAAGTACATGCCCCTCATACCCTGCTGAATCGTCTACTGCTGTTCTCTAAGAGTGATTTAATCACAAGAGAACTGACTCCACTTGCCCGAATTAAATTCAAGGTGATCAAGCTCAAAAATTAATAAAGACAAGTTTAAAATTAAAACAAGAAGGTTTGAAATATGAAATTCATTTCTATGAAGCTTAAACAAGTCTCACAATCAACATACCAGCCAATCTCTTGATCCCTACCAGGAACTTAGAGTTTAGTTACAATACATAATTAAAATAAACAAAAGGAATTCAAATCCGAAATTGCAAAGAAAGCTGGAAAATCTGGAAAAAGGTTGGAAAATGCTGATTTCTCTCTACTGTTCTCTCTCTGCTCTAATCATTCCCCCTCTTTTGCTTTCTCGTTCTATTAAATAGCCATTCTTCTTCTCCTCTGATTGACTTCAAAGGCCCAGCCTTCACCATAAAATAATTGCAGCACTCAAGAACATGTGCTGCCAAAACCAAGCTGGAAAATAGCACTTCTTCACTTTTGGAGAGAATATTCTTTGAATAAAACAAGGGGAATGTTTCATCATTCTTCCATTGATGTCCCCTTGTGCCTCTGCAAGGTGGAAGAGAGAATCCAGGCACTAATACTCGTGCTCAAGTCCTCCAGGTTCCAGGCTGGTTAAACCAGCACTCACAAATAAAAATACAAAAGTACGCTCAGTGCTGTCCAGGCTGGAACTCTGACAGGTCGCTTCATGTCAAGGCCTCGAGAAGAGCTGGAATCGGCAGATTGGTGCAATGGCCCTGGGACGAAGAGACCAAACTCGGGAGGCAGCAGGCTGAAATCAAAATTCCAACTCTGATTGATTGTTTTGACTCTGATCTTCAAGCTTTTCGTTCCTTTTCCTCAATTAACGATTATTAAGCCTGAAAAGCAAAATAGGAAGGAAACAAGCTCAAAGTAGCATAATTATCATCTCAATTAATAATAAAAGAGAAGATAAAACATTGAAAATAAACCATCAATCATATTCCCCCACACTTAATCCATGCTTGCCCTCAAGCATGAACTAAGAACACACAAAATACACCCCCTGTACAGAAAATCAATCCTTGGACTGGACTCAAGTAAAAACTTCAAAAATCAACTCATTCAAGCAATGCTCAAACACTCTAAACACCACAAATGTGCAAATATTCATATAGTGGTATGATAGCATGCTGTTCAACCTGGAAATACAGGCCTAGAACTTCTGACTTCTCTTCCTTCGACACAATCCAAACACTAGCTGCGACACTCATGCAATAAATATAAAAATTAATAAAAACACAAACAGCAAAATTTAAAGAACATAGCCAATCTTTTCCTCTTCTTCATCTTCCTCCAACATCTTTCTTTTATTTAGGCCTTCGGCCTCTTATACCTCCTTTTATTTTTTATTTTCTTTTTCTTTTTCTTTTCTTCCTTCTTCTTCTTTTTTTTTTTTTTTTTTTTTTATGTTGCAACACTTCTTTTCTTTTCCCATGAGTTTCACCTCTTTCCACATTCCCAAATTAAATAGAAAGCGCATGCAGACATGGTCTTTTACCAAGGGTGCTTTGATCGGTCCAAAATTAAGGAGTTAGCACACAACCGACCGGAAGTTTCTCCAAATAGGGATGATGGTGCCGAACCACCAACATCGTGCAATCCAGGAGGGTATGGTGAGAGACCAACACACAAGAAAATTAAATAGTACTCATGCAAACAAAAATTAAAAACTTGCAGCAGTGTAGAGGATAGGATCTTCATCCCTAGGCCTAGGGATGAGAAGACAGTGCAATTCTAGCAAAGTATTTCCTAGGACAGCAGTACTCATCATACATCTATGTGAATAAATATACAAATTGTAATGTCACAAGTGTTTATCATTGTAAGACAGAGTTGATTGATCAAGTATTCACATAAGTTTAGTTTTTGGGATTTCATTCCATACAAAAAGGTTTGGAAAACAACAAAAATGAAAAATTACGCATGCAAGAATAGAAACAAGCAATTGCACAAACACAATTAATTGAAATAAACATGCAGCAGAGGGATAAAATCAAAATGCACACAAATCACACAAAAATAAACACGAAAGTGTCTCCCCCACACTTATTGGACACATTGTCCTCAATGTGAAAGAAACCAAGCAAACGAAAACACAAAACAATTAAAACAAAATTAATAAAAGAAGAGAAAGGGAGAATAAAACCGGGGTGGTGTTGCTGCAGATGGAAATGGAAGATTCATGACCAAGGCATGAAATCTGGGTTTGTGCCTGAAATTCGAAATCTGACCCATCTCGAGGCCTCGGGATGAAGCAGACTGGAAACGCTGAAAGCTGCAAGTCTTGCTGCAATGGAATGGCTTGAAATGGCGTGGGTTGCCTCCCACGTAGCGTCCATGTTTGTAGTCTTGGACTCGACTGAATGATCTTTCACGTAGTATCATCATTGAGGTTCTTCAAGCGTGGTGCTCTCCACGGTGTAGTTTTGGAATCCCTCATAAAAAGGTTTGAGACGATGCCCATTAACCTTGAAAATGTTCTGATCCTCCTGGTTTTGAATTTCAACAGCACCATTGGGGTACACATTCGTAATTACATAAGGACCAGTCCAGCGACTCTTCAATTTTCCAGCTAGGAGGCGAAATCTTGAGCTGAAAAGTAGCACCTTCTGCCCAACTGTCAAGGCCTTGAGACGAATGGACCTGTCGTGGTACATTTTGGCCCTAGCCTTGATAATTGCAGAATTTTCATAGGCATCATTTCTCAACTCTTCCAACTCTTGAACTTGCAATTTTCTGTGGGATCCAGCTTCTGAAATGTTCATATTGCATTTTTTAATAGCCCAATAGGCTTGGTGCTGAATTTCCACGGGTAAATGGCATGATTTGCCATAAACCAACTTGTAAGGAGTTGTCCCGATAGAGGTTTTGAATGCTGTTCTATACGCCCATAGCGCATCATCTAGTCTCTGACTCCAATCTCCTCGATCTGGTCTGACCGTCTTGCTCAAGATGGATTTTACTTCTCTATTTGACAATTCAGCCAATCCGTTTGTTTGAGGATGATAGGCAGTGGACACACGGTGTGTGATGTTGTACTTGGCGAAGAGAGTTGTCACAACCCTGTTACAGAAGTGGCTGCCTCTGTCACTGATGATCACTCGTGGCACTCCAAATCTGTTAAGGATTTGTGATTTGAAGAATGAAACAACGGTCTTTGCATCATCAGCCCTTGTAGCCTTCGCTTCTACCCATTTAGATAGGTAGTCTACTGCCAAAATGATGTAGAAGTTGCCTCCTGAATTGGGGAATGGACCCATGAAGTCTATCCCCCAAACATCAAAAATCTCACAAACAAAAATTGGGGTTAAAGGCATCTGATCTCTAGAGGAAATATTACCCGATTTTTGACATTCTACACAAGTTTTGCAAAATTCAAATGAATCCTTAAATAAATTCGGCCAGAAAAAACCTGATTCGAGAACCTTATGAGCTGTTCTCTTAAATCCGAAGTGTCCTCCACAAGCATAAGCATGGCAAAAATTTAGAATTGAAGGAACTTCACTCTCAAGCACACATTTTCGAAGGATTTTATCGTTTCCGACATGCCATAGGTATGGATCGTCCCATATGTACTTCCTAGAGTCTCTCCTAATCTTTTCCTTCTCTCGTGCAAGGTAGTGACCATGAAATTTACCCGTTGCAAGGTAATTGACAATATCAGAAAACCATGGTCTCTTCTCGAGGCCTAGAAACAAGCGCTCATCTGGGAATTCTTCCTTGACTGGGTCTGATTTGGTGTCAACCAAAATTCTGCTCAAGTGATCAGCCACCACGTTTTCCTTGCCCTTTTTGTCTTTGATCTCAAGATCAAACTCCTGCAACAGTAGTATCCACCGAATCAATCTTGGCTTTGCTTCCTTCTTTGCTAAAAGATACTTCAAGGCTGCATGGTCAGAATAAATTATGACTTTAGTGCCAAGAAGATAAGAACGAAATTTATCTAAAGCAAAGACAATAGAAAACAATTCTTTTTCCGTGGTGGTGTAGTTTCTTTGGGCTTCATCAAGCATCCTAGAGGCGTAATAAATCACATGTGGGCTCTTGTCAAATTTCTGTCCAAGAACAGCCCCTACAGCTGCATCACTTGCATCACACATGAGTTCAAATGGTTTTGTCCAGTCGGGTGCTTGAATCACTGGTGCTGTCACTAGCTTCTGTTTCAAGAGGTCAAACGCCTCTTTGCATTGCTCATTGAAGTCGAATTTTGCATCCTTTTGCAGCAGCCTACAAATAGGCTCCGCAACCTTTGAAAAATCCTTGATAAAACGTCTATAAAAACCTGCAAGGCCTAGAAATGAACGGACATCTCGTACACAAGATGGGTAAGGCAATGAATCAATCACATCAATTTTAGCTTTGTCCACTTCTATACCTTTCTTTGAAATAATATGGCCTAGAATTAATCCTTGATTTACCATAAAATGGCATTTCTCATAATTTAAAACCAAATCAGTTTCCATGCATCTAATCAAGACTTTTCTCAAGTTTTCCAAGCACTCATCAAATGAATTTCCATAAACAGTAAAATCGTCCATGAAAACTTCAATCCCTTTCTCTACAAAATCAGAAAATATACTTACCATACACCTCTGAAAAGTAGCAGGTGCATTACACAAACCAAATGGCATCCTCTTGTATGCAAATGTGCCAAAGGGGCAAGTAAAGGTTGTCTTTTCTTGGTCTTCAATGGCAACGGGGATTTGATGGAATCCTGAAAATCCATCGAGACAACAATAGTGTGATTTACCTGCCAACCTTTCGAGCATCTGGTCAATAAATGGAAGGGGAAAATGATCCTTCCGAGTAGCATTGTTCAGTCTCCTATAGTCTATGCATACTCTCCATGAATTTTGCTCTCTCATGGGCACCAATTCGCCTTCATTGTTGGTCACCACTGTAATTCCTGATTTTTTAGGAACGACCTGCACAGGACTGACCCAAGAAGAGTCAGAAATAGGATAGATTACACCTGCAGCAAGGAGTTTAAGAATTTCCTTTTTCACGACTTCCATCATTGGAGGATTAAGCCTTCTTTGTGGTTGTCTCACGGTTTTGCTGTGCTCTTCTAGGTGTATTCTGTGGGTGCAAATGGCAGGTGATATTCCCTTGATGTCAGCTATGGTCCAACCGATTACTCCCTTGAATTCTTTCAAGATGTTCAGAAGTCTTTCTTCTTGCGCGTTGGTCAGCTTGCTGGAAATTATTACTGGTAGGCTCTTCTCGAGGCCTAGAAACGAGTACTTCAGGTGCTCAGGTAATGTTTTGAGTTCCAAGTCGGGTGCCTGCAAAATTGAAGGCTGAAGTTTAGTGACTTGGTCTGTTGATTCTAAAGCTTGCACATCACCTGCAGTAGTGTCTGAAACGTCCAGCTCCTTGACAAAATTGAGGATTTCGGGTTTAATTGGTAGCTCATCCTGCAATCTCTCCACCTCTTCATTAGACAAACCCTTACTAAGAACAAACTCAAGTGGATCAGAATTATTAATTTCAGAAATGTCATCAACCAAGGGATCAATAACATCTAAAAAATTAACACAGTGTATATCTTCAGGGTATTTCATTGCTTCATACATATTAAATTTAATCAATTCCTCACCAAATTCAAGCGTTAAACACCCATCATACACATCAATTTTAGCACGGGCTGTTCTTAAAAAAGGTCTACCAAGAATCACATCAGTAGTCCTAGTAACATCTTCCTTTTGCATGTCAACAATATAGAAATCTACTGGAAAAACAAAATCTCTAACCTGCACCAAGACATCCTCTACTACTCCAACGGGGTAGACAATGGATCTATCAGCAAGTTGTATAACAACTCTAGTTTCCTTAAGATTTCCAATATTCAAAGTTTCAAAAATGGAAAGAGACATGACATTTATACCTGCTCCAAGGTCGCACAATGCTTTCTCTACTTCCTTGCTCCCGATTTTACAAGGTATCACAAAGGTACCCTGATCTTTGCATTTTGTAGGAAGCTCTTTTTGCAAAATAGCAGAAACATTTTCATTAAAATTCACTGTTTCTATGCCTGCTAGTTTCTTCTTGTTAGTACATAAATCCTTTAAGAATTTAGCATATTTAGGAACCTGAGATATCATATCTAGCAATGGCACATTAATAGCAACTTTTCTAAAAACTTCAAGAATCTTTTGCTCATCCTTCTCCTTCTTGGCTTTTGAAGGCCTTTCCGGAAATGGAAAAGGTGTTACCTGAGGGTTTGAAGTTTCTTCCTGTGCTTCTGGAGTTGGAATGGATGTTTCACCTACTGGGGTAGATGATTCTGCTACTGGAATGGCTGATTCTTGAGGCATTTCTGTTTCAGATTCTGGTGGCTGTTCTGATCGGTTCGTCTCGAGGCCTTGAGACGAACTGCCCCTCGGTGGCAAATCTTTTCCACTTCGTAAAGTCATGGCATTGAGATGTTTGGGATTATCTACTGTGTTCGAGGGTAGCTGGCCTGAAGTGTTTTGTTGGCTCATGGTGAACTGTGCCATCTGTTTTTGGAGGTCAGCTATTGCTCCTTGGGTAGTTTGTATAAATGGTTGAAGGATTTGTTTTAGTGTTTCTTCAAGTGGTGGTGGAGGTGGTGCAGTGAGTTGCAATGGTTGTTGGGGTGCTGGCAACTGCAGATGTTGTGGTTGAGATGGGGTCTGATTTGTTTGGTAGTTTTGCTGGTTTTGTTGAGGTCTAGGCTTGAAATTCCTCCACTCAAATGGAGGTTGTTGCTGATTTTGACCCCACCCATAGTGAGGGTAGTTCTTCCAGCCTTGGTTACTGGTGTTGGAGTATGAATTTCCTTGTTGTGGTATTGCGGAATTGACTTGCTCAGTAGGGTCTGCAACGAGCGGACAATCATGTGTCATATGCCCTATTTGACAACAAACTCCACAAGGTATAACTTGCTGAGGTGGAATTTGCTGAATTTGAGCTATGGTAGCTGGGAAATTTTTCAAAAAACTGGAGACTTCTTCCATGTGTCTCTCAAGGGCAGCCACATTTAAATTGTGTGCAGCAGAGGTACGGTCATAGGTTCCGTTTTGTTGGCAATTATCCGCCAAAGTTTGAATAAGAGCCCTTGCTCGACTTGGTGTCAAGTCCAACAATGCTCCTCCAGCTGCAGAATCAAGCTTCTCTTTATCCTTAATACACATCCCATCATAGAAATATTGTATGAGTGATTGCTCTGCCACGCCATGGGTAGGACAGACCTCTTGGAGGTCTTTAAACCTCTGATGGTATTCGCCAAAAGACTCATCTCCTTGTTGCTGAATAGCAACAAGACTCTTCCTAGCTGCTCCTGCTTTGGTGGCTGACCAATATTTCTTGAGAAAAGTGGCAGCCATTTCAGCCCAAGTGTTGATGGAGTTGTGTGGAAGACTGAAAAACCAGTTCTTTGCTGAGTCCTCTAAAGACCATGGAAAAGCTCTCAATTTAGCTCGTTCAAGGCTCACTCCAGTGGGTTTAAGTGCATCACATTCGAATTGAAATTTCTGGAGGTGCTTGTAAGGATTTTCGGATGCATGTCCTCTGAATTTGCTGAGGTTGTGCATGACATTTGACTTCACGGCCCAGTCATTGGGTACTGGACGGTAGTTAATACACAGGAAAGACTCCTGTTCAGCTCCTTGATTGAGCTCTCGAAGGGTAGGTTCGGGTGGATTGGCCATCTCTGGTTCAGGTTCAGCGTCAGATTCTGGTTGATCCGTCTCAAGGTCTCGAGATGAACTGACTTCTGTTTCTGAATCTGATCCGGATAAGGAAAACTCACTGAATTTTCGTTTGGAAATTCTGATTGCTGTTTCCGTTCTGGAAATCTCTGGAATGTAGGGTAGTGGTTGTGAACTAGATGACCTGGTCATGAACAAGAAAATCAAAAATTAGAACACGTTGTCCCCGGCAACGGCGCCAATTTATGACGGGTGCGTCGCATGTCCCGCATAAAATAAAAATACAACTCAGTGCTATGCTACAAATTAATGCAGATAGTGGTGAGAGGATCGATCCCACAAGGACAAGCTCGTCTAATTCTTGTAGTTCCTGCAAATAACCAAGCAAAAGAAACCAAGTTTTGGGGTGAAATAACAATTAAACGAAAATACAGTGGATTTAAGATCAGTTGCAAACAATAAAAACAGCTTTAAAATGGAGAGAATTACAGTGGAGAAAATATTCCGGGTAGAGATCATTGCGAGATGGCATTGGTAAGTTGTTGATCATTGACAAAATACATTTTTGAAATGGTTTTCATAGAAGAAGTTGTGGAACCAGCTCACACTAGATTCCCAACCTGCTACAAAAGTATTTAAAAGAATCACTTCATTTTAAACACCCTAATCTTCCTAAGCTCATCCTAAGACTCTTGATCCGCCACTTTGCTTGGCTATGCAGAGCCTTCGACAAAGGGATCAGAATACTTAAGGAAGAGCTCAAGAGATTGATTAAAAACAGTGAGGTCCCTCTCCTAGACAAGGGAGTACTATCATCATCCACAAGTCTGGTCTAGTCTGGCACTTGACCCAGCTGTCACCTAGGTCGGCCCTTCTCAAGGCCTTGGGATGGGATGACCGCCTAATTCAACTCCTTCTTTCAGCATAGACCAAGTACATGCCCCTCATACCCTGCTGAATCGTCTACTGCTGTTCTCTAAGAGTGATTTAATCACAAGAGAACTGACTCCACTTGCCCGAATTAAATTCAAGGTGATCAAGCTCAAAAATTAATAAAGACAAGTTTAAAATTAAAACAAGAAGGTTTGAAATATGAAATTCATTTCTATGAAGCTTAAACAAGTCTCACAATCAACATACCAGCCAATCTCTTGATCCCTACCAGGAACTTAGAGTTTAGTTACAATACATAATTAAAATAAACAAAAGGAATTCAAATCCGAAATTGCAAAGAAAGCTGGAAAATCTGGAAAAAGGTTGGAAAATGCTGATTTCTCTCTACTGTTCTCTCTCTGCTCTAATCATTCCCCCTCTTTTGCTTTCTCGTTCTATTAAATAGCCATTCTTCTTCTCCTCTGATTGACTTCAAAGGCCCAGCCTTCACCATAAAATAATTGCAGCACTCAAGAACATGTGCTGCCAAAACCAAGCTGGAAAATAGCACTTCTTCACTTTTGGAGAGAATATTCTTTGAATAAAACAAGGGGAATGTTTCATCATTCTTCCATTGATGTCCCCTTGTGCCTCTGCAAGGTGGAAGAGAGAATCCAGGCACTAATACTCGTGCTCAAGTCCTCCAGGTTCCAGGCTGGTTAAACCAGCACTCACAAATAAAAATACAAAAGTACGCTCAGTGCTGTCCAGGCTGGAACTCTGACAGGTCGCTTCATGTCAAGGCCTCGAGAAGAGCTGGAATCGGCAGATTGGTGCAATGGCCATGGGACGAAGAGACCAAACTCGGGAGGCAGCAGGCTGAAATCAAAATTCCAACTCTGATTGATTGTTTTGACTCTGATCTTCAAGCTTTTCGTTCCTTTTCCTCAATTAACGATTATTAAGCCTGAAAAGCAAAATAGGAAGGAAACAAGCTCAAAGTAGCATAATTATCATCTCAATTAATAATAAAAGAGAAGATAAAACATTGAAAATAAACCATCAATCAGTGGTCTAGGAGTAGGGGTTCATCATTATAACGTGGGGTGGAGACCTTACTTTAGGGGAATAGAGTCGTCCCCTTGTCCAGTTGTCAGATGATGAATTGATGGGAGCAGGTTATCCTCCCTGCCAACCTTGACTAAATGTATACTGACTATGGAGTATTATATAAATAATATCTGTGAGGGGAGCTTAATATCTGTGCCCAATCAGTACGATGCCGTTGGGGTGGAATCGGCAGGCTGCCGTTGTGTAGAATCGGTTGGGTGCCGTTTTGTGACACATTGACCAGGCCAGGGTATATAACGGTGCCGATCCGTTTCCTCATGCTTGGGCGGATGGATCGGCCTTGTCCCGATTTGAGACAATCGGGCTAGACTTGTCCTTTGGTCACTTATTCCTGTTGACTTGGTCAAACGGTCGCGATGCCGTTTTGACTGGTCAACAGTACTTTATGAAGGTGCAAAGTCCATTATACCCTTCTGATAATTTTATGTATTATCTCATGATATTCTGTGAGAGACGAAAGGAGAGGCAGTATAGTCAATTAAATTACGAGTCCAAGATTGGCTCATCAGGAACAAAGATTGCACAAATATCAACAGAAGAGACGCAGAAAAATCACCACATGGTAGGTTGCTAGTGGTGCTGTCACTGCGTCGGATGGTGTCGGCCGAGGAGTGTACAACAATTTCTTGGGCTGCTTTTTGTATTATTTAATTAGAGATTTCGTCGCAAGCGGAGGCAGCAACTGATGAAAAAGATCATGTGGAGTTTCAAGTTTTAACACGCAGACAAAGACGCTCTTTTGGTTCCCACGTGAGATGACTTCAAAACTACATATAAAACAGCTAGCTATCTATGATCGAATCCATTCTTTTATATCATAATCTTTTTTCTGTATTTTATGATGTAATTGACTGGCTTTTCTGATCATGTCTGAAAATTGCTATTATTCCTTGCACGGTCCTCCCTTGTCTGGTTGACTTCAATACCAAAAATTAAATAACTCATCTAATTTTCTTTTAAACATGACCAGTCATATTAAAAGAATCTGAATCATTCAATAAAATTGGACGGATGAGATTAAAAATTCAAATAATTAATGAGTTGACCACTTGTTAAATTTTATTGATTGGTCAACTCATTAATGATTTGAATTTTTAATCTCATCTGTCTAATTTTATTAAACAATTTAGATTCTTTTAACATGACTGGTCATATTTAAGGAAAAATTAAAAGAGTCCCATAATTTTGTTGGGTAATTTGTAAGTGCATTCTACATCCTGGTGACTTATTTTTCTATTAAATTCAATTAAAAAAAATGTTTTTAATGCAACATCACACCACCGCATCAGTAAATTTTAAAATATTAAAAACATAGGAAACATATTTAAATTGTGAAAATTTTGAAAAACTAAAATAATTTATTTTACATTTTAATATTTCATATATTAATTTATATTATGGAAACCTTTTTTCAATTTTAAGTTCTTGAAATTTATTTCTTTCGTTAATAATATTTTTATCGGCTAGAACTAAGACGATGCTCAAATGCGGGGGGCGACTTCATTATATCGGAAATATCGTCGGCAGTGGCTACGCTGACGATTTTGAACCTCATGGCGACGAGAGAAAAAAAAACTCATCCATGACCGTTATATCTATCTATGCCTTGTCGTTAGTGGAAATTACGTGCGTTTTGGAGTTAGTAACATCGGTTATTGCATTCAAAATTAGTCGTAAAAAACAAGTCAAAACAAACTTCTCCTCTACTTAAGAAACAAAAGAAATACTAGTTCTTGAACAATTGAAAGAAGTACAATAATAGTTATTAATCATATGGTTAGGTGGTAAATGATTTTTTCAATATTAATTAAGGTCTCGAATTCGAATCTTGGAAATAGAAAAAAATTATACTAGGAGAGTCGTTTTTTTTTTAGGCTCGATAATGTTTATATAAAATCATACCCAGAAAAACAAAAAGAAAGAAGCAAAAACACTAACCCAAAAGCATGCAGATCAGATTTATTCTAACTTAATTGGAAACTTTAGGTTTGATCCTTAGATATGTAGCTAATTCAAAACTCGCTTTCAAAAATTCTGCCCGATTTAAATTCTTAAATTACTCAATGGTCTGAAAAAACACGGAAGCAAAGAGCTAAACTTGCTGTCAGCTAGCATTGTGATTGCAATGGAATTGGAATGCCAAATGCATTGAATAAAAGAAAAATAAAAATTAATTGACTAATTAACTTTACTATCTAATTTGATCATTGAATTGCAACGTAGGACCTTCTGCCTGCTAATTAAATCTTGTCTTGCCAACCTACAACTAACCAATAATCAGGCGGGACAAATCACAAAGGCATAGTCACATGCAGACATTTAGATAGAACGTGTCATGTCCAGATGCATTGATCATCATCTCTTGCTGCCTTGTTCTCTCTAAATTCAGATCCCAAGAAGCACATAATATAGTATTGTAATCGGCAAGGCAATCAGCATCCCAAAAATAACCCTGAATTTCAGTAGAGAAAAAAAAATAAGTTAAAAAGAAAAATCCACATATTTTTTTAAAGCTACGTACAATTAAAAGGATATGTATTCAACCATCATTAGGTTATACTTCAACTGATCATAAATTTGATCACGGGTATTACAGTGATCACAAAATATGTATTCGAATATCTTGGGACTGGATAAACTTACCCAGTGCTAAGTATATCTGGATGGACGTTGTACTCTTTAGCGAATACAAATGGGACGATTCCTTGAGGAAGAGCGGCCTGTTTAGAACAAATTATTATAACCATTGAATCCTCTGAAATGCAATTTCTTTTTATTTTAAGGCTGCATTTCATTTTGTAATATATTAATTTTAAATAAAGATATATTAAAATGGAGTTTATAAGTAATTTTGACCTGGACAATTGCAACATGTAGAAGAACACCACGAAGACCAATAGCAATGGAGGTTGCAGCCATCACCGCCGGCCCAGTCAAAAACCTTACCGCCATTGAAAAGGTGGCCACAGACTTCCCACATGATATTAACTTTGGTTGTAACGCCATAAATAGACCTGCGCGCATGTAACGTAATTCATGAGTTCAATCCATGTATAGTTGGGTGATTCACTAATGTAAGTCTCGTAGTGTGTCCTCTCTACCTCTATTTTGAGTAAAAGATTAATTTGAACATTATTGGACTGTGACGATGAATGATTCTCCGAGCATTATTTCTATAATTATCTATTCTGACGTTAAACTTAAGATTTGAGTTAAAGATAAATAAATTGGTGTTTAATAGGAATTGATAGTGTGCCGGTCGAGTATGCTGGTGGAATAGTTTGGAAAAAAGTTATAAAAAATGTAAAAAAAAAATAACAAGCAGAACAAAGTACCTAGACTAAACATGGCCATTCCCAAGCCTGCGTCGGATAATATTGATATGGATCCTTTTACGATTGAAGGCATTTGGATGTCCCACCTGCAAGATTTGAATTCCAAATTAATCAATTTAGCTTATTTAGAGGAAAAAATTACAAATTAGCCAGTACTTTCATTGTTAATCAGAGTGATAAATAATTTAATTTTAAAAAAATATAATAACGTGGTTATAATCTCGTGATTAATTACCTAAATGAGACGAGGGACCAGATTACACCAATAAGGCTGGAGTAAGTGTTGGGGTTTCTGATCAACTTCCGCCAGACCATGATAAGGATGAGCCTAGTCATGACGCTGGCCGGAGGCATCTGGTGCTTCTTCCCTCCTCCGCCACCGCCACCGCCTTCCATATCATCAATCACCACCTTCTTTTGGGCGCTGGGGAAATTATTAGGACTAGCCGCCCCACCTTCAAACTTTAATCCTTCATCTTCTGCAT
Organism: Viola odorata; assembly: GCA_963691705.1. Lineage (NCBI taxonomy): Eukaryota > Viridiplantae > Streptophyta > Magnoliopsida > Malpighiales > Violaceae > Viola > Viola odorata. Next base: position 59,281,101 of record OY829542.1, read on the forward strand.
CCGTTTTTCTACCTGGGCTCATCTTTGCAATCACTTCATGCATCGCTGCATCATCATCCACATTATTACTTCATTAATCTTAATTAGTTTCAACACATCAGTAAAGTGTAATTCTTTTTCTTAAAAAAATTGCAAGAAATAGAAATCGCAGATTAGAAGGCTGGAACACAAAACCACCTATCATTTTTTTATCTAACTTCGCAACTGGCTATAATTTTATTGGCAAATTGCAAGTTAGTGGACTCCAACTCCGACTTATTCACAAGTGTATAAAATGTTTTGATATGTTACCTCTTGAAGTAGGGATTTCATTCTGTTGGCGTTGTTGGTCAGTGGAGGCAGTGCTGGTGCTAATAAGATGTCTCAAATTACCTTCAGAAACAGGAGATGCGCTTGAGCTCCACACATACATGTGAAGCTCCTTGTTATTATTATTATTACTACCCATTGATGTGTTGTTCTCTTTCTTGCTAATCGGCGCCCTTGGTACCGGTGCGCCACTCGATGGGCCTCCGGTAAACATCGGATTCGGAGGAGGGTAGTTACTACTAGCATTGCTGCTGTTATGGTGGAACAGCTCGCCGCTCATACTCCTCCCTCCGGTCCTTTTCTTTCCCAACTTCATCATCTCCTCGTCGAAATTCGAAGCCCTCGGGGTCAAGCCTTTCGATGACTGCAACGAGTAAACATCCCCTAAACCCCCTCCTCCGTAGCTGCTGGTGTAACCATGCTTCGGGCTCGGGGCTTTGCTCGCGTGATTGCTGAACATTGCGTAGAAATCGGACTGGTTGAAGCTGGAAGCCCTCGGGGTGGGCTCCCGAGATGACTGTACCGAGTAGATCTCTACCCCTGTCAGGTTGGAAGCTCTAGGAGTGATGGATGTGAAGCCGTTGTTGGACTTGTTGAAGGAGGAAACCATGGAGGAGGCTGCGGTTGATCGCCGAACTACCACGTGGAGCTTACCGTCCTGGCTGATCTCCGCATCCGCCTGCAATGGTTCCCTCCCGTTCAACGAAACAACATCCGAATCAACCCTGAAGGAGGTGATGGAGGCCGCCGTTTCAGGGAACTGGTCGGAAATGAGGAGCTTAGCTCCGCGATACTCGAACAAGAATAGCATCAGAGTGTACCATATGACGCTCTGAAGAACCACAATTTGGACCATAAGTGCTGCGGAGAAGTCTCCGTACATAGCGCGGAGAAGGGGGATGCCCATGACTAGAGTGTTTGGGAGAGTGGAAAGGGAGAAGAGGGTGATCATCCACTCTAACGAGCCGCGCTTGCTGAAAAGCTGCCAGAGGAAGAGGGCGCCGAGGATCACCACCTTCTGAACGGTATCCGCGGCGATGAAATGGTAGTTCATAGCGTAGGGGTCGTTGGAGGAGATAAAGTGGAAGGAGAGGAGAGGCACCGCGAACACCGCCACGAAACGGTTGATCCCAGAGCATTGATCCGGTGTGAAGATTTTCCACCACCGCACCGATCCGTAGGCTAGAATCATGGCCACGTAAAGTGGGACAATTGCTGCAAGAACATCGTATATGTCCTTAACTGTTATCATCTCTAATCAAAATCACTCTTTGCCTAATGGTTTCGTTTATGATCGAGTTCCAATATTAAGATCATTAGTTATATAGCAAGAGCAGAAAGATTGTCACCCAAGTGGTTCCTGTCTGTCTGATCCTTCAATTGTATGTATATATATCTAATATATTTTTTCCATTACAACTCATATATTCTGTCGTTGGATTTTCTTTTTATTCATGGTGAAACGCGTTCTTACACTAAAAGAAGTATTTTATTTTTTTGTCATACGAATATTAATTATAATCGAATCATCTCACTTGGGGTCCGATAATTCTCGAACGAGAATTAGTCTCATACACTAATTGTAAGAGTGAACTTATCCATTTGAACAGATTAGGAGCCAACTCCAAGACTTGTAAATATATAATCAAAAAACGAAATTTGGGATCGTGAGATCCAAAGGATTGGATTCTGTTTGGCATTGCAGAAAATGCAAGTGGGAGATTATTTGCAAATTTTCCCTTTTTCTTTGTAATTTTTTTTAATAGTATAATAATAATAAAAAAGAGTTATCAGATTTGGTTTAATTAGAATAGATTATGCATGAATCTAACTTATTTTTCTGAGAAATAAACCATACAAGTCGCCACTGTACTCGTTCCTGCACATGAGTTGGGCAATTCTCAGCGATCCGCGGGCTGGCTGTCCAAAATTAATTAGAATTTATAACATAAAAATAATAATCAATAATAATAATAAGGTTTTGCCGGGACTTGGACCCTGTAGCGCAAGTTGTTGTTTTGTTTATGATATAACTATCTTAATGTACGAGAAAATATGAGTGGTGTATATTAATTCATTTGAGAAATTTATTATTTAATAAATACATTATATTCATTTTATTTAGATTTTAACACGTTAATTAGTATACAAAATTTGTAAAATTTGTAGTATGTAAAACATTTTCGTTCTTATTTTATTTCGATTCAAATTGGTCTTCATAGCGTGTCTCTCCGTGGTAGAAAAAATCCGCTCCTCCTACCGAACTAAAATTTAGTACATTCAGAGCATCATATGAGTCAATTACATGTTCGATTCAATGGTAGAGGAGTTTTGTACTCCCTCCTATCGTTTTTAATTGTCGTTTACTGTTTGGGCACGCATATTAAGAAAACCGGATGACTCACTATTTGACCCCAAAAAATTTCGTACTTTTTTCGAACGTCCGAGAAAAAATTCAGGGCAAAATTGTCTCAAATAGTGAGTCATCAATTTTTTTTAATATACGTTCCCAAATATTAAAAAATAATTAAAAGAACTAGGAGGGAGTAATAAAATAATTGAAAGTTCAAATCTTGTCACTTTATGTTCAATTAAATATTATATAAACTTAACTTATGGTATATGATTGGTCTTAGTAAATTTCAAGTAAAAAAAGGTTCTACATGAAGAGTGTATAAAATAATGAATCATAGACCTAACTCACAACATGGTCGGTCGACATCAAAGGAGTCCAACTCCAAATTTTCCAAACTAGAAAGTGTTTTTCAAGTCCCAATTAAATTATTAGACCATCCACAGCTGTGGGTGTTAAATTTAGAGTGTTATTCACTTTCTCTCTTATCACATCAGTTTAACACCCAACTAAATTTTCAAATAACACCCACTTCTCACAACATCTTTCAGGGTATTATTCACTTTCTCTCCCTTCCACATCATTAGATCATATACCCACCATATTTTTTATTTCTTTTTCTTATTAAATTTATAATTCTTATAATAATTATTTTTTATAATATAATAAATAATAAATAATAAATTTTTAATATAAATTAATTAAATTTCATAAATTTTTTGAGTAATTATTATTAAAAAAGCATTTAAAAAAGAAAAAATGTAAAAAAATCTGATTTTTTTTAGTGTCCAAATAATACAAACCTAATCTCAATTTATAGATCTCAAAAAATTATAAATAATGGTATATTTTTTATAAATTTATTTTCAGTATTTATTATAAAAAAACTCATTTAAACAATGAGGGGGAAAAAAGAAATAATTCGGTGGTCATTGACGGGAAAAGGCACCACGAGGTCCCCCCTCTTATTATTTTCATTTTTGTCAGTCCTTAGGTTTTGAATTTGTTCAATTAGCTCCCCTCCGTTATAGACCTTAGCACTACCAAGTCCCTGCCGTTAAAAAATGGACGGATTGCAACTAACGGACGTTAGTTGTGATTACTTTAATATTTTTTAATATATTTTTTTAAAAAATTCACAAAAAATCATAAAAAAATGTAAAAATTCACAAAAAAGTTTTAAAAAATTGCTAAACCTAAAAATCCAGAAATGTTTTAAAAATTTGAAAAAAATGTAAAAAATCCCAAAAAAATGTAAAAATTCAAAACAAATATAAAAATACCAAAAAAATCTTAAACTTTCCAAAAAAATCAATTAACCTAAAAATCCAAAAATCATTGAAAAAAAAATCTAAAGAAATTTAAAAAATAAAAAAATCATAAAAAAATGTAAACATTCCCAAGAAAAATGGAATTTTTAGATTTTTTAAAATTTTTACATTATTTCTTGAATTTTTTACATTTTATCTGAATTTTTACATTTTTTTTAGTTTTTACATTTTTTCTGGATTTTTACATGTTTTTATGAATTTTTACATTTTTATTTTTTTTTTTAAATTTTTAGATTTTTATTGATTTTAACATTTATTTGATAATTTTTACATTTTTTTTGAATTTTTACATTTTTTTCAAAAAATGAAAATTTTTCCTAGATTTTTTACATATTTTTGTGAATTTTTACATTTTTCTTGGGAATGTTTACATTTTTTTGGATTTTTAAAATTTTTAATGATTTTTTTCATTTTTAAAATTTCTTTAGATTTTCTTTGTTTTTTTCAATTATTTTTGGATTTTTAGGTTAATTGATTTTTTTGGATTTTATAGATTATTTTTGAAAGTTTAAGATTTTTTTGGTATTTTTACATTTGTTTTGAATTTTTACATTTTTTTTGGGATTTTTTACATTTTTTTCAAATTTTTAAAAAATTTGTGCAAATTTTTAAATTTTTTTCTAGATTTTTAATGATTTTTTGTGAATTTTTTTTAAAAAATTATTAAAAAATATTTAAATAATCATAACTAACGTCCGTTAGTCGCAATCCGTCCATTTTTTAACGGCAGAGACTTGGTAGTCCTAACGTCTATAACGGAGGGGAACTAATTGAATAAATTCAAAACCTAAGGACTGACAAAAATGAAAATAATAAAAGGGGGACCTCGTGGTGCTTTTTCCCGGTCATTGACAGCCCTGCAGCGCACGCGTGGCGCTGTAGGGCTGTCATTGGTCCAGCTCATTTTTTAAAAAAAAATAAACTGACAATGGGGGTCCCACTGTTAGAAAAATCTGGTACCAAATTTTGGTACCGGGATCATCCTACGCGGCAATTGGTCCTTGAATGATCCATTGCTGCACAAGAAAGTCTCCAAAAATCTCTTCAATGATACATTGTTGTGGATGGTCTTAGGGGTTAACAGTGTTTTTTTTTGTTTATTTGCATTGCATTCATAACACACACACAATTCTAAAAAAAAATGTTGATAGTTCCTTCCGCTTCGAGAATAGGCACAAAAATGACGAATTGACCTCATAAGGCATACTAGGACGGGATTGTGCACCCGGGGGTCCCTCCACTTATTATTTTCATTTTAGTCAGTCCCTAACGTTTATTTTTGTTCGATTTGGTCACATACATTACCTCCGTTAGATCCGCGGAGTCCCTCCTCCGTTAACGAGGCAAACGGCCGTCACTTTTGATTTTTTTATTATTAAATCTGTCTGACTGTGGGACCCACATGTCAGGAAAATTAATTTAAATTTTAAAAATATTAGAAAAATACAGAAAAATTAAAAGCAAAATAATATTATTAATTTAAAAAATACAGAATATTTAGAATATTTAATTTTAAAATTAAAAAATATATAATTAATTTTAAAATTCAAAAACATAATTAATTAATTTTAAAATTCAAAAAAATAATTAATTAATTTCTTTCTTTTTTTTCTCTTTCTTTCCTTTTTATTTAATTTTAAGAAAAAAGAGTAAGAAAGAAAGAAATTAAGAAAAAAAAGGAAAGGAAGAGAAAAAAAGAAAGAAATTAAATAATTATTTTTTTGAATTTTAAAATTAATTAATTATTTTTTTGAATTTTAAGAAACGGGAAATATCATTTTCTTTTATTTTCTTCTCCGTTTTTCTCATTTTTCTTTTCTCTTTCTTTCCTAATTTATTTAAATTAACAAAATTAAAAATGAAATAAACAAAAAATGGAATTAAAAATCTAAAACAATTTTAATTTTAATTGCAAAATTTCGTTTTCCATATCTCTTCCTCCTCTCTCTCCTCCATTTCTCTTCCAATCCTCCACTGCATAAACCACTCTTTATTTCAACTACCATACAGTCACACCATCTCTCCTCCATTTCTCTTAAAAGAAAAAAAGAAAAGAAAAGAAAAGAAAAAGTAGGAATAATTATTTTTAATTTGTTTAGTTAAATTCATTTTAATTTTATTAATTTAAATTAATTAGGAAAAATAGGAAAAAAAAGGAGAAAAACGAAGAAGAAAAGAAAAAATAATAATATGTCAAAAGGGAGAGAAAAACGGGAGAAAATATATAATTAATTTTAAAATTCAAAAAAATAATTATTTAATTTCTTTCTTTTTTTCTGTTTCTTTCCTTTTTTTTCTTAATTTCTTTCTTTCCTACTCTTTTTTCTTAAAATTAAATAATAAGGAAAGAAAGAGAAAAAAAGAAAGAAATTAAATAATTATTTTTTTGAATTTTAAAATTATTTATATATTTTTGAATTTTAAAATTAAATATTCTGTATTTTTGAAATTAATAATATTATTTTTCTTTTAATTTTTCTAATTTTTCTAATATTTTTCTTTTAATTTTTCTAATTTTTTTAAAATTTAAATTATTTTTCCTGACATGTGGGTCCCGCGGTCAGACATTTTATCAGATTTAATAATAAAAAAATCAAAACTAACGGCCGTTTGCCTCGTTAACGGAGGAGGGACTCCGCGGGTCTAACGGAGGTAACGTGTGGGACCTAATCGAACAAAAACAAACGTTAGGGACTGACTAAAGTGAAAATAATAAGTGGAGAGACCTCCGGGTGCGCAATCCCGATAGTAGAAAATGGGTTTTGATATATACATTGGCTTTTAATATTTATCAAAATTTATCAAAATGATTGTTTTAACCTCAAATGTTATTTTTTGTCTTATATGGTCCAAAACGTAGTCTCCGCTTTTCAATTTGACCCAGTTATGACTAGAGGCAAAGCTAGAATTTTTTTTTGGGTGAGCTAACATCAATATACAAAAAAATATTATGATATATATATATAAGTTTTTAACTAATTAGCGAAATATATACTTAATAATTATAAATGTATACTAATATTTTTTTATGTCAAAATGAAAGAAATAACAAGACAACTACACCAGTATGATTTTCGAAAATGAAATACCTGTACGATCACCTTAGAGCTTTAAAATAAAAAAAATCAAATTTTAATTTGATCTAAATAATAAAATTTTAACTTTACTAAAATTCGAATTGTACCAAATAAATATATATATTAATATTTTTTTATTAGTAAAAGTTAACTTGTTAAAATATATACCAATATTTTCTTACTATTTTTGTAGATTTAAATTTTAAATCTCTTATTTTTTATTACTAATTAATTAATTATTAATAAAAATCTAAAAAAATATATGTATATATATATTTTAAAATAATTGGGTTTGGGCAGGCTTGAGCTCACCTCAGCCCCCCCTTGACTCCACTAGTGGTCATGATAATAATCATTAACGAAAATAAACTCTATTAACTTTAAACATTTTTGCTAATGTGACGTGCCAGATGTCAAACGCCACGTCAGATTTATAAAAAATATATTAAAATTTAGCAAATAAAAACTAAAAATTCAGAAAAATCTAAAAAATATATTTTAAATTTCGAAAAAAACTCTGGATACTAAAAATTAATTTTTTTAATATTTTTTAAAGAATCATACAAAAATATTTTTTAAAATTATTTAATTTTGCAAACTTTAGAATTATCCACTTCTATTATTGATAAAATTTTAGATAGTTTGCATGTACCCCGAGGGAACCTCATAAATCAATAGACTTCAAGTAGTGGAGGAACCAAATCGAGACAAAAATGGATATAAGGACTAAATCAATAAGATAATTTGAGTATATGGACCACTAATATATAAAAGTTTCAAGTTTAATTTTTGGTTAAAAATATCATAAAATAACTGTAAAATTTGGAGGAAAAGTATAACAAATATATACAAAATTTTCTTGCTTTTTTTATTGTAGTATGCATAGTATATTTGTTACATTTTTTTCTCCAATTTTTATAATATTTTATAAATTTCTACCAGTTTTTTCAAAAAGAGAAATAATTAGAGAAGTACAAATTACAAAATTTATAAAACCATAAGGGACACATTGCAGGTTTTGGTCTAAACTAAATTAAAAATAAAAAAAACTAAAAGGTTTTGATCTAAACTTATTTCTCTAAATTGAAAATGAAATGAAATTAGATCTCCCATTTTCTTCTGTTCAGTGAAACTTGACAAAGTAGGGAGGGCAAAGAAGGTCTCGAGTTTAATTTTTTTCGTCTATAAAATACAGCGCTCCATAAGTATATAACAACAAACTAGTAAAACGTTTAATCTAAAGGAGCGCCATCTCTGAAGAAACAGAACATATGCTATCAAGATTCAAAAAGCTATTTCCTTAAATGAGAGCTGATACCTAGAGAGAGCACTTCAGTTTGCACATGAAATTTTCCCCAAAACCCAAATTGAACAACTGCACCAAAGACCCTACTCAACGGTATTATGAATCCTATCTTCGCAAATGCATTGCACACTTTCCCTTCATTAAGTGATATCTAAGACATCCATCCATTCAAAGGAAATAAACCTTACCATATGCTGGACTTCACAAATTACTTACCACATCATTCATAAAACATCCGACTTATATTCAGCCGAACCTAACTAAAGAACGGAAAGAGTCCCCTCTTTGTAAAGGAAACAGAATTCTCAAAATAACGATGGAAATCAAGCTTCTTCAAGGAGCAAGCGAAGAGGTCCAGGTAGAAAAGATAATTACATATTTATTAAACAGGACTTATATTATGTAGGAGTACTATGAACGCATTGAACTGATAGATATGTACAAGAATGTTAACCTACAAAATATGAAACCACTTGGCATTGTTAGTAGCTCAGCTAGCCCATAGAACAAAAAAAACAAAAGGGCTAACAGCACACGAGACAAGGTCCCTAAGCAGTTACTAGATAAGCACATCTCCATCTGCTCACAATGATTGCAAACATAATTACTAATACAACTACCCTAAACATGGAGTGAGGAACAAGAAAAGCATTTGAGAAGATGGATGAAACCTTGCTGCGTCTTGAAAATTTATGATTTAGCTTTACATCTTCAGATGATCTCTTGCCTTCACCAGAATGGGACGATTTCCTGAGTTCATCAGTGGCACCATCAGTAGCAATATTGTCTTTTGTAGATTTGATTTCCTGCACATGGCGATCCAATAACATCAAAAATCAACCTAGAGATAACATCAGATATTCCAATCACTGTCTATTAGAACCATCTTACCTTTGTCATTAGCAGTTCTGCTTCACTGCCACCTGAGCTCGAGCTCCTAGTATGCATTGAATTAAGCTGAAGAATTAATCTTCTGGGAGCTTCACCTTGTGTGACAGAGCTCCTGGCATGTGACTGGTTTGGATCGCGAGTCCTATGTATGATGACGGGTTGAACAAAGTCACTAGTGGCAATTTGATTTGTGAGGTTGACTCCTGTCTTAAGATTCCCAGATTTGTCAGCAGCAGAAATTGATGCAAGAGGATGGTTTCTGTCATTTTCATGCTGTATTAGATCCTTATTTCTTTTGCATTCGTTGACTTGGCTGTCAAAATGCCAAGCCTGGTCGACTTCTCTGGTTGTTTCCTCTAACTTAAAATGGGGATACTGGAAGACGTCCTCCACAGGAGAGAAAGAACCCTGCAATGCTTTCTTGAGTCAATACACATGTAAGATGATATTCCAGAACATAACAAATTAATAAAATGCGAGTAATATGTACCTTAGAGTAATTAGTTCTATAGTTTCCAGTTCCCACAATAGGAGTTACTTTCACATCAAACCCACTGTAAGGTCCAGAATTGGATTGAGTTGATGAAACATTCTGAGTTTGGGACTCGTAATAAGAGTAAGAATCTGGCTGCTGTAGGAGGGAATCCAGAAAATCAGAGACGCTCACATCTGATTGCAGTTGTACCCCGCCATCATTGCTGATGGGGTAAAATAGGGAGGAAGATTCTATTGCTGCTTGGTCCTGAATGTGGGCTGATGAGAAAATATTATCTTCCAGAGGTGAGTCCCGCAAGAAACTCAAGACTTCTTCTAACTCTTCATTCCTCTAAATAAGGTCCAAAAGTAATAATAAGAGCATTAATTGATTGTAGTGTAATGTGCCACAAAATCAATATTGATTAGAATTTAGAACTGAAAAGCCTGGACTCACCTCCAAATCGGTTACATTTTCAGTTTGATCCCCAGTGTCGCAAGCTACAACACCGGAAGAGGTTGAAGTTTCTGGGCATAAGTGCATGACTGCTTGGTCAGATTGAACAGTCACCCGAGAAGATTGAGGTGTGATGGGGGGAGAAACACCAGTTCCAGCTGCCTCATGGCAGTTGATAGTTGTACCATCATAGTCTTCAATGCGGGTATCATGTTTCTTGAACAATTTAAGAAGGACAAATGCAGTCTGTCGGTGAAAGATAGTGTGAGAATGAGGAAAGAACTGAGCCAATGCCCAATATATCAGGTAAAAGCAGGAGCATAGCAATTGAATGACAAAATAAGAACAGAATGGAACTGAAAACTGAATTGAAGATTAAAAAGGGACGAAGGAGGAGATGGACCTGGCCAGGGTTGGACCCATCAAGTTCAGGTTGAGTGGCACGGTATTCATGCAAGACCCAATTCGTCCTCTGACCTTTGGGAGCCCGACCCGTGTAGAAAACGAGGGTTTTCTTCATTCCGATCAAGGAAGAGCCGGAATTGATTTTGCGATCTTTTCCGGTGGCCTTCCAGTAGCCGACGTTGGTGGCTCTGTTCTGTCTTGGACCATTAGGGTACTTGCGATCAAGGGGACAGAAGAAGAACCACTCTGGGTCGGTGGTTTCCAAGACTGATAAACCTAAGAAAAAACCCCAAAATTCCGCAAAATGTCAAGCTCAAGAAAAGAAACAGAAAATCTCATCAATTTATGAGAAAAGCGAAGGTACGTACCAGGCAAATCCCATGGCTCCCATTTACAGACATCGATTTCGCGAATAACAGCGACATCTTTATGGTTGCCATTGATCTTGGAGCGAAGGTAGAAATCAACCAGCTCCGCGTCCGTCGGTCTGAATCTGAAACCCAATGGCAGCGACTTCATATCCAACGATTCAGCTGCCATCTATTGGTGGATAAACTAGTGAGACGAAAGGGAGTTGTAGAAATCAAGAAACGAAAGAGAGCAGAGGAAGCAGAAGAGAGACGATGATTAAGAGAGTTTTTTCCTTGGTTTTTCTTTTTATAATAGTAGTAAATTAGAAATGGAGGCTGGTGTGAATATTGCGGGTAGGAATATTCGGTTTGGAGAGTTGCTATGGGTCTGCTGTGTTGTCTGTCATTCGGAAGTTTCACCTGAAGATCTTAATTTATTTTTCTCTATACGCGTAACCGCGTAAATAATTTTTTCTATATTTCTCGCTTCGGCAACTTCCTCTTACTTTCGTTCCTACAATTACCTTAATGCCATCACGTTTCATTATGAGTTTGGGCCTAACTAAAGTGAGTTTTGGGCCCAATTGAGTCTAAAAGCCTGGCCCATCTTGTTGTTTCTTGTTATGTTTGTTTGGATTCCATTTTCCTGAAAAAGGACTATTTATTAGGTGGATAATAATCTCTTAAAAATTATTTTATCAAACCTACTACCACGGCTTGGTTAGTTAGTTGGACGATCGACGGGCGTCTCAAGATGGGACTCCGGTCCCGGTGACTTTTCGCTCAAGTGATCACCGTAGAATGCAGCTTGCGGGAAAAGTTAGACAGGGGTTTAAGTAGGGTATTACAAATTAAATTAGAAATTAAAATGAAAAATAAAAAAACCTACTAGTAATGTAACTCTATAAACAAGTAAGAATCACACTCCTACCTACCCCCTTCTTCTCCATCTTTAGCAATTTTGAGTTTGTCAGCAAATTCCGAACGGGATGTTGAGGACTAGAGGTAATCAAGTTATCAACTATGGAGTCAGGTATCTGAAGCAGGCCTCATCCGCCAGACCCATCATCACCACTTGCTCCCCATCTCCATTGGCGTCACTGAAGCAGCAAACCCACAACAATCTCCTTTCCTCGCCTTTCTCTATCACCTCCGTCCGCGGTATCCGCACTGCCAGAGACCACAGCACCAGGTTCCCCACCCCCCCTTTTTCATCTATTGGGTCGTTTCGATTCTTTGGTGCTCTGGCTTGGGTTTCCTTTCTTAAACCCTAAACCCTAAACCCCTTTTCATTTCTTTCTTGCTGTCTTACTCCCAGTTATGATATAATTCCACCAGTGAACTGGGGAGTAAGAATCGTGCCGGAGAAGAAGGCTTTTGTTGTTGAGCGATTCGGGAAGTATGTCAAGACACTCTCCTCTGGGATTCACTTCTTGATCCCTGTCGTGGATAAAATTGCTTATGTCCATTCCTTGAAAGAAGAGGCCATCCCCATTCCTGACCAATCTGCCATCACTAAAGATAATGTCAGCATTCTCATCGATGGAGTCCTTTACGTCAAGGTTCTATTCTCCTTTGCGCTTCATTTTGTTTGTTTGTTGTTGGTTGGGTTATGATTAAATCTAACTCATAATTTGATTCAGTACTCTCTAATTGCTCCCAGATTGTTGATCCTAAGTTGGCCTCTTATGGGGTTGAGAATCCAATCTATGCTGTCATTCAGCTAGCTCAAACTACAATGCGTAGTGAGCTTGGTAAGATAACCCTTGACAAGACATTCGAGGAAAGAGACACTCTCAATGAAAAGATTGTGGTATGTTCTTAATGCCTATTTTGATTACTATCAAGTAGCATGTGCAAATTTTTTTGTTCCTCCCACGTTAGCTAGTTAGTCAGGAAACCATTTTGACATGAGCTCGAGTTTCCTTGGTGGGCTATCTGTTGGACTTAAATGACATGGCGATAGTTCTTACATGTTACTGGTTATAGTTTAGGTTTGTTTCATTCATAAAACTTCTTCATTAATCTGTAAAACCTGATGAGTTATATCCTTACGAATAAGTAGTACATACTCTAAACTGAGTTATATCATAAACATTTATCTCAGCTTGATGTTGCTTATATCCTAAATGTCCTTACTGCATTATTTCTTTAAGTTATCTCAGTTCTGTTTCCCGAATTGCCTGAACAACTTTTGGAATGTCTCTGTATTTTCAGGAGGCAATTAATGTTGCTGCAAAAGATTGGGGCCTACGATGCCTTCGCTATGAGATAAGTGAGTGGCATTTCTAGTTCAACTTTTGATCTTTTCTCTCAGTATCTATTCTAAATGCTTATTTGGTCTCGCTTTCTCTAGGGGATATATCTCCTCCACGTGGAGTGAAGGCAGCTATGGAGATGCAAGCAGAAGCAGAACGTAAAAAAAGAGCTCAAATTCTTGAGTCTGAAGGTGGGAAAGTTGTTCTTGACTTGTTTCATTTTTCATCTCACGTAAACCTTTGTTTCAAACTAGCTTTTGGTTAGAGGACTTTTGCCCCTCTTTGTTCTACAGCTCCCTTTTTTGCTGATACTGTGGAATTCACCTTTATTCTCATTACATTATGTTTAGATCTGTATTGTCCTAGGTCAAATTATGTGTTGTGAGCCAATTTGTTGTTGCACGAGGTTCCATTTGCCACTTCACTTGGTGGTTTTACCACTAGAGCTTTTATTTTTTTCAATGTGGCACAATTTAGTTTGGGTTTTTTAGTGCCTATATGCACCTTTTCTATGCATTAAGGAGATATCTTGCAGTGAGATGTGAGGTCTTGCTGTTATGAGTCCCTTTCTTTGATGGTCCCACATGCTAGATCAGTAGAGCAAAAATGTTTGCAGCTCCATGCTGCTGGGAGAGCCATCCCCCATTGGGACCCAACAGTGCTCGTGCAGAAGTATTGTCCTGCCCGGAAGGGGGCAGAGAGAGGACATCCTTGGAGATAAAACAAATGTCTGCAGTTCTTTCCTCTCTTTTTCTTTTCTTTTGCTGGGACAATCTTCTCAATCTTTTGTGTGAATGGAAGACATGGACTAATAATGATTTGAGCATAGATAAAGGTTTCAGTTTGAGACAGTGAACTAATAATGATTTGAGCAAATTCTCAATAATTAGAAACTGTAAACATTGGGGAAAGTGTAGCAGGTTTCATGATTTCTTTTGTCCATTTCAATCATGAGATATTGCTGTTTTCATTGCCCTACATTTTATTCCTGCTCTAGATTGCTATTGCCTTTTGTCAAGATTTAAAATATTTGCCAATTTATTGCTTACTTGTATTTTTTATCATTCAATTACCTTTTGTTTTTTCCCCCATGAAATTCATGGTATATAGGAGAAAGGCAGGCCAACATTAATATTGCTGATGGTAAGAAGAATTCTGTGATCCTGGAATCAGAAGCTGCCAAGATCAATCAAGTTAACAGGGCACAAGGTTAGTTGTCCACTTTTATGTGAAAATTGGCTGTTTACTTTTATCCATTAATCATTATCAAGTTGGTTAGCAATGAATCCAATCTCACTAGTGCTTGATGTGCTAATTTGTCATGAGATTGAGCTTTTTAACAATGGTTTAATTTTCATCTGTCTTAAAATGACTTAGCATGGTTGTAAGCTTTATGTTGCTGGTGATATTGAGTCACACGTGACTGTTTCTCAACGAATGATGCCACATTGACCATGACACATTCCACTTTTACTTGTTTCTCATTCATGGGAGCTTATTCTAGAAAATATTTGGCCTTAGTTGGTTAGGCAATGTTGTGTTTATGATATATGTTTTAAGAGGAAATTAGTTTGGTTTAGGGTGAATTTAGGTTTACGGTTGATTGGGATGGAATTAGGTTTTGTCCGAAGATTAATTTTGTGATTTAGAGGTTGGTGATGGCTGAAAAAATGGGCTCTAAAGAGTGTTTTTAACTATTGTAGCTAAACTACTTTTTCATGCAAGATGAAGAAAACAAACAAAAACCTAAGCATTGCACCTAGGGGTCTTCTGGAAGACTCCCTTCTCACAGCTCCTAGGCGTAAATAGCTTAGTTTTGAATAAACAGATCTTGGACCTTATTTTAAGTAATTACAAGCATACATAAAGACTTCAGCAGATCCTAATAAGATTGTGTGATAAGGAACTCCTTATGAAGTTAGACTTAGACTTTGAACTGTGACCGCAAAGGCCTATTATCAGTAAAAGACCCCAAATAAATTCTAAAACCATCGTCTTAATGTTGGTTTTTCTGTAGTGTGCATTTTGGTCCTTTCCCTATTGTATTGATGCTTACAAACTATGCTTCTTTATCAGGTGAAGCGGAAGCCATACTTGCTAGAGCTAAAGCAACAGCTGAAGGACTTGTTGTGGTGTCAAAGGCAGTCAAGGAGGAAGGGGGAATAGAGGTGAGGTTCTTCACTAGTCTTTACTGTCTTGGCATCTCAAATGCTGCTTCTAGATAAGTTCTGTTGTGTTAATAATGTTTTTGTTCCACCTTCACTTAATCAATGTATAAGAATCTGTACATACATTTTATGCTTTTCTGTGTTAGTTCTTAAGATGTGCATATCATCTGTCGGCACTTAGCTCGTGGCCACCGTTGAGGTTGTGGGGTATATCCTTTTAGCTTTCAATGAGACTATAGTTGCGAACAACTTCTGTTGTCTTTCCTCGTTTGTATCCCATTAGTCTTTTTTTTTTTTTTTGCTTTGGTGCTAGTTCCAACAGAGATGGATCAATTATTGGCAGATATTCCATAAGAGTATTTAAAAAACCCATGCATTACTTAGTTCATTATTATGATGAAAATCTATGGGTTATGCTTTAGATTTGCATGCGAAAGATGGACCATCTAATACTTGCATCTAGATTTGTTGAAAAAGATACATTCTAAAAGTCATGAGGCTCTTTAAATGATTGATTTTTACACATCACTTGTACTTTGCATCCAAGTTGATACAAAATTACAAATCAATTATTCCATTTACGATATCACGGCACTTAAATTCATATTGTTGTGATTTGCAGGCAGCTAGCTTGAAAATTGCTGAGCAATATGTTCAAGCCTTCGGTAATATTGCCAAACAGGTAAGGAAGAGATTGATACAACGCATTTGGAGATTTAGTTTGACAGTATAATTGATTTACATGGTGCTGAAGAACTATCATTTTTGTCTGTCTTCTATTTTCTATGGTTTTGTAGGGGACAACAATTTTGCTTCCTCCTCGTAATGACACTCTTTCCAGTGTTATGGCGGAATCTTTCACTTTATACAAAACCATGCTCGGAAATGTTTCTGGTAATGAAGGTGGAGCTCCTCCTACCTTTGAGTTAACATCAAGCAAGAACAATGGTTCTTCTGAAGCACCCAAGGATTACAGTTCCATAGGCAGTACAGTTCATCAGGCTGATCCTCAATTTTCACTCCAGAGTCGCAAGAAAGATGAATAATTTTTTCGGGGAAATGAATGGAGAACAGCGAGTTTTATTCCACCATAGCTTACAAACTCACTTACCCATTTATTTGCCTTTTCTTCTTTTACGACTCTTACCTGGATTTAAGCTCGTGAGCCCCTCAAAATGAGGAAAGTTTAAGGTTTTAGTAGACTCTGCCATTAATAGCAAAAGGAGGTTGTTTCCATCCCAGCATTTTTTCTTCATGTTTTTGTTTTGGGTAACTTGACCCTCAAATTTAGGGGGTATACTATAAAATGTAGGGTTTGTCATGCCTTAAATTAGGAGGGGTGACCGTAAGAAAAGGTCATTTGCCAATAAAAGGTTCAATTAAAAGTTGTATATATATGAGGAGGGGAATGCCTAGAAATCGATCACCCAACCTAATCCATCACTTTGGCAATTCTTGATTTTTCCTGCAGCCTCTCTCACTAATTGGGGTAGATACTGATACATCCATCAGTTTATATCCCCAGAATTCAAGATTACAATGGGAGGTTGTGCAGGAAAATTCAAGAATCCTGAGCAGGATTTGGGTGCTCAACCAGAGCCCGCAGTGGAAGCCGAGCAGGCTCAAGTGGTAGCAGAGTCATCGACCAATGAGATCGTCAGCAAGGAAGTCCCATTGGTTGATCTCTCTGATGCCAAACAAGAGGACGTTGCGTCAGATGATCACGAGCAGGACAAGTTCGAGACCCATGATCAGCCGGAAACTGAAGCGAAAGAGGCCGATCCTGCTCCTGAAGGAGGTGCCAAAGTAGAAGAAGCAGCAGCAGCAGCAAATGATGCACCTCTTGTTGTTGTGTGATTGACAAAATTATTAACTTAAATCTGTGTATCTCTCACATCATATATGAAACTGAAACAAAAATGTACCGATTCTCTTTTAATTTTGCATCAACATCATTACTTCTCTTATTTCACATCATTAAATAAACCCATTAGTTAATTAGTGTTTGCATGCTCTAATCAAGTTTCGTTTCTTCTGCAAAATGCAGAATTCTTCGTTCAAATTGTAGAGAAAAACTTTTCTTCTTCTCTCGTCGACCATAATAAATAATGAATAATGTTAGAGATACTAATTTTTTCATACTGATACTTTTACTATCATATGTATGTCATATAAGGCATGTAATAGATATTCAGGTAAAATACAATAAAACACATCGGAATAGATGGAGGAATGAGTCTGTTGTGCTTTGGCTGTGCCTTATGGGCATCAATCCAGTTCTTGCCTTATAGCCTTTGAGCAAAAGCAGGGGTGTTCGCGTTTGCATCAAAAGCTGTCTTTTAGTTTATTTACTTATTCTTATTACAAGTATCTCGGGATAACCACGCACTCAGCCGTGTTATTTTTTTCATTTTAGTTAGTCCTATTTGTTTTTTTCTGTTAATTTCGGTCTCAGATGTTAATACACTTCAGCAGTTAGTAATTGCACTGCCCACAACTACATTTTGTCAACCTAACTCCAAAATTTGCGCAATGGATTCATTCCCTATTAGACCAAAATATACAAGGCAACCTGTATGGGGATTATCAAACAAACTCTATCGGCGAGTTCCACGACTCTTGTAACCTCTATGTTCTGCATTCTTCAACGAAATGCCAATGATGGAGCAATCCAATTTCTGCCTCTTAGCAGCTATCCGGGGTCTCAGCTACATAGAGCATAAAACACGTGAGCGATCTGGTAAATCAAACATACATCTTTCTATGTGACTGCACGTTCAACCCAAATCAAAGACTAGACTAAATCCCTAAACTATGAACGGGTTACATACGAGGTTCTGCCCGCAAATACTTGTTCTGCATCTACTAATCCAACAAACCAAAAGGCCTCGTCAAGGTCAAGACATCACGCTTTCTCTACAAACTCTAACCATGCTCCTTCCCACAACCAATACGCAGAGAGCCAACAAACAGGCAACGCAGTGATCAGATCTACCTAATCAGACTCATGGAGCATGTACATGCAAGGCAAGAGTGAGGACCAAGAAATAAATGTACTGGACCTTAACACTTAGTAGTATGTAAGGCAGACTTACTACTTGAATATACTTCAGCTGCTTCAAAGCTTCATCTGTTTCCACCTCCTGCAGCAAATGTGCAAAACAGGACTTTGTTAGGAATGAAAGTCCGGGGATTTCTGAAATATTACGGGATAACAACCATAATCACAGCAAATTCACTACGACAGTGAAGGAAGCAACCAAAACTGAAAATAATGTTCAAACTACTTCAAACATATTGAAACATATATATTTCACTATATAAAGAAAAAGGCAATTGAGTTGAAAAAAATACAGATTCATGCAGCATATCTTCAACACATTGCCATGCACAATACCATAAAGTGACGCATAAATCTACTGGGCTTAAAATTTATGGAACAAAAGTAAACAACTATGCCAAACATGCGTTTGCATTTGAATTTAAAATAAGAAATAGCTAAACGTAAAATGAATACATACTTGAATGAGAGTACAAGTTCTACCAAAGATGACTTTTTTCCCAAACAGATCATAGACGATATAGTTAAAAGCAATGACTAAAAAAAAAGGTACTTGAAATTGCAAGATTTGAGTGTCTGATTTTCTTGATTAAAAACCATATATTCATTGGTGAATCCCACACAAGGAAGCAAAACAGGTAAGCCCTCAAAAAAGGAAAAAAATGGACATAATGCATCACAAGGTAAAGCATGTTAGTAAACACTGAAAAAAGGAGGAAAAAATGCAAAGGAACAGTCTTTAAACATTTCTTGTTCATGTTCAACAAGCATCTTTATTTGAAATACAAAGTCATGTACCAGAACACCAAACCCATCATTATCATTCTTTATTCTCATAGACAGTAACAGAATTGGGCACATCCAAGCTGGATTGCAACTAGGAAGTGCGGACATGAACGCAGGGCCAAGTATCACAATCCAAAGTCAACATTATCACTATTTACTCTCAAAAACAGTAACTGAATTGTGCAAACCAAAGTTGGATCACAAGTAGGAAGGGTGGACATGAACACAGGTTGCAACAATGACATGACAAGTCAATACACCAGTATATAAAACCAAAATGCAATTAACTGTAGCATACAAAAAGGTAGCACTATATCTTTTTTGAAAAGAAATTCACCTTTATTCCCTTGATTTTTGAAGTGTATAATTCTAGGTATCAAGTAATGATCAACAATGCATGTAAAAGTAAACAAACCACAATAAACACACAAACTTCATATTTCTCATCTTTAAAATTGTCGATAGATTGTTTCCCACCAATAGCTTATTATATTGGCTGTAAATGTAAAAATTAAATGACAGAAAATAATTGAAAAAATATAAAATATCCTAGTAAGAACATTTTATGATAAATCAGCGATATCGTACAATGAACTATCTGAACTAGCAAAACTAGTTTTAATTAGGGTCTCTATAATGTGTTAGTGAGTCAACAAGCAGTAAAGTTTCCTTGCTTTTAGGGCTTCAACAAGAAGCAACAGACTTTGTGTGCTTACCAACTGTAATTAATACTATTCATGTCATAGATGACAAATGTTGTACCAGAGGGTAATAAGTCCAAGATCTAAAGGACAACATAGATGATGGAAAAATCTTCAGCACAAAAAGAGAGGCTTCTCACCTGTTGTACAGCACAATCAGCGTGAATTGGATCCCAAATGACAGCACAGCAGCACGCCCAGTCATCAGTTTGGACTTCAAATAGCGGAGCCCTGTTTGATAAAGAAGTTCCAGAAGATTAACCACTTGGTGAAAGATTAAAATAGAGCAAAGCTGTATTATATGATATAAGAGAAAAAATCAAAGCTCAATTCACAAGGACAAACATGCGGAGGTGTGCAGCCAGGAGAACATATAAACATAAGCAAAGAGAATAAACAAGTTAAAAACAGAAGAAAGACTGAAAATTCCATTGCAACCACAAAACACAAATTTCGAATTCATAACAGACACAAGATATGATGATGCAATTAACACACCAAACCACACCCAACAATACTCCTCAAAAGGTACAAAAAACAAAAGACGCCTGTAGTTTAGCTACAATTACACCAAAGAGCATGATGATCTCACACTTCAGGAAACCACACACACCACGAGTTCAAATTAAAAATATAAACATCCAAAGAGGCAACCCTATACCCAGAAAATAATAAAAGCTCTCCAACTCCCGTTCATCGTCAAGCAACCTCACCAATGAGCTGCTTCCACAGGCACCACTTGCAGCAGCAGCCTTACCACTAAGAAGAGAACCTTACTGCTCATGGCAACTGTAAAACCTTGCTGAAGCTAGAACCCTACCGACACATAACATCAAGAACACAGCTGCCAACAGACCCATCATCTTCACCCTTGTCAACTGGTGCCTCATCGCCAATATCTCATCTCCTCCAAAAAGAAACATCGAGCTCTATTTTAGTCACAAACCACAAAAAGCTAAACTTAGCCATTAATCCGCACCTCCAAGTAACATCTCCTCCAAACTGTACCACAAACACCACAAAGAAACTTCTTATCTCACGATGCAATACTACTGAAAGCAGCAGAACATACTACCAAGAAGTCGTGAACTGTCAGCATGGCTGAGTCACCCCCCTCTGCCTCCATCACCTTTGCCTCAGTTTCCACTCCCAAACTCCATATAAGAGCTGAAGCTCCAGGTCAAGAAATTGACGGCATCAAACATTGCTAGTCAACTTACATTTGCATCTGTCCAAAGCCTCACTAGTCACAGACGCCAAGATGGCAACCTTCAGAGACCCTAGCCATCTCTATCTGCTCTTACTCTGACTCATCAACACAGTATCCAATGTTGTGAACAAATCCCAACTTGTCTCACCTTCTAAACCCCTGACGTCTCACACTCAACCTGTCAAACCCTTTCACAGACCAAGACATAACGCCCACCCCACTCATGTCACAGGTTCCAAGCGACCGGCAAGGATCTAACTAAGAAAGGAGAGCGAGAGAAAGGGACAATAAGAACCGACAATATTATCCTCTTAACTCACGAAGGAGGTTCAAAGCTACGCACCCCAAGACCCAAGAACCAAGAATGTTCTGCTCACCAAGCACCACCTTTTCAGCGCCATCCCATAGGAACCAATGCTGACAAACCCACAAATCACTTAATTTCACAGCAAACTCCACTCTCTTGCTGACAGTAGCAGACCTCCTCAATGAGTTTAAAGAATGAAGTCAACTTCTGAATCATGTTCCTCACTACACTTAGGTAGTACATATCATATACTTGTTTCTTCTTCAACCTTAAAATAGTCACTAAGATTTTATTTTTCAACCTCATGTGTCTCAACTATGTGACAAGCACTCGAGGTTTGACTGACATGTATATCCCAATCAGGTATAACTTTAGGATCAAACATAGGCAGACATACAGACTTACAAAGCTCACAACTTCCCCAGCATCTCAGCTTATAAGGAATCTTATTTTCAGTACATCAGTAAGGCGTCTAATAATCTTATATCTATTTCGTCTTTCAAGTTAGCCATGTCAAAACTCATGTTATTAATCAGCACAATAGAAGCACGAATACAAAGCAGTGCAGAAACCACAGTAACAGAACAGTAATAAGTGACAGGGATACAAGAAGTACCAGAATTACAAAGCAGAGCCATGAAAATCATAGCAGCAGGAAACATGGAGTAGAAAAAAAAAATCTTCTATTTTTTTATTTTGGGTTTTCTTAGTCTGAAATTTGGTGTTAGGAATTGCATGGGTAACGTTTCAAATCAAAAGGAGACTCCAAATTCCGATAGTTGCCGAACAGAGAGGAAGAGAAGATAGTCCCACCAAGAAGACATTTAGTTCCTTCCTTGATGCCAGCTCCAACGGTCATTTGTAACTCAAGGAACAAAGGTTAAATTCTCAAACCATCACAAGAAATGCAAAAAAAAGAAACTCTTTTTCCTATTTTAGATCACTTATATCTCTTTCCTTCTTTTTAATTCCAAAATATTCCAAATATATAGTAAACTATTTCTCTAGATCGTATAGACTTTTTTGTTTATTTATGTGTAGAGTTATGTTTACGAAGTAGATTATCTTGAGCAAGACGTGCATTGCCTTGCATTAAACCGAAAATGTCATGGCCTCTTATTGGTTTATGCAAAACAAGAACAATAATGAACCCAACTCTTGGCAAGGCTCATGTGGGTGATGGCATATGAAAGCCTGTACTGTACCTTTAAAACTTGACATCCAACATCTTGCTACATCCATTTCACGTTGCAATCATCGTAATATACACAAAATGTCTGGTTGCTCTTAAAAGTTGCAGTTCCCATACCATCTTTTCTCAAACCTCAATATTCAGCTAATCAAGCAATGAACATTTTGAGCTTGGACAGGGGAAATTAACATATCACTAGCTACCAAAGTTTATCCCACTGAAGAGGGAGACTAAACTTATTCAGACATTTCATGTGCATGCTTAGGTCATCTCAGCATAGCAGGCGCTTCAAATATGAATGTGTTAAATTACATTATAACTATAAGTTCCACACATCATGTATTAGAAATAGGAAACAACTTGCAAAGCTTCGTGCATTCAAAATACTACTTAAACGAGACAATAAAATTTTCACACCAGAGCAGATTTCCAAATTGTAAATTAGGTTCTGCAGTCAGATACAGAGGCAAAGCAGCTCCTCCATTAATAGATGCTTTACAAAAAGCATAAATCGTTGGAAATTTACTAATGTCATCAGCACATTTGGCAATTGATTTCAATTAGAATTATCCAGACATTCTTCTGCAACTGAAAGAAGCAATAGTAAAGTTTGAGAACTATCCAGATTGGGAATATTGGGTTGTACCAAAGGCAGAAGTTATATTGAAGCTCACATACTGTGGCATGTGCACTTTTAGTTAAGCCTTTTGAGTTGGATACCAATTACAGGCACACTAAGTGGCAAGGCATTAAGCACAATAACCAATGAAGAGTCATTATTTGGTTTACCTGCGCCACTTCCCGCATGTAGTTCCACCAACCCCATCTCCAACATCGTCTATAACCTCCCTACACTGAAGCCAATTGCCTATGGGACCACAACACTTAGAAGGCCTTTTGAACTTCAACTCCTACAAAAGAATAACGCAAGCTTTCATAGAATGGCAAAGGTTTACACCCAAATAGAAATTCTCAGTAAAAGAAATATATGGTTGCAGACTTACATGTAAACCAACAAATTCTGAAGGATCCATTTCCAAAGGTTCACCAATGGTGTCAAAATCACTACATGAAAGTCAAAATGACAAGCATATATATCAGATATAAAAATATCATGGTCAAAGACTATACTAAAAATTGATAATATTGAAACCAGTCCTTTCTTTCAAATGAATTATGGATTTTTACTATCAAAATCTCTTTATTTCATTATTTGGATTTAGAGCCAGTAGCAGAAATATAAGAAGATATACATGGGACTTGAACTTCTTTCCACCAAAAACGTAGAGACAGAACAAAAGCTATAGAAACTCGATTCCAGATTCATTTAGGAATTTATTACGTAGAAAATTTAGACCAAATGAAATTCAGTAAAGATTATGATCACATAAAGCATTCTTGGAAGATAGAAGTCATCAGTTTTCCAATATTATAATTTCACTTTACTAATTTACTCACCAATGAACCAAACTAGAGAATAACTTTCCAGAAGTATTTTCCTGCTTAATACTAAGGACCTTGCAGTTAACCAAGAACAGATATAGGATAGTGGATTCCTTAGGTGCTGAATTATGATGGCAGAGAGGGTTGTAATTTGTGTGGGGATGGTTAAGAGTGGGATGATATCAGCAGTGTTGTTGTAACAAACAAGATGAGATGAAAAAAATTGTTCTTAGATTAGGCATGTGCCTTTCACATAATTTTTGACAAAAAATGGTCACAGGACATAACTAAAATAACACTTTGCAACAAAATAAAGTTAATAAACATTAAAAGCAAACATTTCTATTTAGGCTTTATTGTTTGAGATGCAAGAAAAACGTGTGTATATCAAAGTTAATCTAAACTCTAACTGTTAGCTACGGATGTAAACCATAATTCTCAAAAAGAGAGGATGTATAGTAATTTGAGTGCACACAAAAGATATGTTTTAGTTTTATGCTAATTCTAACAACAGTTAGTAGAGAGAAAAGAAAAGGTTTCAGCAGTTCAAAATATTTCAGAAGAAACTCAAGTCCCAACTTTGCCAAACAATACTTTTGTGGTCCAATAACTATTAAATTTTGCTAAATTTTTTGAAGAAAACAAGACGAGACAAAAGGGAGGTACTGTCTTTCAAGGGAAAGAAAAAAAGAATATCATGTTGCTGTTACTACCCAAAACTAAAGGAGATTTTCGTAGCAAACTGATACCATCCACAATTGGCCAGTACGCCCGAAAATAAGGGGGAACCCTATATATTTTAGTCCAGATAAACTCTATATCTGGATCTACGTGTCTGTAACCTTAGCTCTAGAAAATAACTTCATCTACTTCTAAACACCTTCATTTAATGCCCCTCAATACACCACAAAGTCATGTAGTACCATTTGCAATTATTGAAGCCTAGCTGGGCGATTTGAAAGACACAACCAAAACGTGTTGTTGGGCTTAAATACTAATCAAAAAAACCCAACTACGAATGATCTCAGTCCACTTTGATTAAGCCAATGCATCTTCAACTTTCTCCATATCAAGACAAAAGATTATAGAGGTTATAACGCTTCCTCTGAGAAGGATATATTTGGTTACGGTCCAAGCAACAAGGATAACGAGTAAACTTTGTCGTCTTCTAAATAACTATATCCCTCCAAGACAATTTCCATTATTCATTTTAAGGCATGTATTAATACGAGATAGTAAATGTGGAGGCACATCATGTCTCACCAACACCAAGAGGGTGGGACACTAAAACCAATTCAACCTACAAGCAGGCTAACAGAAAGACCATTTCGTTAAGTGTCCATTGTAAAGGTACACAAATATGACAAGGTACATCGATAAATAAACTAAATACACTTTAGTAATTGAACCAAAATTGCTTGTCCAAGCATTGACTAGTCCATCACAAAACCAAAATCATTTAGTTAAAAACAAACTCAACCTAGATGGATATTCAATAACAGGGGGCAGAACCAACTCCTGCATACCACAGATCAGCCTAAGAACTCACTATCATACACCCAAAAGCAACTTACTGTTATTGATAAGAATGCAAAGTATAAGATACATGCATATCAACAAATTGATAATTTTATGCGAGATGAGGCAAAATTTAAAAAGGGAGTTATAAAGTAAGTAAAGACTACCACTCAAATCTTTTAGAATGAAAATAATCTGCATTCTTAGCATTACTTGCATGCAGTCAACAGAGCAATACTGCAAATGATAAAACTGTCTATAAAGTGATTCGTTAGGAGTATCTACTAAAATAGAAAATATATATACAACTAAAAGAAAAGGGATTAATGGAAGAACATACTTATTAATTGGACCTGACCAGTCTGGAACATCTGCTTGGAAACCTTTACCAACTCGAACACCTGTTGTGTATGGTCCGTTATCTGACAACATCAATGCTATTGGACTCGACTCACTAGCAGCTGAATCATTTTTATATCTGCTCATTTCGCCCATGATATTAGGAGAGCTCCTGGAAACTGCCTCCATCAGAATCTTACGCTTCTTCAAACATGAATGACAGAACCACTCATCTATCGGTATTCTTTTTACACGGGGATTGCAACACGATACATGAAACGCATCTTCACAATTATCACAAACTAACATCTTCTGTGCAGATTCTACAAGAGTACATATTTTGCATGAGCGAGAAGTGCTGGTACTCCCAGTATCATCTAATTCAGCAGAAGCTATAGTCCGCCCAGAAAAAACTGTTCGAATCAACCCCTGGCTTCTAAGTATAGAGACACATAGATCCTTTTCTGGTGCATCTGCCCCTACAACCTCTGGAATCATTACACTTGATGAAGAGCATTCACAAGTATCATCTGGTTCAGCGGCCTTCATAGAAGAAGCTGAAACAAGTTCCATATTCGACTTTGATGATGAGCAACTATCATTTATACTCTCAACCTCAACAAATTTCTGCTTGCTGCTTTTGGAAACTTCATCAGAACTGATCTCTTCAATAAATGGACAAGCATTGAAGGATTCTGACTTCAGATTATGGGCCATTCTATTGAATTCTTGATAACACAGTACAGGTGTCCCAGCGCCTTCAGTTTTACGCTCATCTGGAGCAAAAACATGCTGTTCTTTCACAGCAACTGATGGAGCATCAGAGCTGATGACAGAAAGGCTTTCTTCTGCAAATTTCTCCACGCTAGCTGGCAGCCGTGCTGATAAAATACCAGTGGAGTTTCTTTTAAGTTTCCTTCGCACATATACGAAATTAGGTGAAGAAATTTCAGAAATCGCACTGGAAGACAACAGCTGAGGACTTCTCTCAGAGATTAAGGCACGTGAATAATTTGCCTTCTCTTCTTTTGGTTCAATTGAAGAAGCTTCTCTGCAGCCATGATGAGATTGTTCACCACATTCTGGACACATCTGCCAAATGTCTGGACCAGGCATCCAATTAAAAATCAAATTTCATAGGTCCAATGATCAGATATATAAAAATTATAGCAGCTTCGACTAAAATATGTAGGGAATTCTGTACTAACATAGACACCTAAAAGAGCTCGGCAAAAATCTGCAAGATTTCACTACCTTGAACACCATATGAAGTCACCACATAGCTCCCTAATACACTAAAATATGCAATTAGTAGTTGATCATTGGAAAGTTCCACTCCTTTTGCCGCATGAATATACAGGTCTGTTTAAGAACACAATGGTGATAGTGGACATTCATGTTCTTCTCTTTTTAGGAAGATACTTATTTCAAGTAAAATATTATGGACAAAAATCTGGCATAGCAATTAAATTGCGGAGCTATGAAATAACATAAAGAGCAGAAGCTACATTAAACAAGAAAATTAGCAGTCTTCTAGTTAAAGTGATTCAACCCCTTAGTATCTAGTCTATAGAAGGAGAGAGTGATTAATAGGGATGAAAGCAAAGAATCGGATGATTCCTTTTCTCACATGAACCCTTACAGAATTGTGGAGTCACATTGCTAGCAAAAGTCTATGCTTGCTTCTGTTAGCAAATTTCATGAGTTAAAGTAATTGATTATACTATTACCCAAACAAAAGGTAGAAAAAACAAGGAGAGGAAACATCCTCACAAGCCAAAAAACAATCAAAAATAAAAGGGAAGTCAATCCCGCTCCTCTCATTTTCTAGAAGCATAACAAAGTAAATGATACAAACTCGTCCCACAAAAGTCAGATGAGAAAAGTGAGTCTCAGAATCTTGAATTCTAGTACACACTATATCAGCACCAACACTGTGTGCACTAAAAAACAAAGAGTTTCAATCCTTCTCCCTTACACAACCCAACAGCTGCTGTGACTAAATTATAAATCCATCATGATTTATTTTGCAAACCCATTGGCCCTCATAAAATCTCAAAGTGAGCACTACCCATCCTTCTAGCTATAGTGTATGTACATATCACGTACAAATAAACATAAGCTAGTTCTAGGGTTTTCTTTTTCTTGATTCAATGGAAATGGAAAAACTATCCTCCAAACAAGAAACCAAATTCTTGAAAGGAGGAAAGCAACAAGCAATAACTTAGGAAAGGATGGGGAAAAAAGGGAACCCATCACTCTATTCATCTGCAGAACAAATTAGGGCACCTTCAAATATCTGAAACCTCAAAACCTAACTTGACAAATAGATGTTCCTAGTGTTTTAGCAGGCGACGGAGACATTGGCAATATAGTTGGTTGAAGCCATTTTAACAATGCTAATTGAGATTATGAACAGAAAACGATGATAGGTTTGTTGGGTTGGGCAAGGAGAAACAATAGGTTTCTTGGTGGGTTTCTACAAGATTCTTCTTTCTCCAAAAAGTTAACAAATCCATACAACACAAGGATAAAAGCAAACAAAGGATTCAAGATTCCATGCAAAAGCTATAAGAATACGAATTAAGAGGAAATAAAACCCTCAAACCTGATCGGAGAGCAAGGCAGAAGCCAACAAATGAAGACCCTCTGTGCACCCAAAAACTCCTTAAAATTCTAGTGCACTTGTGTTTGTTGTCCCTTTTATATTCTCATCCATCACTGCTTTGTAAAACGCAACCGGTCATAAAAAAATAAATTAAAATTAATGGAGCTGTCTTTATACATACTTGTTAAATGTGTTGTACGTACTACGTACATGCCCATTCAAGAAAAGAAAAGGGAAAAAAAAATCTCAATACAACACAATAAAAGAAGAAGAAAAATCGAAAATCTAAAACACAAATTTCTTTTAAGAAATTGGAATCACAAAGTTCAAAACGTTTTTCTTTAAAAAAAAATGGAAAGAAAGAAAGAAAGGTAGGAAGGAAGAAGAAGAAGAAGCTGACAACTTTTATATGGAACGCCATTGACGATTCCAATCCCAGTAGTAGATAGGTAGAGTAAGCTTATAGTATTTCTTCTTTCTAAGGGCCAGGAAATGGCAGTAGAACAGGTGCACGTTAATCAAAAGGATCAAAGTCTGTTAATTACTCGTTTTACAATATCTAATGTAAATTGCAGTAATATAATACTCCCTCGTTTTTAAATAAATATTGTTTGAGAGCCAAGGAAGGAGTATTAAACAAACCGATCATTAAGCACTTATCTTTCTTTTTTACATCGATTAAATTAATTATAAAATATTTGAAAATTTGAAAATATCATTTATTTGAGAACAAACTCATATCTCTCATCCATATAGAATATTGAATTAATGCATACGAAAAACATAATATTTGTATTCGATAAATTTCGTATTGACGCGTTGAGGATGTATTCGATAAATTTCAAATAACCTAGCTCATTAACGAGTTAATCAAGTACGTCTTTTTTGTGAGATTTGAAATAAAGATTATATGTTTACTATTACACAAATATTGAAACATAATATTTGTGGTAGTTACACAATAATAGTGGGGCTAAAGATATACTATAACTTATGCTCTTTTTGCATTACATGCACAAATGTTCTTTATTTTTATGAGTGAAATTTGCTTAGTGAAATTCGTTTAAGTCTGAAAACTATAGAAAAACACTTACACATAAGGCTATGCAAAATTTTGTTGACCTACCTTCCTATTTTCTCCTCATTCTCAACTAGTCCTCATCTGGTTAGGAGTACAACAAAACAATATTTAAACAAGAGAGTAAATAAACTAAAATGTTGGATGTTCAAAACTTGGGAGCATTTTTATTTTTCTCTCCTTTGCCCACTCGAACTTGAACTCAGCCTTCTAACAAATCGCCCCTGAAATATATTATGAACAAATAAATATTGGACAAAACCATACTTAAAAAAATACTAAAATCAATAGGTGATAAACCTAATGACTAAGAAACAATTAATCAAATTGAAAAGTTATTTTAGCATTGAGATGGGATGTCCCCTCCAAAATGTTCGGTATGATTAATATAGAAACCGAGATGGTACCTATTTTTTTATCTCTTTTTTAGTATTATGATGAGACGTACCGTTCATATCGGTCAGTATGATATAATATTGATTACTTTTTTTGCTTGTTTGGTTAATAACTTTTTTTTTACTTCTTAAAATAAAATATTAAAAAGTTATATAGTTTATGTTTTAAAAAAAAACAATCTTTAATTCACTTAAATTAACATTGTACTGAAGAGAGCACCAATTTTAATTTCAAATATATTTTTATTTATAGAAAAATAATTATTGGTACCTTAGCAGGAACACTAGAACTAGTTTTAATAATGGATGCCATCACACCTAGGATGACTACGACAGGTGGCTAGTATTTTATGGACAAAATAATAAATATATTATTTAATCCCCCTTCTTTTTATTTTGTGAGTTATTAAACTTATAAGTTTACTTTTTATTAAATAAAAGAACACGTGGCATAAACAAATATTTTAATCAATCATATGTGTGTAGTAAATAAATAAAAAAACAGCATTTCCCAACAAAGAATAAAAAAAAGAGAGACGAATGACATGTTTATTCCTAGTACTCCCTCCAAGTTTTTATATGTCTTGTTCTAGGGATTTTGAGGCAAATTAAGGAGGTTGTGCTAAAGACAATTTTGCCACTCGGCTTCTCTCTTATTTACGATTTTGCTATTGTGTTTAGTTTTTATATATGTTATTTTTTCTACAAACTCTATCTCTCTATTTTTTTCTCTATTTTTCTTTCGTCTTCCTCTCTTCTGCTCTATTTTTCCGGTTGGGAGATGGAGGTCGACAGTGAGGGTTGGATTATCGGCAGTAATTTTGGCTTTTTTTTGGGTTTGATTGTTTGATTTTTTTTTTGTGGTGGCGATGTGGATGATTGTTCATGATAGCTGAGTTTTTTGTGGTGGCTAGATGATTTTTGGTTGCCGAGGGAGATGGAGGTCGGCGGTTGTGGGTTGATTTTGGTTATGGTGATTTCGATGATGGTGATGAGTACGGTGCAGAAATGGATTTTTGATTTGGTGCAGGGATGGGTTTTTGAATTGGTGTCTAGATGGGTTTTTAATTTGGTGCAAGATGATTGAATTAATTTGGTAGCGATTGGATTTTAATTTAATTTGGTAGAAGATTGAATTAATTTGGATTTGCAGGTGATTGAATTAATTGAATTTGAATTGAATTTGGTAGGAGTTCGTAGAAAGTGGAGGGACAAGGTAGTAAAGTCACCCCAGAAAGAGTCAGAAAAGTGTAGTGGCGACAATTAATTTTTCAAGTTTTTGAAAGGGCTAGAACGACACATAAAGAAACTAGGAGGGAGTAATATTCTAGTATATGGTCGATATAATTTATACATCTCATGATAATATTAAAAATAAGTTAAAAAATACGATGTATTATTTGGGTTTCATCTCGGTTTGTACTATATCAATTAAACAATATGTTGAATAAGGATATTGAAATGTCAATCAAGTTCGATATTTTAACTAAAATTGATATAAGGATAAAATTAAAATGTTCCCGGGTTATAGGATTGACTCACAATCAAATAGTAGTAAAAAAAATTGATACTACTAAAAAGAAGAATGTAAGTATAAGGAGGTATGTAAAGTTACCTTCATTCTGGGACGTTGATCTGCGTTGACTTTTCTGACTTGGTATCTGATTTTCTTAGAAAAGAGGCGCGTACGGCGTTTCTCCTTGTAGCGCAACACACTAGCCTCTCTCACACCTCCACCTTCCGAGAATAAATCAATCAATGCTAGTCTGGCCTGCCAAACAATCAGCACCACCAACCTCATCATTCTCTTATAATTTCATCTAATTAATAAAAAGGTTTATATTTTCTTATAAAAAGGTTTATATTTTCTTATAAAAAGGTTAATGAAATTTATATTAAAATAATGGTTAGCAAAACGGTGAAAGCTGAAAATGGCAGGTGCGGCCGATATAGGGACCGATATTTTGGATAGTGATAGAAAACAAATTAGGGGAAAAAAGAAAACATAGTACTACTAGTATCTTAGTAAATAAATAAAATAATCAGAAATTCCATTGGGTGCCAAACACCAGACAATTCTTTCTATGTAATTTTATTGAAATTTAAAAATGTACCAGATGAAACGAGCGTGGGAGCACGCGCCATGGACAGTGAAACAGAAGTGAAATTGAACTTAGTAAAAGAAAAAAAAAAAAAAAGATGAGTGGCATTCAACTATTTTTCTTTTGTAGAGACGGAAAATTTTTGGGAATTGGCTTCCGAGCGGAGGATGAGAAGAAACGTACGGAGGCATCTTTCCCGTCGGATCCTAAACCCTGGTCCGCATATGGGGATCCACGGTCCGACCAAGCGTCCAAAACCTCCTTGTAATTCAATTTCAAAAGCAAGCTTTGCTTGTCGGCACTCCAATTCTTCCCCACCTCCTCTACCTCCTCCGCCAGTTCAGCCACCACCGCTTTCTCCACCTTCTTCTTCTTCTTCTTCTTCCTTTTCTCGCTGGCATCGGCTTCGGGTTTCAACTTCGGGTTGGTATTTGAATTCTTCTCTTTCTCCTTCTCCTGTTCCCCGTTGTTGTTGCTGCTGCTGCTGCTTAATCGAGGAGAGATCTGGAGCATATCAACAATCGGAAAACACCACCAATTCCGTTCCTCAAGATTTCTGAAAGCTCTAATTCCCGGTTGGAATTTCCCGCCAAAATTGTATCCCATTGAACGCCAGGAATTCAATTCCCCACCGCC
The DNA here is from genome assembly GCA_963691705.1 of Viola odorata. Lineage (NCBI taxonomy): Eukaryota > Viridiplantae > Streptophyta > Magnoliopsida > Malpighiales > Violaceae > Viola > Viola odorata. The sequence goes on from OY829542.1 coordinate 59,313,856, forward strand.
ACCGCCGCCGGAAGCAGCCATTTCATTGCCCACACTTAAATTCCCCATGATACTATCAATTCCTTCCCCAATTTCCTCATCAAGAATTGAACCTGTATCCAAATCATCTTCCTCCTCACAGACCTCCATGGAATTGGTGGAATCGGTGGTCCCCATAGGGGAATCGACTTCTCCACAGCTCTGATAAGAGGGAATGGTCAAATTGGTGAGTCTTGGCTCGTCGGGTTTGTCGATGGGTCGGTAGTGGTTCTGGTGGTGGTATTGATGGTGGAGGAGGAAGCCAGAGGTGTCGAAGACTGGGAAAGGCGAGAGGAGCAAATCGGAGGGCTGGTCAAGGAGGAGAGCTCCTGGAGGGGTGAATTTGTGGTGGTTGGTGATGGTGGAGAAGATGTTGGGATAGACAGTGGAGAGAAGAGCGGCGGCTTCGTTGTAGGTTTGGTTGGGGCGTTTGCGAGGGGTTCTTGGTTTTCTAGTGGAGATTGCTAAGGGAGAATTGCTGGATTCTGAAAGAGTGGAGGAGGGAGAAGATGTGAGTGATGATGTTATGGCGGAGGCAGAGGCGGTAGCGGTGGAGGCGGCAGATGGAGAAGATTTGACTCTCTCCAACTCAAATCCATAGCTCCTTCCACCACCACTCAAGCAAGGAGAAGACATTTTTAAATTTGAAGAAAACAGAGCAAAACACTACAGTCAGTAAGAGGAAGAACAAATTAAAGCAGGGGATTGAAATTGAGAAGAACCCATCTCAATTGAATGAAATGAATCGGGAAATTTTCAATTTCAATTTCAACTTCAAAAACCCTAAACCCCAAAAAGAAGGTACAAGAAAGGAGATCAAAAAGGGAAAGGAGAAAAGGCCAAAGGGAATGAATATATTTTGGGAAAGGGAAGGGAAAGTATAGTTTAGAACAGGGGAAGTACTATTTAAAGAAGAAACGAGAAAAGGGTGATGAGTCTCTGTTTTCCTTTCTCTTTGAAAAAAATAATAAAAAGGAGAGCAAAAGAGGAGATAGATAATTATAAAGACTGTGTCATCCAATACAAACACAACCTGGTGAAATAATTCTTACAGTACTAAAAGACTGCAAAGAAACAAACAAGGGAAGTTCGAAAACCCAGAAAAAGAAGAAGGGAGCAGGAGATTTGAAGAGAAATATCTGGAAAAGGAAAGTTACCCAATTAGTTAATACGTTAGTTAGATTAGAGATTGGAATTGCCAAGAAAAGAAAGTGAAAGGTGAGAATAAATACTACTGGTAGTAGTAAAAAAAGAGAGAAGAAGAACAAAGAAGAGGATTGGGTTTGGTGACGTGTGTGTGGGAAGTGGGCGCAGAGGACAAGTAGAGCAGAGCAGAAGGAATAGGTCACGGGCAGAGGGAGATGAAGAAAGGAGATTTTGAGAGGAAAAGATCCGTTAAAAAGAGAGACTTGTGCTGTGTGTAGAAAGTTTTAGATATATCGGAATGGAAAAAGGAATGGGAAAGAAATGGCGCATCAGATTTTTGATCCTTGAAAGAGAGACATCGAAATGAGATACCAAAACAACGGTTCGGAGTTAGTTTAGAATTCACGTAGAAATTTCTAAAAATATTGATTAGACTATTTTTTAAAATATAAATTAATCTAACCCGAAAATAAATTCGAGATACTGCGTTTTAAAAGAATCGAAATCAGATCGGGTAGCTATAGCATGGACTGAGAATTTAAGGGATGGACGAGAGAACAACACAACGAAGGATGAGACAAGGCTACTTCCTACTGTGGGCCTCTCCCACTTTTGTCTCTTTTCTTTTGTTGTCACTCCAATTATTTTATCTTCACTTCATTCATTACATTTCATTTCATTTCTTCTCCAACTCCTTTTTATTTTTTTATTTTTTATATAACATGTTATATCAGATCTCATTTTTACGTCAGATTAATTCACACTTCACTATATTAAAATTTAAAAATCAGCTTAAGTGATATTTTAAAATTTTAAAATTTATTATTTTTTTAAAATTCACATATAAGATTTTAAAATGTCAGCGTGAGTTTTAAATTAACTTAGTTCTGACCATGATCTTTCTAATCTATTGACCCTCCTCCTCTTCTTTTCTTAAATTCTTCTGCTTGCCTGCTACACTCTCTCTACCATCATGCGCCAGTTGCCAGTTCTTGCCGATTCTCATTTAAGAAGTTTTGGATGAATACATATATCAAATTGTAAAAACAAAAATTGTCAAGACTAGTTTTTTAAAAACTGGATAACCGTAAAAATTTATACCGATATTTTATGAGATTTTTAATTTTACCTTTGATCATTTTACGCTTAAAGACAAGTCACAAACCGCTACGTAAATACTACGATACGAAGTCTTATTAATGGGTAAAAACTATTAGTACAAAATTTTAAAAAATAATAAAAGCATCCAATTGTGGAACCAAATACATACAAAACTAAACACAGCATACTAAATCAAAGCCGTCTTTGAGATATTAGCATTTTTAAAGATTTTTTAACTTTAAGTACACATGTCAACTTAAAAGTTTCGGGAACGTAAGAGCTAAAAAAATGAACTATTGGGGAGAGGTAGGTCATCCGTTGGAGTGTTTTAAGTTTTGAATCCATATTAGTTTAACCCAGTAAAAATACGAGATACGGAATAGTTTTAAAAAAAAACTTAATATCCATTTAATAATTATTTATTTAGATAAAAATAATAATATAATATAGTAAAGAACGGAACAAACCAATCACATCTTCTCGTATAACTCACTAAAATTCTACTAACAAATTCGGCATTATTGTTTATTTAATGTCCCCACGAATGACAAGAAACCTTAATAAACAAAAAAAAAATTAGAGTTGTAGATCTATACAACACAGATTTCTGTTTAGAAAGTTGAAATTTGTGGTGGATGAAACGTTGGTTTGTTGGTATATGCTAATAATTAGCATTGGCCCATGCATAAAAAGGAAAATGTCAATTTTTATTATTATTCCTTATTCTAATGGATTACTTATACACCAAAATCAAACTAATAATTAAGGTGGTTACACGTAGACGGGTTTTTTAGAGGTTTATTCCACCACTAACGCTAACGTGTAACTTTTTTATTGACTAATACGAATAAGTGAACGGAGTGACGTAACATATCGCAAGTGTACTGTATAATTACTCCAACGAAAGATGTTGAATGAATAATGATATAAGGGCAGTTTGGTCTCTAGAGACTTCTACTGTAATCACAATCATGGGCAAGCATGGATGAGCCTGGCTTGGATTAGCGCAAGTGTTTGTCACCCATACCACCTGCAAATTGCTTTGAGATTTTATGGGAAATAGTTTCTTATCTGCTTACGTGGCGCGGTCTCATTGGCTGGATTGGATTCTTTAGGGCTTACGTGGAGTGTCCTTCCTTGGTTAGAAGATTGTCACGTGTATCTAGGCAAGGGGTGAGCTTTTGTTTTTCCATAGGACCAATGATTTGAACCTTTTTGGTGTCTTTTGCCTTTTCTGTGCGGCAGCTACGTATCATACGTTGTGGCAATTAGGTTCATTAACATGCCATTACAATATCAAACCTTTTTTTTTTCCAAAGATTGATTTTTTTTTCTCTTAGAATCCATAATTGAATCCAAATCAAACTTGTCTGAGTCTCAACTCAATGGTTCAGTTCAATTGACCATTAACATCCACAGATCGGATTTGTTGTGCTCAAAATTTTGGGTTGGACCCACTGATTTTTGATTTATATATTTTATAAAAATCACAAATATTTAGTTTGGTTTTTTTTAATGACGTGGATTTGACAATGTATAGTTAACTTATTTTCTTCTTTTGCCACTGCTCTATGTGGGCCATCAATGTTGAATTTCAACGTTCAGTGCTTTTTCTTTTGTTCCCCGCTTCCATAAAACCACAAGCTGAAAAATGTATGTCCAGGCGCGCTACCTCCGGGACCCGCAACATCATTCTTGGAATTATTAATTTATTTCAGTTTTATTTATAATACATGGATATATTATAATATTAATAATACTTCGTTTCAACCCACAATCGGTGAGTTGTTCTAGCTTAATTAGATGTTTAACGATTGAATTTTAGGTATAAAATTGTGTTAAAATTTATGAGTGAAAATTTATCATCTTTCGAAGTTTTACTTGACTTAAATTTGGAATAATAAACATCTAATATAGATAATCTTTTTTAAAATTGTGTTGTTTTTCTAATAAAATATTTTTAATACGTCTTTGTTAATTTGTAGTGTAGTCAACGAAAATTATTTAATATGTAAATAATTACTTTAATTTGTATGTTTTTTTGTATAAAAATATTTTTTGACGAATAGAGAGACTATGGCTTAAGATTTTGATAAACAAACCAATAAATCATTAAATGATTTACTACCTTCATTCCACAAAGACGACCATTTAAAAAAAATCACACATATTAAGTAAATAATTATTATATTTCTCATTAGTTTTCTCTCTTCTTAAATTGACCATTCCATTGAAATGTGGGCTTTTTTTAAAGAAAATTAAAGACCTATTTTATTGAAAAAAAGTAAAATCGTGCCATTTTTCATATAAATAATCTAAAAAATGACAACATTTTGGAATTTAAAATTTGTTTTTTTATGACTATTTTTGTAGAACGGAGGTATTCTCTTCGGGGCAAAATAATTGACGTTCTGGGATAGTAAAAATTAGTAAAACAATGATTTTTTATTTTATTTTATTCCACATTATTTCATTTTTACTCATAATTTCCACTCAAATTATCACACCATCACCAAATTGGGTTGATGCATAAAAAAAAATTGTCATTTGTACAGAATATATAATTCGGAAAAGATAAAATGACAAGTATGATGAACAGTAAGAATCCGTAGGAAAAAGTTATTTATTGCACCAGAAGGAGTATTAATTTTTAGTTTTTTTTAATATATGCACATACTTTTTAGTTAAAATATGAGTTATTGTTTCTCAAAATACCTTTTTTACCTTATTTTTGGAGTAATCTATGTTCTAAATATCAATTATTTTAAATTTTAAAAAACTCAAACGACTTGTAATATGAGACAAATGTAGTAATAATATTTTAAAAAATGCACTTTTTTGGGTGACAATCATGCATCTTTATTTTCTTGCGAGATACTTTTCCAACGTATCACAAAAATATAGCGCACACAGCTACACCCACAAAGTCAAAGTTGTAAAATTCTTTATCTAATGCATGACAAGCTATTGAGAACATAACTTATGACATATAACCCCATAATATCTTAGGTACATCTATAATACCTATTATTCGGTCTTTTGAAAATGATAAATTTTAATTAATTTTTATTAGTTAAAAATTAACACGTATTAATTTTTGGAGCAATAACATTTAAACCCCCTGTACTAACGCAAAAAACAGACACCTCCCCTAGACTATAAAATTTTTATTCCACCTCCTCTGCACTTAAAGTCAACGCAGCCCAGCTCCATTCTGTTAGATTGACTAACGTTAAATGTTACCCAGGGCAGCCAGTTGCAAAAAAAAAAAAAAAAAACTTTTTCTGAAAAATAATATAATTAATTTAAAAATTCAGAAAAATGATGTATTAATTTAAAAAAATTAGAAAAAGAATGTAATTAATTTAGAAAATCCAAAAAAATAATGTAATTAATTTAAAGAAGAGTAATAAAAATATGTTACGAATAATAGATATTCCGATGTATCTAATTTTGATATAAAAAATAAATATTGCTCCCGTGTGTGAAGAAATACAGAATAATAGATATTCCGATGTATCTAATTTTTTTCCTATAACCTGGCCTCAAAATTTTGATGCATTAAAACATGTTGCTAGAAATGGTTTATATGTTATTTAAGAAATGTTTTAAAAAATAAATTATAAAGTTATAAAATTGATATAAAAAATAAATATTGAGCCACATTTAAAAATGGTTGGCAACTTTAAATCACCAATAATTGTTTATTTTTTATAGAAAAAATTACTATCACAGCAATCGGGAGAATTTGAATTTTGAAGAGTTGGGGGATCTCTTGGGTTTTGGCCAGCAAAGCATATCCAAGGCAGAATTTGCAAACCTTATCTTTCGTTGGGACCTGGAAATACCACAACCGTTGATAGTGGATAACCATTTAGCTTGATACTTTTAATGATGATGTCCTACAATCTTGAAATTAATCACAACCATACAGATTTTCTTGAACAACCGTAGAAGTAGTGCTTACGATTAACTTGTAAAATACTCCCTCTGAACTCCGATAATTGCCACTTTTTTACAAATTTTTACTGTTTATAATACTTGTCATTTTACACATTTCGAAACATATATTTTGTGCAAATAACAAAAAAAAATTATGCATCAACCCAATTTGATGATAGTGTGGTAATTTGAGTAAAAATGAAACAATGTGAAATAAAATAAGATAAAAAATTCTACGAATTTTTACTATTTCAAAAAGTCAATTATTGGAGTTCAGAGGAAGTACTAAAGAAGAGTGTTCCGGTATAAATACTCTGACGATTAAACGATAATGATTGACTCGAATTTTGGTATGATAAAAGTATATTGTTTGTACCTTAATGATAATGTCCTTGTATTATAATATAGACCGAGTTCTCTTTACTTAGCAAAGATAATCACCACAAAAGAAAAAAATATCGCACATTCTAGGAAAATATTTGTAAAAGTTAGTGACCCTAAAAAAGATAGAAATTATTTTATGGGATTACGAGCGAAATTCTCTGTGAGTTTGAGTGGATTTGATCCGTATATGCCCTTCAGTACCGAGATTGTTCATGCGAATCGTTGTCGCGACATATTTAAACGTGTATCTAAATTTTATTTTTATTTTCAGTTATTTGTTTATTAAAAAATCCCCTAATAAAATATTTTATTAAATAAATATTTAGAATCATATTCACAAAGTACATAGGGATGACAAATTGGAATCGCCACTTTATTTATTAAGAAAAATAAAGAAAACCATAATTAAGTACTCCCTCCGTTTATTTTTAATGGACGCTTTAATTTTGGGCACGCATTTTAAGAAAGCCAGATGACTCACTATTTGACCCCAAAAAATTCCGTACTTTTTTTTGAACGTACGTTAAAAAAATTCGGGGCAAAAATTGTCTCAAATAGTGAGTCATCCGACCGCCTTAAAATGCGTGTCTAAAGTCAAAGCGATAGTTATTTATGGACGGAGGGAGTATGTTTTAAAAAAAAATCAGTTGCAATTTTGAAATACCAATTTAATATAAAACACAATTAATTTGACTCAATACCTAAAAGACGTTGTCTATATAAAAATATAGTAATTTGTCAAACATACATGATAGGTTTAGGGATTTTAACAAATCGGGAAGGTGTTAGGAATCCTACTCATTTGAGTTTTACACGACGTTAAATTAGTTATTTTGATAGACACTAATAGGAATCCTACCAAAAAGTCTCACTCCACTGGGCTTCGATCCAGTATGGCGGATTCATGTGAGCCTTGTTTTTTCATGTTTGAAATTCCAATGACACCTTTGGCAGTTTTTTCATTTGGAAATTCTGTTACATTTTTTGAAAATTGATAAAAAAGAAAAAAATAATTTCTGAAAATTTATTTTTTTACCCCTAATAAGTAAAAGGAAATGTTGAAAGACTGCAGTACCCTCCACCCTCAACCCTCAATCATTTTCTCTATCTTTCTTTCATTCTCTCCACAATCAGCTTCCTCCGCCGCTAGGTCTGCCATCCAAGTTAGTTTCTATACAAAGATGTGTTGGAGGAGTTGAGCGATTTCAATGGCAGTGGTCATGTCGAATGTCGTTGTCGATGAGGCTAGTGTTTCATAAGTTGTCACAAATGAGGCTACAAAGAAGGGAAACGTCTCAGCAACAAAAACTTATTATTTGACTAATTTGAAAGTTGAAACTGTTCCCATTAAAAAAGATAAACATATTTGCTAATAGAGGGCAAACCGCATTACTCACTACGCAATTCACACACTGCAGATACACTCTCGATTTTACAATTTTAATATTTTGGTGTAATTATTTGCCCATAAAACTATTCTAAATCAACACCAATGTGCGCATGCATAAATATCATACAAAGTATTACACTGAATTTGCAATTTCAATATTTTGGTGCAAATATTAGCTTATAAAACTACTCTAAATGAATTTAGCAATTTTATTACTTCATATGCCTTGGGAATCTTAAAATTATTTTCTTTCATCCCCTTGAAGGCAACTTTTGTCTTATTCCTCCATTCTTTTTTTTCTTGTGAACTCAGACTAGTCCACAATGTGCTAACATGCTTACCGAAATAATTGAAACTCAATCAATGAACTATTGATCCTTTTAGATTCCTCCCCCTCGTCTACCACTCTTGTTTTTGTTCCACATGCTATCCTTACTAGAACGTACTGACATATATCACTGGTCCGAACGGTACTTTAGTAAGATTGGGAGCTTTGCCGTCGGGGGAATGTTGAGCCACGCGTGAGCTTTCAAGTGCAGCCCATGCTCATTTTCTATTGGTTGCTAAATAAATGTTTAGATTCAAATTCACAAGGGTACATCGGAATAGAAAATTGGATTCACCATTTTATTTATTAAGAAAAATAAAGAAAATCATTATTAAGCATGTTTTAAAGATAAATCGATTAAAATACCAATTTAACATAAAATATAAGTAATTTGACTAAATACCCAAAGACGTTGTTTATATGGAAACATAGTAATTGGTGAAACATACATCATAGGTTCAGAGGGCTTTAACAAATAGGGAAGATATTAGTAATCCTACTCATTTGAGTTTAACGTAGTATTAAATTGATTATATTGATTTCATATTTTTCTCAGGTTGAATTTTAAAAAGACTCGAGAAAATAATAAATATAAAATTACATCAATAATGAGAATTTACAAGTTGAGAGGAAGAAGACATTATCAAGTCAAAGGGAAACGAAGTAGAAAATAACACTCAAAATGAGAAGGTTCAAATAAAACATAAAATGACTCCATTAACACATAAAAAAATCAATTACAAACTAAAAAAGACGATTTTTCAAAGATAAAAATTGACTAATTCTCACCATCATCATGATTTTTTTTGTTAAAACCATTTTTGAGATTAAATCAAGTTTGAAGCTAACAAACTTGATAAAAATCAATTAATAAAATTTTGATCAATTAATCATCAAGGTGTTTTGGAAAAAAAATTATATATAAGAAAAATTCAAATGATCCGGTGCGTTCTACAGTCGGCTACGCGGGCACAAAACTCTAGTGGGTTTGGACGAGAAAGGAAGAAAGAGAAGCAATTCATCAATTGGGAAAAGTTGAAACTGGAGAAAAAAAATCATCCGAAACACAAAAAATGAAGGAAGAGACCAAGTTCAGCGTTATGGCCAGCCTCTTCGAGTGGATACAGAAGAGCAGAAGTGCGGCGAAGAAGCGGTCTAAGTTCCGTAAGTTCCTTGACACCTTCTGCGATCCTATGGATTACTTCAGCTCAATCCGCCTCATCCTCCCCGCCCTCGATCGCGAGAGAGGAAGCTATGGCCTCAAGGAGTCTGTTCTCGCCGTTGCCCTCGTCGACGCCCTCGCCATGTCTCGTGACTCCCCCGACGCTGTCCGTCTCCTCAATTGGCGGAAAGGAGCCGGCGCCTCCAATGCCGGCAATTTCCCTCTCGTCGCCGCCGAGGTTCTTCAGCTGAGGCAACCCATGGCTTCCCCTGGTCTTACTATTCACGAATTAAATCTACTGCTCGATCGTCTCGCTGCCAGTGAGAACAGGTTTCTCTTCACTTCATCCATCCCTTTGACCTTTTTTTGTTTCCATCTCAGTCAAGCAATGAATGTATCACTCGTATCTACTCTTTACCATGGAATTTGAGCAGGGGCGAGAAGGTATCAGTCCTATCTACTCTGATTAATAAGACTAACACGCGTGAGATGAAGTGGATTATTATGATCATTCTTAAAGGTTTAATTCTATCCTTCTGCAACTTTTTTTAATCCCTTTTTTCCCTTCATCTTGCTATGCCCATTATCACATTGATTAAAACCATTGCAGATCTCAAGATGGGAATTAGTGAAAAAGTCATCTTCAACGAATTTCATCCAGATGCCCAAGACTTGTTTAATGTCACCTGTGACTTAAAATTAGTTTGCGCAAAGTTGAGGGATCCAACTCAACGCCACAAACGTCAGGTTTGTTTCAAAGTTTAAGGATCAAGCTCTAACATGTTTTCCCGCTCTATCTATTTTAAACTTTCATTTCATGCACTGGTTTGTAAAGGTGTACTTCTAAAGCAATATTTTTGATATTTTTTGCTTTACATTTATATCAATATTCTGATTTTCTAACATCTAAAGCATATTTAAAGACAACCTGATTGTTAGGATTTTAAATTTAGGTTTTGAGGAGTGAGCCCACGGATTTTGTTATTACTGAGATTCATCCGACGCTTGGTTCCTACTAATTGTGTCATTTTGTATTCTTGTTTGTCTCATTTATGCTTTAAGAGGTAAGTATATTATTCAAATGTCTTAGACATTTTGCTTTTCGTTTTCCAGGACATCGAAATCGGGAAGGCTGTGCGCCCTCAACTAGCTATGAGAGTTAGTGATGCGCATGCTGCATGGAAGAAGGTACGTTTTCATCTAGCATGTCCTCCTGTCAAGTATTATGTGATCAGGTTAAATTTTGAATCATGTCTATATTATTCCTCTTCCATTTAGTTTCATGGGAAAGAAGTGGTTGTAGAGTGTAAATTCGATGGCGATCGCATCCAAATACATAAGAATGGTGCAGAGGTACACTACTTCTCAAGGTGGGTGTACCAAGTTTCCCCTTAAAGTTCTATGCTTGGAGTTGTGGTGTTACTTCATTTCTTCCTTTCTCTCCTAGCTTTTGGCTCATAAAAGGTAACTTTTTCATGGGGACTCACTCCCCCAAAATAGTGATTCCTAGGAGTATCATAATGTTGTGTTTGATTCTTAACTAAAATTCCCAACTATGTTTTTTACATATATTTTGTGGTTGGAAATACTACAAGAATAAAGTCGACATTCACTAATTAATTAATATTTGTCTTACATTTATTTTTCTTTGACAATAGCAATAATCATATTATATACTACATCAATAGCATAATCCTAATAAATAAAAGATGACATTATCTTATTGAATGATTGTATTTTATCTGCCTTTGTTTAAGATTAAAATCATACTTACGTACATCTAGCCTAAAAATATAATTAAATAAATATAAATATTAATTAAGGGATAAGGATTACTTGTATGAGTGGCTTTCTATAATACACAATCATCATTCACAACAACAGTCTTTTTTTCAATTGAAGAAGATTTAAAAGTTTTTGGTAGACGCCAGTTAAATCATCTGTTTTTCATCCCAATAACTCAAGAAAGTCTGATTCCTCAGCTCAAACTTAGGAATCACTACCTTCTCTAATCGAAAAAGAAACTAGAGAGGTCTATGAATGTAATATTCATTTTAAAGAGAAATTGAAAACAGGAATGTCAAGAATTCTAGCATTCTTAGCTACTATCCTCCTTGATTCCATGAACCAAAGGGAGCCATAATAATTTTAGGTAAGGCATCCTTTTGATGTTCTTGAACATCCTTTTTTATAAAGAAAATAATTACGGAATAATGTTTCTGCTGTTTGATTTAAGAGTGAGTTAAGCTTGACTATTCTTATCTGTGGTTATTCACTTATGCTTCTGCAGGAGCTTTCTTGCTCACCCTGAATATGGACCTGGAATGTCAGACATCATTGTGAACAATGTTTTGGCTGATAGGTATTACCCTCTCTTTATATATACAGTTTGATTCCTATCTTGTAAAATGTGCCTAAAGTTAAAGAGAAATGTGCGTTTGTTACACTGTCCAGACAAGCTTCAGGAGCATACTTTAATGTCTGACCATTTGAATGGGCCATATTCATTCATTGGTTTTGTAAGTTTTATGTACTCTTTGTCAAATTTCTTTCAATACTCTTTTGTTGCGATGTTGTGCAGATGTATTCTTGATGGCGAAATGTTGGTATGGGACACTTCCTTGAATCGGTTTGCTGAATTTGGTTCAAATCAGGAAATAGGTTGTTAAATTTGTTGACTCATGAGTTTTATTTTCTATTTTCTTTTAATCATTTCATGTTTATTTTCTTCTTGCCACCATATTATCATTGCAGCAAAGGCAGCTAAGGATGGACTTGACAGTGATAGACAGGTTTTGTTTGAAAAACAATTGCTTTTGAAGGTGCTAATTATCGAAACACCAGTTCAGTATTTGATGTACATGTTATTCTTATGCAGTTGTGCTGTATCCTTCATTCAGCTCTTCAAGTGCTCTAACTTGGACTCATAGTTGTAAGCAAGGGAGCTAATGTATCCTCCATATTAAACTTGAAAGAATTCAGTTTTCCTTGACATGATTGGGTAGATGTTGCCTTTGACATTCTTTATGTCAGAGATACCAGTGTCATTCATCAAAGCTTGAAGGAGAGGCATGAGCTCCTCCAAAAAGTTGTAAAGCCTTTGAAAGGTCGTTTGGAGACACTATTACCCAACCGAGGTCTTAATAGCCATCGTCTCCCTGGTAATGAATATCACTTGCCTTTGCTTATTTTATATACTCTAGCAATCTTCTAATGCACCGTACTAGATTATTGATCAGGAATCTCTTTTAATTTTGTTTTTTTGCCAAGTATTTTTATTGCTTGCTTACTCAGTCATGCATCCTGTGGTGCATTCTCGCAAATCATATCTGTTCTTTAGGCTTAAGAATTACGCACAATAAATTATCATTTGGATATTTGGGTATGGGCCATTGGTGATGGATAAAGATATGTAGCAGTAATTTGTGGACTAAACTGTGATGACGTATATACTGGAGCATGGAAATGCCTTTTTCATATTATATTAATTTATTCTTTTTTATATTTTAGGGTGTAAAATTAATTTTGGCTGGCTCAATTTGGGATGTGAACCAAACAAATGAGGTTGCTTTGATGTGTTGGTTTTGTGTTAGATGAATCTCTTTTTTCATCATATATAGGAATGTAACTAGGAGACTCAAACTCAACCTAGCCCTCCCTGCTTTGCAAGAAATATAATTCAACTACAAGCTCATTGGTAAAATTTATGAACCCAAAAGGAATAGTTTGGATTCTGACCCTTGTTTTCCCTCCTATTAGTAATGCTTGGTTGAAACTAAAGACAGCAGTAATGGTGTCTGTAAATTCAGTTTTGTGAATTTCTCTCTATTATTATCCTAGAATCAAGAGCTTGATTGTTGTTTTGAGGGGTTGTACTGATCTTGTTTTTCTTTTCTATTGGTGTGTGCTATATCGATATCAGAATATTTTTGGTACCGTTCTGGTGTTACTGTATACAATTTGTGCGAGTGTACTTACGCATTAAGATGTATATACATCATTTACAGTGACAATTTTCGAAAAGCTCTAAACACTCCAACCAGCAAAGGGATAAAATAGAAAATTAAAAGAATAATAACGGAGCTTATTCTTTCATTATACTTCTCAATTTATATATCATTTATTTTGATTGTTGAACATCATGACAGTACATTTGACCACTTTAGTTATCCTTGTTAAGAAAAAGCAATTTGAATCATTAGAAAAAGAAGAAAAAGAAGAGAACTCATAAATTCTATGAAAAATCCTGATGAGTATTTGGAATGTTTAGGAGAAATTACAGCCAAGTGTTCCGTTGGGTTTACAAGTTTAATTTTTGTATTGTAAGACCCCTTTGTCCAGAAAGGCATTGTTTTTGTCCTATTGAGATCTGGAATATAATTCAAGGCTATTTTTGGCATTTATTCAAGTCCAACACCAAAAATAAGTACAGCACAAATAAGTTTGGTACAGAACATAGTATCAAAATGTCTCCTCCTCTAAAGAAATGTTTTTTTCTCAACACTGTTCTGTTAAGCTCGTTTAGGCTTAATTGCTAGCTAATGGGCAGTCTTTATTGCAGCTGCATATCTCAATTTTTTCCCTTTATAACACCTCTTTCTATTATGCCTTAAATTTCTTATGTCATCCAAGTTTATGACTTAAGCATGCTTTGAAGTGCAACTCTAAGATGTTTGGTTTATGATAAATTTATGCTTGATATGAGTATGCTGCCTGCTTATCCGGATGTCCTTTTTTGTGTGTGAAAACACTGTAAATTTGTAAATGGAGCAGATTTGTTAACATTTACAGAACAACTATGGTCACAACAACTGGATTATTGAGTTTAACCAAATGTGTTACCTCCAATCTAACTCATGGCTGTGTTCTATACCATGCGTGTAACAGTATTAAAACTGATTATTAACGGACTGTAGGAGGTTAAATGAATTTTCACCTATGGCCAAACACATGTATAAGAAGAAATAATATGCAAGTAAAGTGCTCCCTAGGAGTGGGTTTTTCCTTCCCCCCAAATCAGTTTTTGGATTGTGCATTTATTGAGTTTTATGATTTGCATTAGCTGTGAGTAACATGTCCCAGTTCTTAAGCAAATGTTGTAGTAGATAGGGATTGTGTTACTGCTTCATCTCTTCCTGCTACCTCATACATTTAATCCATAAATCTGCGTTGATTTTTCTTAATTTTGAGTAAGGTCTGTGCCTATGGAGAAGTCATGTCCATTATAATTATACAGGGGAACCTTGTTGGTCGCAAATTGCTCATGGTGTGGATGATGTGGAGCGATTTTTCAAGGAAACCATTGAAAACAGGTTGGTATTCATTTTTTATTTATTTTTCCTTTTTTTTTAAATTCTGGTCAGAATATGTTGGTCTCAATAAAGTAAAGTCCAAGTAACCATTACTTATTGTGTGGCCTTGACGCAGGCTGCACAAGGCTAATCATAACAAGTTTAGTGGTTTAACAACTCAGATTCATTTTCATAAATTTGATGTAGGTTTATTTGGTTCCTTATATCTTATTCTTTAATTCTGGACTCGTTATTATTTGAATATCTGATTGAGTGTTCCTTTTGGTGAAAAAAAAAGTATATTACCACTACCTGCTATGTCTCCAGCTTCTGCACAGTTCTGAGAAAAAAATAACAAAGTCCTACTATGTTTAGTATCAGATAGTCATGTCTAATAATTCATACTTTTGTCTATGGAGTAAGGCTTTTAGTTTACTATTTTTCCAGTTTAGCTGGTTCTTGGTTTGTGTTTTTAGTTCCTTCTCATTCAGGATTATCTTGTTATTTGATTTGAGAGTTTATAAATACATGCTAAAAAATTTACTCATTTGAGGTTGAAATTACCAAGCATCGCAACCATTTGGTAACATTAGGTATGTTCATAAATTCATTTTCTTCTCATTGGATTTACCACCTCAAACTGTGATTCAGCTTTGAGACCTCAAAATAGGTATGAAGGTTGTAAAACCTGGAATGGGCATCGGCCCGGAACAGAGGAGGGTGGTTTGAGGGTTGGACCAGAATATTTAATAAATTTAAATAGATTGAATATTTATGTAAACTATGAACAAAATACATTACAAATTTGGAAATATAATTTTTGAATTTTGATTAGTTTTCTTTTTCTCAAAAGTTAAGAACCCAATTACATACAACTAAAAGTGTAAATGAAATAAAATTTTAAAATTGACAGAAAACGTTATTTTTATAAAAAAAAGTAAGGACTAAAGTGAATTTTGTTTAAAACCCAGTTCAAGCATATTTTCCCGCATTTTGACCAGGTTTGACCAAGACGGGTTTTGAGGGTCCACGCTAATGCTCAAGTCCTGGTTTTTCCGTCCGACCAGAAAATCATGGATGGGCTCCAACCCAATCACACCAAGAAATGGATTATTAAGAATTTAGCCACCACTTCAGAATTAATCCAATATGCTTTTAATGGTAAACAATCATCTACAGTGATGAATACGGTTCAATAAATTAGAATGCAATAGAACTGTTGGCTTAACCTTGGGAGGTTCAAGAAATAACTCTGGTTAAAAGCCTCATAAATTCTGAACTACTGGAACAACGTGGCCTACTAGTTTGATTTTAAATTGAGAAAATGATTGAAGCTTTTTGTTCGGCGGAACTCTTGAAGCCAAAAAAAACTCAATAAGTAGATCCTTGGCTGTGAGTGCTGCTAGCAGACAATTGAACTCCAAATAGACTGTATATTAAACTTGCGATCTTCATGTTTAGCTGTTGAACTGCAAGAATATCAAAAGGCCGCCCTATTTTGTTTCTATACACACTTTTTTGCCCATTTTTATTATTAGTAGGTCTTACATATTTGATGCTAGCTTCATTAAATTGTATTAATGTTCACCATATCAGAGATGAGGGCATTGTATTAAAAGACCTTGGCTCCAAATGGGAACCAAGTGATAGGAGTGGGAAGTGGTTGAAGCTGAAGCCCGATTACATTCGTGCTGGTTCTGACTTGGATCTTCTAATAATAGGTCTGTACTTCTTCTTGATTTTTATATCCTCTAATAGCAGTTGGCAGCATCCCTTTATACGACTAGCAATGTTTTTTGCTTTTGTTGATAGGGGGATACTATGGCTCGGGACGTCGTGGAGGAGAGGTATGGTTGATAACCAAGGGAAATGAATGTTTTGGCTGTTTTTTCTTTTGCTACTTGGCACAATTACGCTGTAGGCTAGAATAGTTTCCTCATCCTTTCTATTGGAACTCTTTTACCAAGGGACTTTCAATAAGTTATGGTCTTTCCATATTGATCTTCAAATTTCTGACAAATTGCAGGTTGCTCAATTTTTGATGGGGCTAGCAGAGCGTCCTGATTCAAATACATATCCTAGACGGTGAGTCTTTACAAATTATTGACCATTTTCCACATCCGTGCTATAACTCCCCATCTACTTCATGCTTTTCTGTATTTATATTATGAACACATCCCATCTATTCCTTCTTTCTTGTGGGTTTGTGCTTTATTCTCTAGAACAATTTGATCCCATTTTTTCATCATAAATGAATTTATAATTTTCAAGTTCTTTGCCATTCTTAACCTTGATGTGAATTGCCTATGAGGAAGATGGCAAAAATATACAAAGTATACAAGATTGCCAATTAAAGGGCAAACAGAACAAACTAGAAAGTTGAGAAAGGTGAAAAGTTCAGTCTACCAAAATTTATTAAGTGGGTTTGATTGTCTTTACTGCTTCTCCTCTAAAAGAATCTGGCTTCTTCAAAGTGATTCGTACGGGAAGAAATTAGTTATGCATTGCATTATCGTCTTTACTTCTTTTAGTTGCGCTATTCAATTTCCTGTCAGTAAAAGAGTTTGTTTGTGCATGACTAATCACTCAAAATATATTATTTTCCAGTGTAAAGAGATGCATACATGCTCATGCAACAACTTTCCCTTTTATGTGGTATCTAAACTATCTGGAGGTGCTTGCATAGTAACACTTTTGGCTTATACTACATTTGTGTCTTAGATTGCTAGCTACATGGGTTTCAATTTATTTCTGCTTTTCTTTAGTAATAATTTTTAGCCACCTAATTCAGTCACTGTTTTGTATGTTTGAATTCTTTTGATTACATTGTGTGCTTGTTTATGAAGCTCATTAATCAATGCAAGTTGTTAATTATGGATTTTTATTTTGGTGCATTCTGAATTCTTCACCTTTTTTCTTTTGTGGAGAAATTTGAAGATTGCTTCAACTCATCTTTAAAAATCATCAAACTGATAAAGTCGCTGCTTTGTAGGTTCATCTCCTTCTGCAGAGTGGGTACGGGGCTCTCTGATGATGAGCTTGATGCTGTTGTAACCAAATTGAAGCCTTTTTTTAGGTACCCATTTTTTTAAGTGACTGATATTTTAAAAATGTTGGTGTTCTTGATAGTTCAGTTGATCTTGGTTTTAAACAGGGTTCTTGGTTTTAAAACAGGGTTTCCGTGATGGAATGCCTGTTTTATAATGAAAATCAGCCTTCTATTAATTTGTTTCCATTATAATGGGACAAATAATGGATTGTGTTATGAGTTATTCTGTTCAATAATGGTGTTACAGTCTTTTCCAAGCCATTACGGGTGTAGACGAGAGGATGAGATGGAAACTTTTTCTGTTTGAATTTAGAAAATCCATATGCTTGTTGGATTTCCTAGGGTTTAGTGTCTTTTCATTATATTAGGTGAGTAGTGTTACGTATCTCACATGAATTAGAACCGTAAGTACTAAGCATCTTAGTAGTTGATCAAACTGATACGAACCTAGAATTTTGCATACAAACCCCCGAGTTCTTCTTCCAACTTCAACGATACATCTATTTCTGTTTGTTTTCCTGCTGAAGTTTGAGTTTCTTCCTGGCCACTCTACATCTAGTTGTTGTCAGAGCGAAGGATCCTAGTTTGATTTAGGCTTTAGTTACAGTAGTCTTGGCAGGCTATGGTAAAATTTGGTGTCGAAGCTGTTCGTGGCTTGCAGAGAGGGGAAGTAGTGGGAGGGGGGCTGCGATAGCCCAAATGGAGAACATGGAATGTAACCATGTACCCTTGGACACATTGGAAGGAGGTCTTGAGGAGCTTCTAGATTTTGAAGATGAAAAGAATTCCTTTCATGATTCTGAACCCGCTACCACATCGTGCGAGAGAACTTGGAAGACTGTTTGGTGCATGCCCTTGTAATGAGTGCAAGGTTTATGTGAAGTGCACAAAAATATCAATAATAATGATGGAAATGACCAACTGTGATGTATAATATTGCGGTATACATATTAGTGAAAATGTGACAGTTTGCATCGAAGTAAAATGTTTAATGTTTAACATTTATGGAACAATTGCATGGCAAGGTTTGCACGTTTTTTTTCTTTTTTTCCCATGCGTAATTTTCTGCAAGTCAACAACCATTCTGTCACGAATTATCTTTTTATAGAACCTTGCAGTGGATGCCTCATATGCTTACATATAATGGCTTTGGCATTTGAAGTAGCACCTTCCCCTTGTCTGTGAACTAAAACAGGGAAGTATAGAAAAGCCATCAGGAAGTAATTGTGGCTATCACTAGGCAGTTGGCAAGTGCTGTTGTTGCTGCTTCTTAGATCTCTCCTAAATCTTCAGGATTATGTTCATGTGAGAAGTCTTTCATAATTTAATCTGTACCAAGGCAGGTTATTGATTCCTATTGTTTCAGGAAATATGAGTATCCAAAGAAGGCACCACCAATTTTTTATCAAGTTACAAATAATTCGAAGGAGCGGCCGGATGTGTGGATCGAAAACCCTGAAAAGTAAATTCTTACACTCAGCTCTCGTTAAGATGAATAATACAGGTATTTTTACAGTTTCACCTGTACTTTTTGTCAACTTGCTGTTGCTTTCTTCATTCATTTGCAGATCAATAATACTTTCTATCACCAGTGATATCCGGACTATAAGGTCTGAGGTGTGCCTCTATAACTTTGATGTATATTTTTGTTAGTAGAATAAGCAGGGCAGATTCTTTTTTCTTTTTTCAAGAAGGAATCTTTTAATTCATAAAGCATTGTGGTCTGTTACACTGGGCAACTTGTCTGTGTATGTTTGCTCTAGCTGGAACTTATTTGTGGTTTGATATTTTAGGTATTTGCTGCTCCGTATAGCTTGAGATTTCCACGGATTGACCGAGTAAGATATGACAAGCCTTGGCATGAGTGTCTTGACGTTCAGTGTAAGGGGTCAAAATTGTTCAAGTCTTCTGTCACCAAATGTTGCATGTATTTGTTTTTTATGTTTGTTTGTTTCCTATGATAGGCATACATATCTATTTCACTTGTTGCAAGTACGAGTCTCTAAATTAGTTAATTCTTGTTTCCTCTGCAGCATTTGTAGAGCTGGTACATTCTAGTAATGGCACCACACAACTTGGAAAAGAATATGGCGACTTGCCAGAAAGAAAAATTACGCACAATAAATCTTCTAGGAGAGGAGAGAAAAAGAACGTGTCTGTTGTTCCTTCTCACTTTACCCAGACTGACGTGTCTGAGATAAAGGGGGAAACCCTGATATTTTCAGATATGATGTTTTGTATCCTTCCTCTTGTACTTAATTTCCTGCTTTATTTTTCGGCATTATATGACTGAGTGCTATTTTTTCTACCTATATTTGTTGATATTTCTGTAACTTTGTGTCCCATGGTGGTACTTTTCTTTTTCTTAAATGTTGTGTTCCACTACGATTAAGGTTTCACCTTGTAAGTGTGGGAGCACATCTCTCTCATATGCAGGCTTATTTAAGGGTACTAAGACCTGATGAAAATTCATTTACAGTTTGTTCTGGTATTCAAGAAGGAAATGGAAGGGAAGTACAGATATGCCAGTCATGTTTATAAAATAACCGAGCTATAGACAGCTCCAGAACAGAAAGTTACTGAAAATATTTTCTACTCCATTCCCCCCCAATAAGAGTTCCTTTATTAATTTTTCTCCTCCCATCCCCTTTCTGCTTTGAAAGTGGTTAGTTTATGCACGTTCCTTTACCTCCCGTTGACATTTTTCCAAACTCAGCCATGACTTCTAGCCTCTTGGTTCTTCTCCACTATGGTCTTCACCAATCAACACCTCATCTACTATTTTTCTCTCAAAGAAATGTCCAGTTCCTTAAGATGACTTTTAATGTCTTTATTTTAGCGTTTATGGCTTAATGTATCAGCATAATTGCATTATTGTTTCTTTGCGTGTCTATTAGATTGTACTTTTGTTTTTCATGGTAGAAATTACTCCACTTATTTTTTTTTTCTTTTTTGCATCGTCTATTTATCCATCTTGCTTACTTGCTTCATCCTGTTCTTTTCCTTCAGAGGTAGCTGACAACACAATTGAGTTGACAGTTGAGATTTAAAGTTTATAGCCGCCTTCTAGATTTTAAAACTTCCAATGCTTCAATATGGAATTTCAACCTCATTTTGTTTCTAGTGCATCATTAGTTTCCTTAGCATGTACAGATTTTGTTAATTTGCCTGCAGCCTCTTCTCTTGAATCCTTACACAAATTGGTTGCCGAGAATGGGGGAACTTTCTCCATGAATCTAAATAACTCAGTTACCCACTGTATAGCAGCTGAAAGCAAAGGTTTCTCTTCCTCTCTCTCTCACACACACATGCATGTACACTCTCACCACTAAACACAATTGTTGGACTTGTTCTAACTAAGAGAAAAATGTCTCAGGGATTAAATATCAGGCAGCAAAGCGTCATGGTGATATTATCCATTATTCTTGGGTTCTCGACTGTTGTGCACAGAAGAAGCTACTCCCTTTACTGCCAAAGTTGGTCCTACAGTCATTTTAATTATTTCCTATTTTAGGAAGCCCTAGATTCATGTCTCTCTTCTTTTCTTGTCAAATAATGATTTGATAATGGTTTAATGATTTATCTTTGAAGGTACTTCCTATTCACTTCTGACTCTTCAAAAAAGAAGTTACAAGAAGAAATGGACGAATTTTCCGACTCTTACTACTGGAGTATTGACCTTGCTGACTTAAAACAGGTAGAGTTCCCTTATCGTTTTTCAGTCTCAAGTATTTGAGCATCTGGTTTATTGTTTCTGAGAGTTTATCAAACACTGGAGTTCAGAAGAAATCTTTGAAAATGGAAGACTAGTTTTGCCGGTCTATATCTGTATGTTACATTGAATTGCTGGTGAAAACACAGAAAAATGTTCAGGGATAGAAATTGACACTTTCATTTGTTCTTCCGCCGACTTTCAAAGGAAAAAAATAATCTGTCTTTCATTTTATTCTTCCAGCTTTTAAGCAACATCGGGACATCAGCAAATGACAACACAGTTGACCATTTCAAGAAAAAGTACTGTCCAAAGAACAAATGGTCTTATTTTCACGGTTGCTCTGTATACTTCTACTTCTCGACACAGTCTTTGTAAGAACTCCCATACATCGTATTATATTTTCAGAACCATATTTAATTTGATGTACTTTTTTTTCCGCTTAATATTTACAAGCTGTTGACTTTATCTATATGAATTCTCTGTAGAACACCTGATCAAGAATCCTTGTTGGGCATTAAGCTAAGGAGATTGAAGCTTGAAGTTTCTATGGGTGGTGGAAAAATTAGCAGTGAACTTTCTCGTGCTACCCATTTGGTTGTTCTGACATTGCAAGGATCTGAAGTTGATATTCATTCTCTAAAAAAGAGGTAATCCAAATGCATGTATCTTTTGCTATATGTTTGAAGGTGTTTGGTAATTTTTTTCTGATAGATTTTTTTGTTGTCATGTTTTCTTTATTTTTTAATTTTTAACTGTCAATTGCTACAGACTATGAACAACATTATGAATTACCAGGCTGGTTTTACCTCGTTGTTCATTTTTATCTTTTAGGAAGTTGTGCTACAGCTTGTTGGCTTTTGATAAGTTTATTTGTGTGTATTGGTAGGGGAGACGAATATAATTTATCTTACTAACAAAACCGAGATGGCCTTTGCAGCGCCCAGCAAGAAGTTCTTTGGCAATTAGCTATTTCATTTGTGACTTCTATGTGATGTTTCTAATGACTTCTCTTTTATATTGTGATGACATGTCCGGATCTGCTAGTCTTTTGGTGGTGACTGACTCTTACGTATATTGATTCTGAAGTGATTTCTTTATTGTCCTTTTTGTTTTTGCCTAGTGTCGCTCTTGGAGGGGAACTTCTTCACAATAGAAGGTTGCATGTGGTTAGATCTCAATGGCTGGATGACTCTTTGGAGAGAAAGCAAAAGTTGCATGAAGATGTGTATAGCTTGAAGCCCAGTGGATGGGAAGATTCAAACACAACTGAGACGTAAGTTCAACTGTGGGTACAGTATTTTCTGCATTTGTGTAAAGCAGTGTCGATTTTCAATAATGCATTTCATTGCTTTGAGATTGCTACTCAGTCTTGGCCTTGTAACGTATAGAGTGAGCAGAGGGAAAACAAATGACAGCAGAAAAAAATGGCCTACGTTGCTTAGAACAAGACGAAATAAATTGATAGAATAATAATGGCCATTTTGAAAGAGAGAAAGGAAAAAGCGTAGACCAGCGGCCCTATTTATACTGATCTAACCAGAAATCTAATTATTTTGGGGAAACAAAACTTGATTAATCCCTAAAATTGCCCTAGTCCTGTTCCAGTGTCAGATTATTTAGAGTATTGTAAACCCTAGAAACCCAACTAGCGTGTGGATTTCTAAATTAAAATACAATAGGGAAAGAATCCTGGATCATTGTGATGTCCATCACTTGTCATTGTTGCTATACGGGACAAACACGCCATCGAGTTACTCTGAAGCTGGAGGAATCTTTGATACGATGGAAACTTGTACTACTCTCACCAAGCCTGCAAACTGTTCTTGTTACTGGAGATGACTCTCTCCTGTTCTTAGTCAGAATAAATTCCTTGTGGAACCTACTCAGATGCATTAATAGTAAACAAGTATCTTGTTGTACCTTCCGTCATTTGAAACTTCTAACTTTTGTTGTATCCTTGTTTGCAAATTCAGATGAAGTGTTTCTTCTAATGATATTTTTTCAGAGTGCATTGGCGTTGCGGTTTGATGTAGGAGGGACTAGTGGTTGAGTTAGGGTTTAATCTAAGGGTTTAAGGAGTGAACAGATGGTGAACAAAGGATTTGAAAGAAAATAGAGAACAGTACCTAAGCATGACACTTGAGAGTAGAAAAAGCATGAGAGAACTCTAAAAGCTGGTAAAAGCCTCTCATAATTTATGAATTCATCCACTCTGGAATGAAACATTTTAAGCATGGATATTAATAGAATAAGTACCTAGTACTAAAATGTGTTTCCGATTTAAACAATCCTAATAGACAGAGTACATTGTCTTTTAAATTAAACCCTGAAAAGTCATGCCAACATTTGCATCCTCAAGTTCTTTTTATTAATTATCTTTTGTTAATACCCCAAATAGATTCACCGATTAGATCGTAGGTTTATTGTCTTCCTGACTCTTATTTTGCAGCAGATATGACCTGGAGAGAGATGGAACGAGAAATGAGGGATTGTCATCATTTCATGACATTGATGTGGTGAAGAAAGAAGTAACGCCTGCATCTGTAGATTCCAGGACACTGGCCTCACCCGTCAAGGATGTAGAAAGGAAAAGAACGAGGCTTGGTTCTGGGACATTGACGAAAGGGAAAGCAAATGCTAGCCAAGTTCAACGAAAACGTGCACGCATAGTGAAGAAGCATGCCAAAATATGCGAAGATGAAGATGAAGCATATGAAAGGGATTCATTCACTACGACAGATAAAGCAGGCGTCGAAACGAGAGAAGCAAATGAGGATGAAATACACAAATCAGGTGGTTCAGAAAATATTGAGATTCTACAAAGTGAAATGATGGAAGAAGATGCAGATTCCTCGCACGGAGGTGGTAGGGTAGGTCTTGATGAAGATAATAGAAATGAACAGCCGTCAGAGAAAGCTTCCGACGTAGAAATGGGTGAAAGGCATGATAAGCAAGAAGAGTCCTTTTATAAGCAGCTGAGAGAAAAGCCTGAGAAGGTAGATGTCATGGTTGATCCAGTTCAGGCCATCTTAAAGGACATGGTTCCAAGCCTTGGGACGACGAAATTGGAAACCAAAGTAAGTGAGGCTCAAAAGTCATCATCTGAAGACAATGTTGCAGAGCCTGCTAAGAAAAAGAAAGTCAGCTACAAAAATCTTGCTGCCCAGCTACTCAAGGATTAGTAAGAAACTACCAAACTGGCTGTTTGTATATAAAATTCCAGGATTTTATTGAAGTTGTAAAGGACAAGTGTCATGAGCTTGATCAACAAGGGTTGAAGAGTGGTATGCAATTATTCTTTTTAGGGAGTGATGTTTAAATTTCGGTTACTAAGCCTTAAAATGTTCAAATTTTATAGCTACTCCTTTAACTTATGGTCAAACTCAAATATCTCAAACTCGATTTCAGTGCAGAAACTTTACGGAAAATATAATCGTTTCTCTCCGTCAAGTTTTTTGTCCAAAAGATGAAAAAACTTAAAAAATACCCAAAGTATGCTTTTTAAAGAAATATAGAAGAAAAATCGAAAATAGAAGAAATACAGAAAAACTAATTTACAAAAATAGAAAAAGAATATGTTATTTTTCTTTTTAAAAATTTGTCATAATTTCCTATTTTTAAAATTTGTTATAATTCTATCATTTTTTTAAGAATTAATTAAGTTTTTTGGATTTTTTTTCCTATTGTAAATAAATAGTTCATTTTTGTTTGATTCTATTAATTTTTATATTCTGTAAAAAATCTGAAACTGATTGTTTTTATAAAAAAAAAGAATCTAGAAAAATAATGTGAATTTGTAAAAACTGATGAGTACAACTTTTAAAGAATTTTAAAACGTTAATAAGTAGGAAATTATAGTAAATTTTTAAAAAATCTAGAAAAGTAACAAATTCTATTTTTTCTATTGTTTTGTTTAAAGAAATAAAAAAAATTAAATTTTATTTCCTTTTTTATTTTTATTTTTTTAAAAATTCATTTCTTTGAAAAAATTTATTATTTCCATTATATCACGTGCAAACTCTATTTTGAATAACATCACCCGTTATTGTTATCATTTTTCGTATTTTTCGTTATAGTTATTTTAGATTAAGTTTAATAAAAGCTCACTGATATTCTATAATTTTTTGTGACTATTATGGTACTTTTAATTCTTTTATTGCTTTTTTTTATACATCATTGAGTTGATAAAATACAATAAGTCTAATAATCATGATATTTATAAATGTGTAACTTAACTAGTGAGATGCTAATAAAAAAACTAACGAGATCAAGTGATTAAATTTTATATTACTTCCTTTTCATTATACACTTGTTATATGAGTTTATTCGAGGTAAGTATAACAATTCCGAACATGTTATAACTATTGTTTGGTCAATTTTTTTTATTAGACCACCTTTTTATAATAAAACTTTCACCGTAATTTTTACGCTAATAGACATATAGCTCATTAATTGTTTGGCTGATGATAAATGTATTAATACGAATTTAAAAGGTTCGAGTCTTACCTTCTGCTTATAAAAAAAACGTGACCAACATACTAGAACGAATTTGAAAAATTCGAATCTTACCTTTTGTTTATAAAAAAAACGTAACTTTTACTCATAAATCACCTCCAAAGTGTTGATTTATCTACTGTTTAAAGTAAAACACTTTTAATTTGATAATTTTTTTTTTTTTTACTTGGTCCTTAAAGGAGATTGTGTAGTAACCCATAAAATAACAAGAATCAATGCTGGAACCTATTCTTCAATACTTGCACCGGTATGACGTGAGATTGTAATTTAATTGGTTAATATATGTATGTTATTTAAATAACGTAAATTATAGGTTCGATCTCTAATATTATAATAATATAACTAATTTATTTATTAAAAAAAGGGATGCAACGGTTACACAGTCATTCCATTGTAAAACATCGAGGAGAAAAAAGTACACTCTTTATCAAGGGGAAAAAATGAAGAAAGAAAAACCCCAAAAAAGAGAGAAAAAAAGAGAGATTAAAAATGTCATATCCATACCCTTTTTTTTATATATATATATAAATAACGCTCATGAAAAAACTTGCACATTAGTTAAATGCTCATTAAAAGCTGCAATGGCTGCCTCGATTTTTGTCTTCAAAGGATCTCTTTCATCTTCATTTGCCTGCAATACCTTCATTTTGTTTATATATTTATTTATCTCCACAAATAAAATTCCAACAAAAATTGTATAAAAAACCTACTAATTAAGCATGTATTTGCCACATTTGCAAGTTTTTTTTTACGGGTAAATTGATGAATTTCATAAAAATAACCACAACAAAAAATGTGTAACGAAACCGAAACATACTAAGAATGACCATAAAAAGGAATTTATTTTAATTTTTTTCGCACTGGTTTAACGTATTAAGAAATAAAGTGCTCCAAACAAGAAATTTATTTATATATAAATAATGATCACAATATCAAACTATTCACACCAATCTACTCATCGCCCAATGATTATTAGATCTCTACTAGAACATACCGAATTTTGAATGTTTTTATTTCTATTATTGTTGATAAAAAAAATAGGGGTATCTTTTTTTATTATTATTGATATTGATAAAAAAAATAAGAGTATCTTTGAATTTCGATAGTGCAATCTTGCAGCACAATAAGTAATTAATTAAGAGAAGATTCTACAATCCATGTTGATAGAGACTCCTTACCAAATTACTGATTGATTTTTAGAATCCCATACGAAACACAAGAACTCAAGAATTCTTTCCTTTTTTTATTTTTGTAAAAAAAAGAAGGGAAAATCCATACAAAACTTTAGACACGCATATTAAAAAAATCGGATGACTTACTGTTTGAAACAATTTTGCCCTTTACTTTTTCTCGATCGTACATTAAAAACATGCAATGAAGAGTCCTAATCTATGACGGAAGAATTAATTTATTTTTTCTTTTTAGATAAATTTTCAATTCTCCTTATTAATTTCTCTCTTTTAGTGTGGCTTAGTTCTTTTTCTTTATAGTACTTTTTTTTTTCTCCTTTTCAGAAAAGAGAAGGAAACAAGAGACATTAGAACCCCACCTGACAGCTAGGAACTAGGAAGAGCCGAAGAGGAGTTGGCGTTTAGGATATAAAGTCCAAGGACGAGGATAGAATCATAGAAATGATTGATTGTTTAATTTGTTTGTACTTATAGTAATAGGATCATTCTTGTTTTTACTTTTCAGAGTTGTTTCCTAAATGTTCAATAATATTTTTTATAATTTAAAAATGTATAATATAAACTTTATAGTTCTTAAAAATTGTAATTTAATTAAAAAATTAAAAAAATGGTAAAAAAGATTCATAAAAGTATGTAATTTTAAGAAAAAAATGCGAAAAAATTAGAAATCTTTTTAAAAATATTATAAAGAACAAAATTTAAAAAGCAAATTATAAATACATTCTTTTGTCCAAATTTTATAAATTTATTACTATTTTATTTAAATTTTATTAAATTTTATAAATATTAAAATTGTAATTTTTTAAAATAAAATATAGAAGTTATATTGCATGTTTTTTAAATTATAGCTAATAAAATGGAACATTTTAAAAACTATACAGTTTTTTTAATGGAATTTTCCCTTTTAATTATTATTATTATTACTATTATTTTGAGTTTATATAGACAGTTAGACCCTCTGGAATCTGGATTACAGCAAATTCCAATCACACTAGTGCTTTCTTTTGTTGTTGTCAAATTAAAGTTGTGTGATGATGATGATGTTCTTCGCTCTGTCTGATTCTGATGTAATATCTCCAGCCTAGCGGGGCGTCATACCCCACTTTTCATTATTCTCATCTTACATTTCATCATCACTTCTCTTTTTCTTTTATCATAAGTGGAGTTGGGTACTTTCGATAATTATTAAATTATATATTGGTAGAAAAAAATTATAAACCAACCCGTGTTTATATCCCGTGTTCGGATAACATTTTTACTTTGCAATTTGTTTAATTTGAACTCATATTCGTCAATCTTATCAAACCATACTCCAAATTCAAAATTGCATTTAAAGAGGTTTGACTTTTTATAAATAAACAAACCTTAGTTTGTATCGACGTGAAAAATAAATTAAAATAATGACGTAGAAGAAAAACATTATATTTTCTACATAATTTATATAATTTTAAAATTAAAAGAAAATCCATATCATATTTTAGTTTTTGTAAATTTCATACCAGCAAAATTCAAGTTTTAAAAAAGAATCGTCATTTTGAAATCGAAGTGTGGCTTATTAAAATCGACAAATATATGTCGAATTTAACAAATTGTAAACTGTGGTGTGATTTGGACATTGGTATGGTTGGTTTTTTTTCTTTTATGTTTTCCAAATATACTCTTTTAAAGCCAAATATTTTGTTTGTTTCATGTTTAACCAAACACTCCCTTTCCCTCCTACAGTATTCTTTATTTCCATTATCTATAAGTTGTTTTCTTCTTGTTTTTGGTCATTTTTGTTAAGTAAGCTCCACTTTTTTAATGCATGGTTTGCAAGAAGACTTGACACAAATAAGTCTTCCTTCAAACTTAGAAAAGGATTGCTTAAAAAAAACTTTATTTTGATAAATTAATCTCATATGAATACAATTAGTTTTAAATTATTTTTAATAATTGGAGGGTAAATACGACTAATAAAATTTCGGGTTGGAATCAGCTTAGAACGAAAGTAGAAAATATATAAAAGAAGACGAATTAATTACCTCAAGGAAGACGGTCTTCAAGACCCTTTCAGAAACAGTTGTGATGTTTGCTGCAAGAACTTTGAGCCTTAGAGTTTCAAAAACCTCACAAAGATTCAACATTGTATCTGTCCCTTTACTGCAAGTCAAGCTCACCACCACCGTCTTCTCTCCCATGTATGCTATCCTTAGCTAATTATTATATACCAAACATTTTAATTCGGTGCGAACATGACTAGAGAAAAAGAAAAGAAAAGAAAAGAAAAGAGTATGAATTGTTGTTTTAGCACTTACTTCCAGGACTTCAATTGGGGAATCTCTGCATCCTTTAGAGTATTCCAGGAACTCATCATCAATTCTCTTCTTCTTGGATCTGAACAACACGGACAGCTCCTCCTGATCATCATGATTATCTGCACCTTCTTTGAATCCTCCTCCACATGATTCCATTCCCATAATCTCTGATTGGATTCGGCTCTCTTGCTCCTGCAACTTTTGGATGTAGCTGATTGCATCCTTTATTATCGAAGCCTTATCCATCTAACATGTACAATTTAACATCAATGCAAAAACCCAGAGGGAGTAGTATTAAATTAGAACAATCATTTTCGTATATGTCAATAAAATAATCCATTAGGTGAGAAGTAATAAATACCTTGCTAATGTTGGGGACCACAGCCCTGAGGGCAAAGAGTCTTTCGTTGAGCTTCTTCCTCCGATTCCTCTCGGAAACAATATTCTTAGACGACGCCGCCGCCGATGAAGCCCCAGTTCCGTCCGGCGAACTGGAGTCGTAGTACCCGCCGGAAAGTGCTTCATCCATTGCCCAGCTGCTTATTCATACATCATTTTTATATAGTTTCAACAAATCCCACAAATTAAAAACAAAAAATAAGAAATATATTAATTACCTGTCAAGCTCTTCGGTCTGGAGAAACATTTTTGTTTCCCAGTAATTTTGATACTCATCACCAATATTTTCAATCGGTTCCATTCTTTCTTTCTTTCTTAGACTTTGAAAGCAGAAGTTTTGAGGTCAAGTACAAAATACAAAATGATGTTGAGATCGGGCAGTATATATGTTTGTTTTTAACTTTTCCAAACAAGCGCAACACGTGGGTTTTACTAATTTCCTCTATTTTGTTTTATATATAATATAAAACACGCTATAATCAACGACTTTTTTTAGGGTTAAATTGAAAAATTAGAACCAATATTGATTATGTTCAAATTATAAGAGATTTGTCTATTTTTAATTTAAATCTCGAGTTCGAGTCTTGAGAATTGAGAAAATTACGTTGAAAGAGTCGTTAATACTTTTAGGAGTTCGACAGAACCCGAACATGATTAGTCTTAGCTGAGAGGATACTTAGAGGAATAATAATTTTTGGTCGAGTTGTATCATTTTAGTATGTCTAATTTCGATACTCCGATTAATAAAACAGTTATTTTTCATTTGAGTTGATCTCGTCACGACTCACTACCCTTTTAGACGTTAAAAACTTTAATTTATATTTGACAATAAAAAGGGAAAAAAATAAGAAATTATTTAAATAACATTTAAAACTACTCCCTCTGGACGGTATTAACTGTCTTTTTAGCACAGTAACTTTCAGTAGGTTTTACACTAAAAGTCAAGTAAAATATACAGTAACTTTCCATAGGTTTTCGCCACTTAATACCGTCCGGAGGGAGTAGAATAATAGAGGGAACAAAAAATATCTGGAAAAAACATGAGAGCAATGTGTAAGCAAGCAGTGGTCCAACAATAAAAATGGTGGGAATTCGATAATTTATGTTTCTGACCAAAAAAATAATAAATTGGGGAATGAGAAATAAACCACGTGCGTCAATTTATCCAACTTCGTAGAAAGAGCCCCAGGCCACCGTCCACTCACAGTAAGTCTGTAACAGTATATTGCGATCGAATTTTTATAATTGTCTATTTTGATTAAAATGTTATTTATAATTAGTTATCGTATTTATAATATTTAATTCACGTAAATTTTAGAGTCTAATTCAATCAATTTAAAACACAATAATTTTAAATTAATTAATAGAGTATATTCGTAACCGAAATGAATAATTATTTTAATCTATATAATTATTATTAAAAACACAACCACTCTAATAATTGCAGGGTCCACACCACATCGTAAACAACGTCTATTCACAGTCACCCACTACATGAATATTTAATTTTATTATAATTTTTTTATATATAAAAAGAAAAGGAAAACAAATACTACTAGTCCGGCAAAAGTAAGCAAACGTAAGCACTAGATTAGTTTTTACTTTTTAATCAATCGTAGTATTATATTGTAAGCTATAAGCCCAAGTGTTTGAAACTTGAAAGGCCGGCCCAAACAAATATAAACACAGACTTCTGAATCTGTCGTAGCAGATGACATTTGTGTTTTGTTTCTCTTTTCCTTTCACCTGAAAAACTCAAGAAAGACTGAATCTTTTGCTGCACCTAGCAAATTAGATTAGGTTGATGCGAGGGTGGTACTCGTGGTGATGGGATTGGGTACTCAAGAATGCATTTCCTCCGTCATCTTTCTCGCGTCAATCCTCTTAATCCTGCTCACTCTCCACACCCAAATCGCGCAGAAGCTGCTTGTTGGACACCACCCTGTTCGCCTGAAGCGGCAACCGCATCTCCCTCTCCGCTTCCGCCATGACGGCACCTTCAAAATCCTCCAGGTCGCTGATATGCATTTTGGGACTGGGGCGGTGACTCATTGCAGAGATGTTCTGCCCTCTCAGCTTCAACACTGCTCCGATCTCAACACCACTCATTTCCTCCACCGCATCATTCAAGCTGAGAAACCCGATTTCGTTGCATTTACAGGTACCTGCCTTTCCATCGTTCCTTTCTAGTTGCTTCACAGAAGCTGTCTTGTAAATAACTGGAGTTTGCAGTTTCTGCAAGTGTGGGTTTTTAGCTTACCCAAATTGAAAGAATTGGGCTTTTGATGTTTTGTTTAGCTGGACACATGCTTACCACTTTTGTTTTACTTGTAGCTGTAGTTGGTTATTTGAGCATTGGCAATATACTGGCAATTGATGATTGCATGCAATTGTCTTTTCGTTGCAAATGTTGGATTTTTTTATCTGTTTCTATAATAGTCTAGCTTGCCATTCGGGCGTAACTGCACACACAGTTACACTTTCATTGTTTAGTTCTAATTACTTCATATAGTAGCTAATTCATTTGCATTTTTCCAAGTTTAAGGTGGGTTTGTGGCTTTACCCAAAATGAAAGAATAGGGTTTTTGATGGTTTGTTTAGCCAGGTACATGCTTACCAATTTTGTGTTTAATTGTAGCAGTAGTTGGTTGCTTGAGCATTGTCAATATACTGGAAACTCATGATTGTATGCTACTGTCATTTTGTTGCATATGCAGATTTTTTATCTGTTTCTATAGTGGTCTTGTGCCATTGTAGCTGCAGTGTAAAAGGGGCGAAACTGCACGCACAGTTACACCTCTTGCTCTTAACTAATTTTTGTCTAGTTCCTCTACCTAGGAGATAATATATTTGGGATCAGCACTACTGATGCTGCTGAATCTCTACTTGATGCCTTTGATCCCGTTATCAAGTCTGGGCTTCCTTGGGCGGCAGTTTTAGGAAATCACGACCATGAGTCTTCAATGGATCGTGAAGAACTGATGTCTTTTCTCTCCCTAATGGATTACTCTGTCTCACAAACCAATCCATCTATTGAAGAAGATCCTTCTGGTACTGCAACAGGATGCATGATGAAGCACATCGATGGTTTTGGGAATAATAATCTCAGGGTTTACGGTGCTCCGGGTTCCCATCTAGCAAACACTAGTATCCTCAATCTTCTCTTTCTTGACAGTGGAGACTCTGAGTTTGTTCAAGGATATAAAACTTACGGATGGATTAAGGAATCTCAACTTCATTGGCTTCGCTGTATTTCCAAAGGATTTCAGGTATAACGGACCAGAAAAGTGCTATGAACTTCTTTGCCTTATCTAATAGCCCTCCATCTTCATGTAATTTTATCTCATTCGGTTTCAACTAGATAGATGCTTCTCAATGGATGTTAAAACTTTCAGAAATTTTATCCTTGTTGTTTCCATAGAACCATAATGTCTATTGTGTTGTCAATCTAGGATGACATATCTTCGTTAATTTTCCCATTATTCATACAAGGCAAGTGTGCTAGCTTTGAAGTTCGTCAACATGTTGCAGGTCACAGCGAACCAGGGACAAAATCGGGATCTTAGTTGCACTGAAGGGACTTCTCCGTCAATGACCATCCCTGCATTGGCTTTCTTCCATGTCCCAATTCCAGAAATGCGACAGCTATACCATCAAGAGATTATTGGTCAGCTCCAGGAAGCTATTGCTTGTTCATCGGTAGACTCAGGAGTCTTGAAGACCTTTGTTTCAATGGGAGATGTGAAGGCTGCATTCATGGGTCATGATCATGCCAACGACTTTTGTGGGAATTTGGAAGGCATCTGGTTTTGTTATGGTGGAGGCTTTGGATACCATGCGTATGGAAGGCCTGGGTGGGCGCGGAGAGCAAGAATCGTAGTTGCAGAACTTGGAAAGGGGGAAACATCATGGACAGGAGTGGAGAGAATTAGGACTTGGAAGCGTCTCGATGATGAGGAACTGAGCAAGCATGATGAGCAAATATTGTGGGAATTTCAGCAGTCAAGATGATGTAGTTTTTATTCCCTCCTGTGACTCGTTATTTCCGTTTTCTTATCCATTGTAGCAAAAGGAGTGTAATGTTGTATATCCAGTCTCCTATGAGACATTGGGATATTAAAAAAAGTCATGCTGTATATCCTTTTTTGCATCGTGTTGTTTTTTTTTTTGGTTCTGAACTATTTGTATCGTTAAGTTTACTAGGGTATATGTCTTGACATTTTGTGATGAAGTCAAATTTTGCGACCATAATTTATGGTTCTCTCAATTGTGACCTCAGTGAATATACCTGTTTTTTCCTCCTCACTCTCCCTTGCTGCCCACGCCGGTCACAATCTCACACTCCCTTGCTCCCCACGCTCACGTGCTCAAGATGGTGCTATGACCTTTGATAGTTATTTGATTTCTGATCAAGCAAGGAGATGGAGTTTAAACTCATCACCACCTCTATAAATACTCCCTTCCTCACTACCATTTTTTTTCACGAATACACGCTCTCTTTCCCTCTCAATTTTCACTCCCTCTCTCGACAGCACTCAAAGGTAATTTCATTATTTTATTTTCAATTAATTCAATTACTGTGTTTAATTAATTGCTTGCTCTGTTTTGGATTGAATTTGATCGTTATTTTTAATTAATTGAGTGCTTGTGGTGGGATTAATTGACTGCTCCGTTTTGGGAATTAATTGGATTTGTTCTGTTTGTCTCAATTGATTTCGTTGTTTCGTTGATTGGATTGCTGATTGGTTTGTGGTTGAATTTGTTGGTTGATTTCGGGCTGTCGCCGCCGGCACAGCGTGTGCTGGCGGCTGGAATGCTGTTTCCGTTGATTTCTGTCTCGTTCCTTTTAATTGTTGTTTAGTCAGTTTGGTTGCTGTTTTTGGATCTGTACTGGTCGGGTTTGGTAGCCGCGTTTTTTGGTTCGATTGGTTGCTTGAGTATTGTCAATATACTGGGTTCAATTTCTGTATATGTATATTAGTATGCATGATAAATGATTGGATTTAATATTTCCCTTTAATTTGATCTTAATTTATGCTTGTATTAATGGATTTAATAACGTCCCACTCCATCTTTTAATATGATTTTCAAACACATCTTTTTTTACTGGTAACCTTTTTAGGATGAGATTCAGGTGTTTAACACTTTCCCGAGTTCATAAATCGACCCCGAATCATAGTTCTCGGATTTAGACCCTTTTTTGTGCCTTAGTTTTTATTTTATTTCCTTTTTTTTTTCCAGACTGTAAATTTCTCTAAACTTTTAGAAGTAAATAGAGTGACGATTTCATTGTATTATGTGATATATTCTTTTTGTCTCTTATCGTCCGAATAGCTCATGAAGGGGGGTGCGACAAGTAATATATGGGCTTAGATTTGTATAAAATTAAATACGGACTTTGTAATATTAACTCAATAAAATACATACCCTTATAGTACGATGTTATCACATACTAGTAGTAATGTTTTGGATAACTAATACATTGCATTATTAAAAAAATATTAAAATATATAATAATCATTACTATTAGTTTAATTTAATTTCTCTTTTATTTTATTCACTTCATATTAATTCACATGCATGCATTGGGCAAAATTAAAATTAAAATTCCGTTGCCGGGACTTGAACCCGGGTCTCTCGGGTGAGAGCCGAGTATCCTAACCAACTAGACTACAACGGAATGATGTTTTAATGTTACTCTTTAAATTATTAATTTAGTAAGAGATTTAAAGCAGTGTAATTTTCTAACCGAGACAAACAGGCTGAACTCGCGACTTCGTCTTATGATTAAAAACCTCAAAACCCTAAAACTAAAATCCATTGCCAACAGAAACTGGAAAGCACTTTGCTGGTGGGTTTTCACTTTTCAGCAGGCAGCAATCTCCAGTTTCTTTTTGGGCGATTGATCTCAGGTGCTGATTCTTGTTGATTTTAAGGATTATACAAAGTATATGTTTGTTGCCGAAAAGCCCAGATTGTTAAGACGGCTGCTCCAAATTGTACGAGTGTCTTAGCATTTAAGCCTCGCCAGCTCCAACTTCTGTCGCTCTGCCGCCGCCTGAACCCTAAACCACCACCACCCTCCGCCATGGACAAAGACACCCTTCTCCTCCGCGCCGTAGCTCAGTATCTGCAACGCTCTGGCTTCCCCAAGGCACTGAAGCAGTTTTGTAAGAAAGCCAACATCCAGGTCACTTTCTCCTTCTCTCAGTTGCTCTTCTTTTGTTTGTTGCCAATCCTCAGCAATGACTCTTTTTCCTTTTCCACTGTTCAGAAAGACGAGTTGGGTACTACTTCCTTTGATTTGCAAGATATTTTCTTCAAGTATTTGGACAAAAGGTAAGCCTTTTACTTGTTCTCTGTTCATCCATGCTTAGGGTATTATGTCATCCCTTTTTTACATTTCATGGCTTCCTCTGTTTTACAGTGATCTTTCTGCAAAAATCTTGGATAGCAACAGTGCGTTAGGTATGCTAAAACTTTCAACAAAGAATTCGCTTTGCCCCTGATATTATGTTTTTACAGCTCGTCTGTACGTATTTCATTCCGTCTTTCTTATCTATATTACGGTGCAGATTCAAATACTGATAAACATGGAAATGTGGGTGTTGAAATTACCAAGGAAGCTGTTAATAGCAGAAAGAAAAAGAGAAGTGATAAGAGTGATGACAAAGCTGACAAAGCTGTTGATTCTAAGATTAGTAAAGAAACAATAACAAATGATGTTGTCCCCGTAGAAGTGAAACCGAAAGAGAAAACTAAAAAAAATTCTAAAGACAAGGAAATAAACAAAAAGGATTCGGATTCTAGTGGGCATAACTCAGAATTGGTTGAGGAGCCTGCAAAGGGTGTTGTAGATGATTCAGCTAATCCGAAACACAAGAAGAAGAAAAACAAAAAGGAGAAAAGCAACATGGATTCTGAAGCCGTTAATGGAAAGAAACCTGCCGATCCTGAGACAGTGAATGAACCAAAGGAAAAGAAGAAAACTGAAAAGAAAGATAAGTTATCGTCTGACCCTGTTGCTGAAAGTAACGAGACATCTAAAGAGGATGTGATTCAAGAAAATAAAGATTCCAAGAAGAGGAAAAGATCACCTTCTGAAGATGATGCTACTCAGCCTGACCATGAAAAGGCAGCTGATGAGTCCAAACGTAGAAAGACCGATGCTTCAAAGAATGGACTTGTAAATGGAAACCTTGAGGATAAAGTAGAGAAAAACTCCATGAAGAAGAATGAACAAAATGGATCAGTTGAGGTAAGAATTTAAACACCCAGATCTCAAAGAAATGCCTTCACCATAGTAACTTTAAATTATAATGCTCAATGCTCCAGTTTTTGAGTAATATTGCATTGGTTTCTTTCCTGTAATCTTACCATGTTTTTATCTACTAAGCACTGCGTGCATGCATGATGCCTTATCTGGTATGATCCTATTTTAAAGCTCAAGTGATCTTTCTGTGTCTTTAAGTGAGAAGTCCTTGTGAAGTTATCTAAGCATGATAGAATCCCTGAAGCTTTTTTGGTTTTTTCTACCAGAGTAAGCACTATTGTAATTAACTGTCTGTCTCTAAGCATTGTTGTCTGAGTTCGACTGCCATTTGTCATCAAGTGTGTTTCAAATAGTTGGGTCTATGTTTTCAGTTCATGTTATGGCCTTTCTTTTGGTTGCTGTTAGACAATTAAGATGCAGGAAAATCAGTATAAGTAGGTTAGTAGGATAGTGGATGGTTGCTTTTTTCATCATCAGCATATTGTAATGTTAATATGTTTGTACCGTATTTACTCTCTTGTTATTTGTTCAGTTCTAGCCTATTTAGCCTATTTTTTTCTGTAAATTGTCAGTTCCTTCTCACCCTTCATCAAATTGGTAGCAAGATGAGTTCTTTAGGCTGTGTTGTTAGGTTTTTCTGCTAAAGCAATGGTGTGATATATTCAGGTCATGCATTAGGAAATTAAGGCTACTACCCTGAATCATGTTGTCTGAGTCCTAATCTCAGCTATCTCCATTTGATGTTTTCCTCTACTCTCCATCTATCAATGCTGCTCCATTCTAGAACTGGACTCCTTTATTAATCCTTTACTGTTGCTTCTATGCTTTAATTTCTTAGGACCTGTCAGCAATAGATCCCTCTCATCACTGGTACAAAAATTCTATGCTAAAAAAGAATTAACACTGGATCAAAAAAGAAATCTACTTGCAAAACATATCAGTTGACCTGGGAGACAACAGAGAATAAAAGAACGTAGAGAAATAAATGGAAACCATCACTGATTTGTTGCAATAATGATTCCCAGAGCTGTTTAAGGATAGCAACGCTGCTCCATTCTAGAACAACAACAGGGATTGCTATTTAAGGATCTTTGTAGAACAATAGTCAACAACTGAGTAACTTTTTGTACATATCATGCCTTTCAATCTATCATATTTTCTCCTCACCCCTACAAGAATAGATCCAGTATGACTCTTGGGCAGTTCAAAGTAGTGGGACAAGATAAAGATAGTTTTCTAGAAAGGAACTGAATCTGATTCTTGAGTGGATGCATGACAC
This sequence comes from Viola odorata, assembly GCA_963691705.1. Lineage (NCBI taxonomy): Eukaryota > Viridiplantae > Streptophyta > Magnoliopsida > Malpighiales > Violaceae > Viola > Viola odorata. The sequence continues at coordinate 59,352,332 of OY829542.1, forward strand.
TCGTACTTGAGCTCAATATTTTGGTAACATCATCCTTACAATTAATTTCTTGAGTGAAATTAAAGGCATTCACTTGCAACAACATCCTTACACAAATTCTCTAGCTTCTATCCATCCCAATCAATTCTTGAGTGAAAGTGGTTTGAAGTATGCCATTTTCTGGCAATAGAAAAATGCCTCATATATTCTACCTGATGGTACATCATGTTTTAATTCAGTTCTATTCTGTCGGTAGATTTACTCTCACTTGTTACTGTTGACAACAATCTTCTAGCTTGATGATTATGTATTGCTTCTAAATCTGTGAGAATAATTCTGTTAAGGCTATCACTAATTTTATTTATGCTTTGACTAAATTATATTAACGCAGCCGAAGGTACCTAACCGTTTTCAAAGAGTGAAAATTGATGATGTGGTTTTCGCTGATGAAAGGCTTAAAGATAATTCTTATTGGGCAAAGGTTCGATTATTATCCATTCTTTTTAATATATTCTTTATCTATTATCTTATCATGGTTCTGGGCTGGAGTTCCTTTACGTTTTCTTCCCATTACCATATCTAATTTTTCCACAGGATGGTGCTGAGAATGGGTATGGTGCTAAAGCACAAGAAGTTCTTGGGCAAGTGAGAGGAAGGTAAATTTTGACATCATTGCTTTTGCATTTGTGTTACTGAGAAGTATTCAAATACCTCATTTTGGTGTTCATGCTGTTGTTATAATTGTCACTGTAAGTGAAACTACAAAAAGGTGGAGCCACATAGGGAGTGGGGTGGCCATGCTAATAGCCCCCTGCAAGCTTTTTGAATGATATTGCTCTTTATATGACGTTATAATTATGGTCTCCTCAATGTAATACCATACATGTCCATGGCTCACTGCAGTTCTACCACACTGTTTTTATTTATATACTTAAATAGTTAATTATAAGTAAAATCAGTCTCTGGGATTACTTTTCTTTACATGGTTTATTATTCATGATGAAAGTTTAATACTTATTAGATATTCCCATAATAACTGTATCATATTCAAATGTATTGTTTCTTGGCATTAGGTTTACCTAAACTATTGATATTTTCTTAGAAAATTAAAACTAGTAAGATAATTTTGTCTTTTGCAAATACAGCATAAATAAATGAACATAGGAGTTTTGAAAATCCTCTTTAATCTTTGTCAATAAGGCTGCCTAGTATACATGTAATGCAAGAAATTAAGGTGACTTGGCCTGCTTTGTCCTCTTTTATCTCTCTTAACAACCATGTGATAGTTTCACTTCCCACTTTATTCTACGTGTGCTTCTTTTTTTTGCCCTCTTAAATCAAAATTTTATAAATGTATCATTCGATGCTTCTAGGAATAGAAAAGACATTTTAAGAAAAAAACAGCGAAGAAAATGAAATACTATGACAGGTGCAAAAAAAAAAAGAAGGTGAACACGGTGAAAATTAAAAGTATGCAAAAGTTTAACTGCCGACGGCCTTTGATATTTGAGGTATCGCAATGGCGTGAATTATTCCTGCTGGTTTTGGATGGTTGGAACTAATTTCCCAGTATGAAGGTTTTTTTCCCTAATGGATTTAGTAGTACTTGTACATGCTTCCAGATGTGAGTACAGCATTGCACATTGCAGTTGCAATGAATTTTGCATATGTGTAGTCATTCTCTTGATTGTTGAGCTAAGCCACTTTCTAATGCAGGGATTTTAGACACGAGAAGACAAAGAAGAAGCGTGGATCATATAGAGGAGGTCAGATTGATCTGCAATCCCACTCGATTAAGTTCACTTTTCCTGATGATGATTGACCGGGGACTCCCCTTGCAAAAGCATTCAGTGATTTCCCATCTAGTTTAGTTTGGATGCCCGTGTGTTTGAGCACCATGACTTGCGGATGGACATGGATGTGGGAATTGTTGTGCTGTTGCCAAGTATTTTGCCTATTTTCCTTTTACTCAGTTTCTTATATTTGAGTCAAATTTTGATACTTCCTTTAAACCAGAATCATATTTGGATTGAACTTGGATTTATATTCCATTCCATTAGAATCCTTTTTTTTCTTCTTCCTTTCCTGTATTTGTATGGGTACATTTTACTCCGCTTAAAGATAATTCCGCACAGGTTTTTTAAATTCGGCTCAGCTAATAAGTGGTATTTTTGGATCGGGTATACTTTTGATTTCTCTTTCCATGATTTAGCTACTCATAATCCATGACTGGAGACAGTAGTTGGTACAACAAACAGCACCATGGTAGTATACCAATAATCTATAATTTAGTCTTTTGTTATACTGTTTGCGAATCTCTCTCTACTTTTACGATTCACACACAAAATGTTCTTTTCCAAATATTGAAACTTAAATCGTTCAAAAAAATGAATATACAAATGCATGTCTATCCTTCATGCAATGCATATTGCATAAAGAAGGCGCCAATCTCATTTTGTGTGTTACTGTGCATTACAAAATCATTTTTCAAGGTGGAAATACCCACAAAATACTTTCAGAATGAACTCTAGCCATATAATTATTAAGGAGAAATGAGACCTTTTTTATATTAAAACAACAAAGTCTTGAAACAATACTTAAATCTTAATTTCTTCCGAAAAATATGATTGTCATCATCGTGGCTTGGGCGCGCGAATTTCTCATTGAAATAGGGAATCAAGAACCTGTTCTTCAAATCAAAAGGAAAATTGAACAACTTCTTGGTGTTCCAACGGCTGCACAGATCCTAGCTGTATCAGGTTGGGAGTTGGTGGATGGACTAGACATGGGAGACTACCCTATCGTCAATGAAGGCACAAAGATAGACCTCACCATCAAAACCATGCTACTCCCAACATTTTCTCACCCATGTGTTAAGACCCAAATCACTGTTAAATTCTCCAGCAGGAGTATCAACATGGATGTTGATCGAACGGACACCGTGAGGAGCCTGAAAGAGAAGATCCAAATGGCGGAAGGGACACCGATTAGAAGGATGTCTCTGTTCTTCTCAGGAGTGGAAATGGAAGAAGATTTCCGTAACTTAACTGAGTACGGTATCCAGGAAATGTCTGAAATTGTTGTGTTCCTGAAGAGCGCGGCACGAGGTGGGGACAAGCCGCCGGAGAGAAGGGTGAGCGTAGTTGTGCAAACGGCGTCTTGCTTGATGAATGGAGCACGAATACCATTGGAATTGGCGGACACGAGTAGTGTAAGTGAGGTGAGGCATCATCTTCTGAGCAGGAAAATTCTTCCACAAGATGATTTCTTGTTTATTCACAAGCAGAGGATCATGCGTGACAATTGTAGCCTCCGGTGGCACGGTGTCGAGACCGGCGACTCTCTTTATGTGTTCAAGGGAACGGTGAGTCGCGACGGATACTGACATGGCCGGAACTGATCATTCAAGTTTAGCTTATCTAATATCTACCATGCATCTTCAAGTTTGCTAATTAAAACACTAATTAGTTGATTTTTTCATATAATTTTTATTAAAATAAGGGTGATATAAATGCGCAAAACCATTCATCAAGATCAGATAAATTAAATATCTAGGTTTCTATTCGAATTTATATGGATCAGCAGACTTTTTTGTATTGAAGTCACTACAAATATTATAGCTTACTTTGATTGTGGCCAAATCAACATTTATTTTGAAGTTACAATTTTAGGAGATAAATTTTGATTGGACCTTAATTAAATAGAAGAATCAAAATGAGTTAACTATTTGAATTTACTGTACATTTAAATTATAGAGCAAAACTGAACGACAGGTATTTGCTATTGTTTCATCTGCTGGTTTCCGTTTCCTCCTACCTACCCACGTAGTACGTAGGATACAACCCAGCCTAACTATTACTACTATCCTCCCGCGACTGCACCGCCACCGCACTCTTAATAGACGGTTGATCGGAGCCAGAATCAGGCAGGGGCAGCGGCGGCGGCAACGAGACGACACTATGACCAGCTCCGCTAAACGACTCGTCTTCCTTGTTTCCTTCAGTACTATTGAGCGTGTTGAAGAAGAGGTAGAAGTGAGATCCATCTCGCACACCCAAAACCATGAGAGACACCCCCACATCTTCATCTCTGATCATGACGGGGCCGTGAATACCGTAATTCGCATCATCATCAAGAATCAAGATCAGACGGTCATGAGGGAGCTGCCGCTGGGTCCCGATCTCCTTCTTCAAATCACCAACCGTCGCGTCGTTCTCGACTTCCACGTAGAAGAAGCCTCCTGTTAAGATCTCCACTGCCAATCTCATTGTAGGGCGTCGTTTGCATTTTAGGAGATGAGATGAGACTGCTTGAAAAAGAATAACTAACTAATTAATTAATTAATTAATTAGATATATAGGATAATTAGGATGGAAAAATGATAAATTGCTTGAAAAGTGTTCACGTATGCTGCATTTTCTTTTTTCCCGATAGTCGAAGATGAGATTGAAATTTGAGTTAAAAATTTTATTGGTAATTTTATACAATACTGATATATTTAATTTTTTTTTCCCGATAGGCGAAGATAAAATTCGAACTTAAATCAGAGTTTTTATTGATATATTGACCAGCAACAAAACAATACAACTTAAATCTTAAAATAGCTATTACTAATTAAGTATAGTCGTAGGACATATAGCTTTACACCTCGAACTCCAAACCCGACCTTAAGTTTTAGACATAAACAAAGATCATAGAAAATTATTAATAATTAATTAAAAATATATAAAAGAGTATAAAATGTTGATAATTCGTGATGCATATATGAAAGCGATGGTGAATGGTTTACGTGTATTTGATCAGCAATCATGTTGACCTGTCACCGGATTTCAAGACTGATTTGCGATCTAGGTCCGACTCAATTCGTCGTCTGCACACACCGGAAACCACTGTTGATGGGCTCAAACTCGTATCAAAGGGACTCACTTCGATGCTTAAGATAGTTTTTTTTTAGTCAAAGAAATTTAGAATACCGAAAGTGTAAGGAGCTAGTGACCGGTACCGTGCTTAGCCTTCTGGGAGAGGATTGAGTGTCCGGCCTTTTATATAGTATAACTCTTATCGGAGAGATCATCATACCATTTTACTAAGCGAATCACGGAAAGATTATCTAAGATTATATTTCGCTTAATTTTAGAGACTTTGTAGTTATTGGTAAATTAATATTGAGATTTTGTTTCCCATTCTGGGTTGTCCCAATCTTTTGTTTCCCATTATGGATTGAAAATTTCCTTTCCTTATTGGTTTTCTATTTTTACGTCTGAACTTAATTCTCAACTCTATAACTCGTCTCGTGTCCGCTCCGGTTTAGGTCATGGTTCGCGTTTGATTATTATTATTATTTTTATATAAAAATATCAGTTAATTATATTATTAATTATCCGTACAATATCAAGAATTCAATTCATAACGTACGACATCAAAATAATATATACTAACCGCTCGCATCTTTTCAATTTTCGCCAAATATTCAAACTTCTACTGTTTTTTTAGTTAAAATGTAAATAATTAACTTAAATTATTAATTATGCTTCGTGAGAAAAAGAAGTAATTAATAATACTGCATTTGCATACTATTGTTTAGGAGAGATAATAATTAGTCTATAAACATTCCTTATTTAGAGGGTAAATACGTGTTATATTGATTAAATATCCTAATTAGACATGCTAAAAAAATTAAGAAAAAAAAAAAAGAGTATTCCTAATTTAAGAACGATTAATTAGGGTTTGGACAAGAGAAATTGGGTATATGAAAGGGTTAATGAAATAAATGGTACCTGCACTCGCTTAAGTGTATTGATTTGCCCCCTCATCTCATTTTTGGTCACATTTAACACTCGCATTTAAATGATTGTTCACATTTGATCCCTCATAATGACGTCGTCCAACACATTCCGTCAGTGATGGATCCAATTTTTTTTTTTGAAGTATTTTAAAGAATAGGCAAGCGAACTGAACGAAAAATTAGAAAAATGCTTAAAAGTATTTGTATCCATCACTAAATAACAAATATTTAGATAAACTTAACAAAAAGATGAATAAGAAATCTTTTCTTTTTTTATTTCTTCTTCTTCACCGCATCATTTATCTTCTGTTTCTTTTTTAATTAACATTCTTAAACAATTGTTATCCAAATTATTAATTTTATTACACCCTTATGTTCATTTTAAAATTGTATTTTTTCTTTCCTTTCCTTCATTGGTAAAATCAATTTCTAACCTTAATTAATTCTTTCCACGATTCATTAACCAAACAACCTGGGTATCAATTCAAAGTCAATACCCTCCACATCCATCTTCATCACCACAAAATCCTTCTCCGTCACAGTACTCTTTAAAAGAACAAAATAACAGCAAAAAAAGCAACACATCCATATTTAAAATTTCCAGATCCATTAACAAATTTTCCTTGCCAGGATTTGTATCTTAAAACACCATCTCTTGAAAATTAATTTACAGTACTAGCTCTCTCGGTTTCAAACATCTTCATAACCTAATCATAAAATGCAAGAAAAAACCCAACACACTCTCTCGGTTCCAATCTGCCTGTCCGTCTCCTCCAACAAATCCATCAGCGACATCCTCGCCGTCGCTGCAATCACCACCACGGCACACCACCCTCTTCTTCTTTCGCCAAACTCAACAGATCTGGGCCCCAAACTCAACGACGCGTCCTCCTCCGACGTACCTCCAGTGAGCTGCATCGTCTCCGACGTCACCCTTCTGTTCGCTGTCACAGCTGCTGAAATTATCGGCGGGATTCCGCTCGTCTTGCTCTGTACTTGTTCCGGCAGCAATGAACGATGTGGTGGAAAGGAGTTTCAGATCTAGAAAAAAAGGAAAAAGAAAATAAAAAAGAGTTGTTTCCATTTTGACCAGATCTAGATCCAAAACTACGGAAGTCATAGATCAGTCCGATGACAATGAATCAAAAGATGAAAAATTAAAATCGATTGTTTTGGGTATCTTGTTTTGGTGGTGCTGATGTGCCTGTGTGGGATGGTGGTTATGGTGTTGAGAAAGTGGTGGACAGAGGGGAGAGAGACGTAGAAGATGAAGTGAAGAAATAAAAATAAGGGCAGAAATTAACTCAGTTTCTGCTATGTTTTTTACTTAAGAGATTAGATGTGTACTCACCTAAAGAATACTGTGTTGTTCTAGGAAGTAGCTGATCTTTTTTCCTCGAGTTGCCGTTGTTTCTCTTCCATTGTTCTCGTAGCAGCTTCATACTTCTCTACCATGGTTCTCTTATCAGCCTCATCCTTCTCCTCCAATGCTCTCTTGTCAGATTCATGTCTCTGTGTCTTCATTTGCTGCTGCAAATTAAAGATGTCATTGCTGTCGCTGGTGTTGGTGCTGGTGCTGGTGCTGGTGCTATTGGAGTGTGAAAACCCTTCCACTCTTTGAAGCTAATAGTTTAAAACCTTTTATTTTATTAAAAAATATTTATTTATGGTATTAATAATTTAAAATTTTTATAATATTAATAAGTTTAATTTATTTATGATATTAGATAAATATTAAATAGTAAATATTAAATTATAAATAAATTGATTAAAAATATATATAAAGATACTAAAAAAAATTAATTCTAACACTTGAAATGAAATATGCCCTTTATGCTCATTTTACATTCCAACTATAGTTTTAAATCAGTTTTTACCAAACACTAAAAACAACTTTTGGTTTCGCCACAGAACTTTTAACAAATATTTACCAAACAGCATGCTCCTTTTTCCAGAAGTCATTTTCACACAGAACTTTTTTCCACAGAACTTTTCCAACTAGAACTGGAACGCCAAACAGACACCTAATCCAAAACCCTGCACCCTTCCATACTTGTCGCGTAACAATTTTCCTAATCGTAAAAAGGTGGAGGAAATTTCCAATTTATATAATTAATTAATTACATTATTTTTCTAAATTTTTAAATTTATTTATATTATTTTTCTGAATTTTTAAAATTAATTACTGTATTTTTTCTGAATTTTTAAAATTAATTATATTATTTTTATGAATTTATTAAATTAATTACATTATTTTTTAAATTTTTCAAGAAAAAAGAAGGAAAGAAAAAGGAACTGTTTCATACTCCCTCTGTCCATTATTAATAGACGCGTGTACTGTAGACACGCGTCTCGAGGAGGCCGGATGACTCGCTATTTGACCCCAAAAATTTTCGTACTTTTTTTCGAACGTATATTAATCCTTAACGTACGTCCGAGAAAAAAATCAGAATTTTTGAAGTCAAATAGTGAGTCATCCGGCTTCCTCGAGACGTGTGTCTATAGTACACACGTCTATTAATAATGGACAGAGGGAGTATTATTAACTACTAGAGGTAAATTGATAGTACTCCCTCTGTCTAGTATTTGTGTGTCGTTTTAGCACAGTGGCAGACCTGAGTGGGTTTGTTTTTTCTGCTTATTTTATTGGTTTCCTTTCTAAAATGCCCCTAGTTATATGGCATTTAACAAAGCATGCCATTCACATCTATCCATGCTGCATCTTCCTCTCCCTTCTCTCCTTCCTTCTCCTCCGCCCACTTTCCGCTGCATCCGTCCAGAAATCGATATTTCTCACGTTGATCGCCACCCACGCAGGCGCATTCATCACTGTCTGAGGGAATCAACGACGGTGATGGCTGTGGCGGTCAAGGTGGGAAACGACAGCGGTGTTAATGGTGGTTCAGCTAGGTTTGGGTTTAGCTGGTGGTGGTCCGGCTAGTGTTTAATTGGTTGGGCAGTGAGGTTGTATTGGCAGTTGGCGATTGCGGAGGCAGAAAGGGAGATTGAGGGGTGTTAATTTGGGATTAATTGAAATTGGGTGTGGCTTTGGAGTTGATTTTGCAGGGGATTAATTTGGATTTGTTTGGCAGTGGTGGCTGTGATGTTTGTTTGGCAGTGGTGGCTGTGGGTCTGTGGTGTTTGTTTGGTAGTGGTGGTTGTGATATTTCAGTGGCAGTGGTGAGGCTGTGTGGTGACAGTGAATGAAGGCAGTGTGGTGAGATTGAGGTGTTTAGGTGGTGATGGCTAAGAGGGCATTTTAGTCATGTTACATTAAAATTACTGTTCAAAAAGGTAAAATGACAATTAATAATGTCCAAAGAAATCGTAGGAAATCGCCACTTAATTGTGGACGGAGGGAGTAATAGTGATGATTTTTTTTTTTTAATTTTCTTGGTTGCAGGTTGCAGCAACCGGCAACAATAGGTCTAACTAACTGTTAGTTAGTTTGACTAACAGAATTGAATTTGGATTTGGATTTCGTTGACCACTAGTTCAAGGACCCCGATTTGAATTTTTTTAGTTCAGGGGAAGTTTCTGTTTTTCGAGTATGGGCGGTGCGATGGGACGCGGATTGCAAATGACATGGCGCGTTGTGGTTGGCTGCTCCGGATATGGATGACGCGGTGACACGTGGCGCTACGGGATAGGCGAGGCGGATTGCGGGACACGTGTCACGCGCTGGTTGGACGCAAGCTGGATTGCGGATAAGACGCGTTGACTGGGTGATTGACGACGCGGGAACGTGGCACTGAGGGATTCGGCGATGGGGATTTCATGACACATGTCGCGCGCTGGTTGGGCGACATGGATTGCGGATGACGCTTCCGTTGGATGAGTAGAGGACGCGTGTCGCTTTCTAGCTGGAGGACGCGGATTGCAGGACGCGTGGCAACTCGTCATCGGGGAAGCGGATTGCGGATAAGACGGGTTGGTGGGTAGCTGCCGCGTGGCGCGACTCCATTAGGCGACGCGGAGCGCGTGGGCATCTGCAATAAGGCTCCATTTAATTCAAAATTTGAAAAGGCTGGGACAGGAGGGAAAAAAATAAAACAAAGGAAGGGAATCAAAGATGTTAAGGAAATAATAAAAACTAATTAAAACCAAATAAAACCACGAATAACGGAAATAATTATTTAAAGAGAGAGATACGAGGAAAAAATAAATGAGGCGCGTGAAATGCCTCCTTGACCGACCATATTTTTCGTCCAGGCCCGGACGATTTTAGGCGTCTAGGGCAAGAATGGTGGGTCTGCCACCAGGGGTGGAAACCTTCGTGGAATAGTTCCAATCTGTGGTCACGCACTTTGGAAATGAGGCTCGTGTCCATACTCTGAATCTCGACTACACCATGATCATACAACTTCGTGACACGGTAAGGGCCAGTCCTCCTATGCTTCAACTTTCTGGAAAAGAACCTAAGACAAGAATTGTAAAGTAAAACCTTTTGTCCAGTATCAAAGGTTTTAGAAGAGAGCAACTTATCGTGGTGAGTGTTAGTCTTGGCCGTGTCTTGGGCAGGTTGCAGAGTTGGGTTATCATTGGGCGTCTTGCCTCGATGGTCAAGGAAGTAGCAGTAGCAGTTGAGGCGGGGGTTACCGTAGCCTCAAAAGTGGTCACGTCGACAGCTGGAGTCATGGCTAGTTGAGGAGTGCAAAGGGCTGGGTCAAGTGTCTTGACGTCGACGACCGTCCATCCAAGGGCCTCGCGGTATCCTTTGAGTGTCGACACCAGCTCGCGCTCCGCATCTGGATCAAGCTTGCTAGAGATGATCACCGAGAGTGTGTCATGTTCGCCAAGGTAGGCGTACTTGAGGTGCAAGGGCAAGCTCTTTAACTTCAACTTAGGACCCTGCACAAAAGAAGGGGCAGATGCTGAATTTATAGTGATGTTCCTATCGAGGGCAAGATGTGCAGAGTTGTCAGCGTTAAGATCTGAAACTTGTGTAACAATAGGGTCAACAATATCAACAATTGAGTGCTCTGAAGTCGCAAGTGTCAAGACCAAAGGGTCCAGTGCGACGGGCGGAATGCTCCTGTCTAGGGCAAGCTGTAGAAACTCATCAGTAGAAAGTTTAGAAACATTAGTAACAACAGGCTCAACAATATCAACAAAGTTCACGCTAGAAAACTCAGTGGGGCATCTCATATCATCAAGCATATTGAACTTTATGGTCTCCCCGTCGAACTCAAGAGTAATAGAGGCGTCATGGACGTCGATCTTGGCTTTTGTTGTCCTAAGGAATGGTCTGCCCAGGAGCATGTCTGAGGCCTTGACAGATTGCCCATTCTCCATGTCAATCATATAGAAATCGGCTGGATAGATGAAATCGCCAACTTAGACCAAGACGTCCTCAACGACCCCCTTGGGGTAGATGACAGATTTGTCAGCTAGTTGGATCGTGGTCTCGGTGGGCTTGAGGGGTCCAAGGCCTAGACTGTTGTATAACGTCAAGGGCATGACGTCGATACTTGCACCAGAATCACACATAGCTTTACCAATATCAGTAGTACCGATTTTACATGGGATGGAGAACATACCTTTATCCTTGCACTTCAGTGGTAGGTTTTGCTGGATCGTGGCCGAGATATTCCCACCTACGCAAATCTTTTTCACACCTATCATGTCACATTTGTTAGCACACCAATTTTTCAAAAACTTGGCATAGCGAGGCACGTTTTTGATGGCCTGGAGAAGTGGGATATTGACGAGGACTTTGCTGAACATATCAAGAATTTCGCGATCCTCTTCCTTCTTCTTGTCCTTGACGAGCCTTTGAGGAAAGGGCGACTCAAAGATCTTGTGTATATACTCTTGGGTGAATTCTTGTGGGCTTGTGTCACCTCGTGGAGCCATTCCTCTTGGAGATCTAATGCGGTCCTCCATCACTTCTGGAAGTTTAGGCCTAATGAACTTGGCTTTGGGTATTTTCTTGGCCAAGATTTTGGGCACGACAGCTGGTTCGGCGTTTAAGCCAAGATGCTCTAGGGAGGGTTTTTCGACGTCGAGGTGTTTGAATGCCAAATGTCTTGTTATCATCATCGTTTTACGCCTATTTTATGATGATGATACTGCTGATTATTGGGTTTTCCGCTCCTTTTTACAGATTATATTGCTGAGAAGCGAAACATTCTTTAGGAGTTTAAATCGCCAAGTTGAGAGCTATTTTGAATCAAAAGCTGAAGTTGTTAGAGTGAGCCAGCTGTCTTCTCTTTTTAGGAGAATGATGTCCAGTCAGCTAGAAGTCTCATTGTCAGAGAATCTCCTATTTTGTTACGAGGAGATTAAAACAATTTATCTAGTTAGATTTTATTTCTTTTTGAAATTTGAATTATTGGGTTGATTGCTAATATATAGCAACCAACTTGCACTAGGAAAGGCATCATCTCTTTCCCCGGAATATTGGCTTTTCTTCTTGGATTTTGGCAGCAGCAACATTGCCTTAGGAACCACTGTTTGGTTTCTTTGTTTTAATTAATTAAATTCCTTTTATGCTTATAATCTCTTTTATTTATTTATTATGATGATGCTTAGCTAAACTCTATTTTCCTTGTAAGGATTCATTGCCATGAATAATTGATTGTGAGATCTAATTGCGCCCAATAAATTACAACTTATATCTCTGTTTGTTTTGATTAAATGTCAAGTTAATCTTATTCCTTTTGAAGTCTGATCATCTACAAATAGGATTTGGTTAAATACAGTCTTCTCTTGATACTTTGGAGTCTACATTGTAAAGAGAGATGCGAAGGCAACTATCTGATTGACGGATCGGAATAGAAAACAAATAGAGTCAGGTTTATAGGATTTTTATCCCAGACTTGGGATCGGTCTCTCCCTGTGAATTATCAATCGTTTGATTAAATCCTATAGAGTGTCTCTTAGGATTGTCAAACTGGTTAGGGACTTCTAATAGAGTGTCTCTTTATTAGTCTTGTTTAGGAGGAGAGCAGGAGATTTAGGTGAACACCTGGTCTCTATAGCCACCTATAAGTTAGTTCTTGAAAACACTTGAATCTATGATCAATCAATTTAATTCATGTGCTTCGTCGAATCCTTACTGGGAATTTTACCACATTTGAACACACACATATCACATTTTCTTTACTGTTTCAGGCTATTTCTGTTTCTTAAACAATTACAACACAACAATCAATATTGGTATTTACCACCTGTTACTTATCTTGTCATTTACAAGGAATTTTAATTGTCCACCGAATCCCTGAGGAACGATCCTTTTACCACTTGCTACTATTCTTATTTACATGAGCTTTGGTGAATTGAATTCATTTATTTTTGACGGTTTCGGCAACCATCAAATTTTTGCCTCATTATTTCTCTGTCTGAAGGTTTGCTTAGGAGGAGGAGGTGGTGGACGGTTATTATTGGGGCCTTCCATGGCTGGTTCGAATAATGGGTTTTCTCGGATTGCTGATGGTCCTTCCCCCAAGTCTGGGATAAGGGCCCTCCGAGGTGTCCGAAAATTTTCTGGCTGTTGTTCTTCAGGAACAGCCCTCTGGTTCTTCGCTCGCTTCCTGTACTGTGTTTCCCTTCTTGTAATTTCTGGGTTGTACGGAATCAATTCTGAATTAGAGGTCCTGGTCATACACAAAGAGAATTAATTAGTACCGATGAATCCCCGGCAACGGCGCCAAAATTTGATGGTTGCCGAAACCGTCAAAAATAAATGAATACAATTCACCTATGCTCATGCAAATAAGAATAGTAGCAAGTGGTAAAAGGATCGTTCCTCAGGGATTCGGTGGACAATTAAAATTCCTTGTAAATGACAAGATAAGTAACAGGTGGTAAATACCAATATTGATTGTTGTGTTGTAATTGTTTAAGAAACAGAAATAGCCTGAAATAGTAAAGAAAATGTGATATGTGTGTGTTCAAATGTGGTAAAATTCCCAGTAAGGATTCGACGAAGCACATGAATTAAATTGATTGATCATAGATTCAAGTGTTTTCAAGAACTAACTTATAGGTGGCTATAGAGACCAGGTGTTCACCTAAATCTCCTGCTCTCCTCCTAAACAAGACTAATAAAGAGACACTCTATTAGAAGTCCCTAACCAGTTTGACAATCCTAAGAGACACTCTATAGGATTTAATCAAACGATTGATAATTCACAGGGAGAGACCGATCCCAAGTATGGGATAAAAATCCTATAAACCTGACTCTATTTGTTTTCTATTCCGATCCGTCAATCAGATAGTTGCCTTCGCATCTCTCTTTACAATGTAGACTCCAAAGTATCAAGAGAAGACTGTATTTAACCAAATCCTATTTGTAGATGATCAGACTTCAAAAGGAATAAGATTAACTTGACATTTAATCAAAACAAACAGAGATATAAGTTGTAATTTATTGGGCGCAATTAGATCTCACAATCAATTATTCATGGCAATGAATCCTTACAAGGAAAATAGAGTTTAGCCAAGCATCATCATAATAAATAAATAAAAGAGATTATAAGCATAAAAGGAATTTAATTAATTAAAACAAAGAAACCAAACAGTGGTTCCTAAGGCAATGTTGCTGCTGCCAAAATCCAAGAAGAAAAGCCAATATTCCGGGGAAAGAGATGATGCCTTTCCTAGTGCAAGTTGGTTGCTATATATTAGCAATCAACCCAATAATTCAAATTTCAAAAAGAAATAAAATGTAACTAGATAAATTGTTTTAATCTCCTCGTAACAAAATAGGAGATTCTCTGACAATGAGACTTCTAGCTGACTGGACATCATTCTCCTAAAAAGAGAAGACAGCTGGCTCACTCTAACAACTTCAGCTTTTGATTCAAAATAGCTCTCAACTTGGCGATTTAAACTCCTAAAGAATGTTTCGCTTCTCAGCAACATAATCTGTAAAAAGGAGCGGAAAACCCAATAATCAGCAGTATCATCATCATAAAATAGGCGTAAAACGATGATGATAACAAGACATTTGGCATTCAAACACGAGGCCTAGATGCTCTCGAGGGGGTAAGACATAGCCACTGCGAAGAGTCATAGCACACACATTGTGCTTTGGGTTGGCCTCAGTCTGCCCAGGCAATCTGCCTTTGTTTTTCAATTCTTTCATGTCTGCGGCCATGATGCTCATTTATTTTTGTAGATCCGTGATGACGTTCCTGTAGTGAGCTACCTCATCAACCGGTGGGGTAGACGAAGTAGAGGTCTGGCCCTGATTGGGTTGATAGAAAGATTGTTGGTTGTTGGGATGGGTAGATCTAGGCTGGAAGTTTTGGACGTTGAAAGATGGCTGGGCCTGATTCATGTACTGATTATGCTGTGGAGGTTGTCCAGGGCTAGACGCTTGCTGATGGCTGGCCCAACCGGAGTTTTGTGGTCTCCACACCTGGTTGTAGTTCTGCCATATGGGGCCTGATTGTAGTTACCAATGGCGTTGATACTCTGAATCTCATCGGGGATATGCGGGCACCCATCTGTTGGATGATCGGTCATGTTGCAAATCTGACAGGCCTTGACCTGGACTGTCTGTCCGGGGGCCATGTTCTGAAGCATGCCCATCATAGTTGTTAATTGGGTCTGCATCGCGGCCACTTGGGCATCTTGCCCTGGATGATGGCTTTCCTCGGGTATGCAATTTCTTGCCATTAACTCGATGGTAGCCTTCGCGGCGGCAGGTGTGAGTCTGGTGATAGCACCACCAGCAGCGGCGTTGAGCAATGCCTTGTCACGAGCTTTGAGACCTTCACAAAAATATTGGATGAGGACGTGCTCGGTAAGGTTGTGTGAGGGGCACATAGCTTGCATCTTTTTGTAGCGCTCATGGTACTGGCCAAAATCTTCTTCTTTCCTCTGGACTATAGATACCAACTGCTTGCGAGTTACATTAGCCATTTCTGATGGGTAGTATTTTTCGGTGAAGGATTTTGACATTTCAGCCCAAGAATTAATGGAATTTGGGGGTAGATCATAGAATCAGTCTAGGGCATCATCTTTCAGAGACCACATGAAGGCTCGAAACTTAGTGTGCTCAATACTGACATTGGCTGGCTTCATGGCGTCGCAAATAGAGTGCAATTGCTGAAGATGGCGGTGAGGGTTTTCCTTTGGAACGCCACGGAAGACGGGAAGATGGTGCATGACCGCAGACTTGAGCGTCCAATCATAGGTAACAGTGGGCCAAACGATACAGGTGTTGGGTGTTTCAGGGGCACCATTGAGGTCCTCAATAGTTTGCGGAGGATTGTCGATATTAGGACGGTCTGCCATAATGAATATCTCGGGGTAGACAACCGCTGGGTTGTCGAGGTCAGGATGAAGATGATTGTCGGGACCGGTCTGACTAGAGGTTTGACTATCGAGGGCAGGACGAGGAATTACTCTGCGAGAGGTTGCTCCGCCGGCCTGTCTCCGAAATTCTCTCTCTGTCTTTGTGTGTTCGTGGTCAAGGGGGAGAAGGTCAGGTGCAGATCTCCTGGTCATACAAGTAAAAGAAAGAAATTAGTCCGTAAACACAGTCCCCGGTAACGACGCCAAAATTTGTTGCGTCGTCGAGACGCCCATCAAAAGTAATAGAATAGATTCCTGATGGGCTAGATGCACAAATTAATGTATATAGCGGCAAGTCAGGGTCGAACCACAGGGAAAATGAAGGACCAAATTTAATCTTGCCCTAAATGTATGATGAGGATGAAAATGCAACAGACATAAAAGTAACACAGGGGGGGGGGGGTTGGTTGGTCTAGACGAATCTAGCCAACGATGGCAGTTGATGTTAAGACAGAGAATAAAAATGCAAATAACAAGTAATAATAGACAAACGAAATAATTAAATAAAAAGGGAACGAAAATAAAGCAAGAGAATATCAATAAAAATGGTAAAGACTAACAGGTGTAATAAAGATAATAACAAAGTAAGTAAAGATAATAGATTAGATAAAAGGAGAAATCTTAGCAGGGGTAGACGACGGATTGCGTCGAGGTCTAGTCGATCATAGGTGCAAGGATAGACTGTTTTCAGGCCATAGACGTGCTATAGGAATCCTGTTTTCACGTGGATTCCCTACTTCTCTTCTTAAGAGAAGTCACTCCCAAGGTACGCTTATGGGAGTGGCAGTGACACTGCGCCCAAGGTATGCTTATGGGTCATACACGAAGGTCCGTGAAGTGGAGAGAAGACACGTCTAGGGATAGACACTGAGAAGTCTGCCCTAACCGGTTTCTTGCCCTAGCCAGATTGGACCAAACGACATGGTGACTCTGGACCAGGTGCCTACTCTATTCCATGGCCTCACGTTAGTTATTACCATGGAAATGACAATATTCATGAGAAACATGCAAATAGGTGATCAAACTACCAACAAATCTCACACGAAATGACAATAAAATGGCAAGAAAGCGGATACAATCATGAAAATGTTTTAAGAACCATTTGACCTCCCAACTATCCTCTTGCAATCCTTAAAATACCCCTGCCAAGACTAAGAGATTTATCCACTCATGCTGGAAATCATGCACAAGATAGATGGAGAAAGCAACATAAACAGAGAATAGGTGCAGATGAAAACGAAAATCTGGATTAAAAACTAATTGGAGCTTGGGGCTCCAATTTCTGGAAAAATAAAGGAAGAACAGATCCCAATGTTAGAGAGGTGGCTACAATGATTGAAAACCCTAAAAAGATGGAAAATATACTAAAAAGTAGCCTTTTTTTAACCTAAAGTTAAGGTTCTATATATAGCCTAATAACCCCACCAGGGGACAAAATGGCAGGGAGGAATATTCTATGCTGAGCTGGATAATTTACACATGGAATCCCGCTAGAATATTTTTAGCATCTTTGGTCAAGCGTCATCCGGAAAGAAACATGCACGTGCGTCGTTTAGGCCTGGACATAAGATCTCGTCTAGGTCCCGACGGTAGGTCTCGACGACAAAACTGCATCTAGGGCTCGACGATGAAGAAATGGCAGAAATGCATCCAAATGACGCGCTTTTCAGCAAGCTTCTCCCTTTAGTCCAAATCTACAAAGTGGTTGGAAAACAAGCCAAATTAGTAGTATCAAGTGTGAAATTAGACCTGAAAGAGAGGGGAAAACATGTATAAAAAGGCATCATATCACCCACCCTGGCTTGGGCTGGATCCGTCCCTGCATTCTGTTAAGTGTCCAATGTTGCATGACACGTCAGATGCCACGTGTGATTTTGCTGACGTGTCGTTGCCAAACCCAGTTTATTTTCCTTTCGGGTCAAATGTTAGCTCCGTTGATGTGACATGACACGTTAGTAAATTTACACATGGCATATGACGTGTCATGCCATGTTGGACACTTAACGAAATGTGTTGGACTACGTCATTATGAGGGACCAAATGTGAACGATCATTTGAGTGCGAGTAGGGCTGTTCATCAGTTTTCCGAAACCGAAACTGAAATTCGAACTTTAAATTTCGGTTAACCAAAGTTTCTGAAATCACTATCCGAACCGAAACTGAAGTTTTTAAAAACTGAACTTCCAAAACCGAAATTATTTCGGTTTCAGTTTCGGAAAAACCGAAATTCTGAAAATTCAAGACTGTTCATAATTCAATTTCAAGCATAAAATCACAGATCTGCTAAACAACCATAATTACAGATATGCTAAACGACATAAATACCAAAAATCACAGATCTGCAAAACAACCATAATTACCAAACATAATCAAAACCATCCAAAAACCAAAAACACAGATCTGCACTCTTCTTTCTTCCTCCAAAAACACCAAACCTATGCCACGTTCAAAAGCAGAGCTTGGTTTCTTCTCTCTGGCTTCAAAGCTTTGATCTTTGCTGCACAACCTTCTCTGGTCAAATCGCCGACGAGAAGAACAATTTCCCGGTCAACGACGACAGCTATGTAAAACCCATATTGGGGACAACGATGATTTCACAATCAGATCGATTGAGCGAGGCTGCGAGAGAGGAGGGCTCGATTGAGGGAGTGAGATGGAGAGAAGATGAGGAACGAGATGATGGTGGCGGTGGGTGGTGGTGGCGGCGGTGGGTGGTGGTGGAACGAGATGATAAGGAAATTTGAGAAGGAAGGAGAGGGAGAGCGCCGCTCAGGGTTTGTTTTTTCAGATGAGGAAATTTCCTAAAAAAATATGCTTATATAGTGGGTAGGAAAGTTCGGTTAAAGTTCGATTTCGAAAAAACCGAAACCGACGAAACCGAAACCGAAATTCCGAAACCGAATAAGCGAAATTTCGGTCAAATGCGAGTATCAAATGTGACCGAATAAGCGAAACAACCCTAAGTGCGAGTGTCAAATGTGACCGAAAATAAAATGAGGGGCCAAATCAATACACTTAACCGAGTGCATATACCATTTATTTCATTAACCCTATATAAGAAGGCTCTCCATTATAAGCACAACTTGTAAAGCTAGCTAGGCATTATGAGGTCGCACATTGTTGGTATTCTAATTTGCATGGCTATGCTAGTACTGTCGACTAGCATGACGTCGGACGGCGATGCTGCGACAATAACAACTCCTCCTCCTCCTCTGCCATTTGCTTCATCGGTCCTTCCGCCGCAATCTAATCCTTGGCGCCGTGGTTGCTCCCGCCTCTACCGCTGCCGCGATGATCTAAACAAACCCCCTGCTGGTTTCAACCGCAAGCTTCTCATTACCTCAAGAAGAATCTGATCCCGCAGATTATAACTTATAATGACTAGCGTATTGTATGCATGCCAGAGTGTTATTAATTCTCACATGTGCTTAAAACACTCATTCTTATATATCAATTAATTCAATTATCACTAAATTTCTCTGCTTTTTTTTTTACCTAAGTGATACTAATATCAATCGAAATTAATTAGAACTTAAACAAGAATTGATTAACTTTTCGCTCGTACCATTAACCAATTACTTCCTCTATTTTATAATATATGTTTTTTTAGATAAAAAAATTGTTTCAAATTAAATGTCGTTTTGTAATTCTTTAGGTGATTTATGATTAATTTATTTGATATAGAAAAGAGAGTTCAACGCCCATTGGTTAATTTATTTAATATAAAAATGAGATTATTATTTAATACTCCCTCCGGAACTTTTTAAGTGTCCCTCGCGCATATCGACGAAATCGGATGACGCACTATTTGACCCCAACAAATTTCGTACTTTTTTTTGAACATAAAAAGTACATGATACAATATTTTCTATAGGTCGTAAAAAATAAACCGAATCAAACCAAACTATTGGTAAAAGGTTTGGTGTGGTTTATAGATTTTTAGAACCATTATATTTCGGTTTGGTCTAATGTTCTCCTCAAAATCGGACCAAACCAAATTGTGTACACCCTAGCTATATATATTAATATTTTTACTAATTATTTAATTAAATGAACTCATATCATTCTCGATTTGATAGTTATTTATTTAAATAAAAATAAAATATAAAGTAATAAAGAAGAGATAAATCTCCAATCATCTACTACAACAACAGTACCTCTACTTAACATTATTATACTCCCTCCGTCCCACAAAGGATGACTTCCTCGCATCCCAATATTCAGTAGGGAACACATATCGAGGAGGTCGGATGAGACACTATTTGACCCCAAAAAAATCCGATTTTTTTTTGAACGTACGTTAATCCTTAACGTACTTCCCAGAAAAAATTAGGGGCAAAATTGTCTCAAATAGTGAGTCTGCCGGCCGTTTTAAGATACGTGCCGAAACAGTAAAAATAAAAAGTAAAACGTCATCCTTTGTGAGACGGAGGGAGTATATATCACATGCCAACGAAAATGAAGCTGTTGTGTTCTTTTAAAAAATTCTATTTGGGAGAAGAATGTGGTAAAGCCATATTCTACCAAGCAGGTATGACAAGAATAATTAATTACCATTATTAATTTAATTAGTCATATATTACTACTTGCTAAATAAAAATTAAAAATTAAAAAAGAGCATAACGGAAAAGGGAAAGGTGTGATCATTTGTTTTTTTCCACTATTAAAAACCTTTTTATCAGCATAAAAAGTAAAAGCAAGGTTCTTAAAAGCAAAACTTAAACCAACAACAAAAATAAAAGCAAAAGTTGAAATTTAGGAAATCTTGATGCGCAAGAAAAAGATGAAAGCAAAAGTTTTGTTTCCTTTCCCCTTTTCTAAGAATCATAATTTCGTAAATAAAAAGAAAGAAAAAAGAGGATTATCTTCAGATGAAAAAAGAAAGAAAAAGAAGACAGTAGAAAGAAGAAAGCAGGAAGAAGGAAGCAAGTAGAACTGTAGAAGTACTGGATGAGCAATTGATTTAGGATATGAAGGTTTTGAAGGTTGGACGGTGCATTAAGAAATGACAAGCATTTTCAAGGGCTCTTCATTCGGTCGCCGCCGTGATTTGGAGGCCGGCGGTGCTGCAAGTCCTTCCAGTGAGGATGACGACCCTTCCGTTGGTCCCTTTGACATCGCACGCACGAAGAACGCGTCCGTTCACCGCCTGCGCCGGTGGAGGGTAATTAATTTTCCCCTTCTCTACTTAATTGCTGCTTCTTCATTTGCGTGTGTCGCTGTTCAGCCTGTTCTTTGTTATTGTATTCCGATTTGCTACTTATTCGAGCTGTGTCGCTCCACCAATGGGGTGAGGAGGATTCAGTTCAAAATAATTTTCTAATTTCTGTTGCTTTTTTCTGTTTTGCAGCAAGCTGCGCTTGTGCTCAATAATTCTCGTCGATTCAGGTACACTCTCGACCTGAAAAAGCAAGAAGAGAAGGAGCAGGCTTTGAGTAAGATCAGAGCGCATGCACAAGCCATACGAGTACACCACTTCTCCTTCTTAAATCTTCATAATCCTTCCTCCTTGCGTCTCAATTTTGCAATAAGTTTCTTTTGTTTGAGTTTTAATGTGTATGCATTTATGTATTTTGTTCTACTCTGTTAGGCTGCCTATCTTTACAGAGAAGCTGCTATTAATGGTGCTCAAAAGCGAAATGGTACTTCTCTTTTGTGGCTTTACTTTTTGTTAGAGATTTAGTATATTTGGCATCCATTGTTACGTACTTATTCCGTGTGACTGAAAACGTTTTCCAGTTCATTTCAAGTGCTTGATAAGACTTTGAGAGGTTTATGTCCAAAATTTATATTATCTACTTAGATTAGCTATATTTAGCATTTTTTGTTTTCATTTACCTTTTGTCACTTCCAGGTTCCTTTTATCCTTTTCTGTCTACTTTATTTAGTTGAATTTTCTATGTTGCATCTCTTCTTTGCTCAGAACCTCATCTTGGCTTTTTATGTTTGTCTGCTTTGTCTACGCAAAAACAAATCAAGCTTCAACTTATGAAGTTATTTTCTTACTTAAGCCACTTGTTTCAGCTATTTCTTTTCCTCTCGATTATATGATCATCTCCCATTCAGTTTTTTTGCTTTTCAAATTTAATAGTCTTGATGAGAATATTTTGATGGAATCTACTATATTTCGGTTTATTGTTGCCTAATCTTGCTCCTGTTTTACTGGAATTTATTTATTTCTTTCAAGCTACTCTTCTATTCAGTCTATTCTTCGTGTTATTTTTTTTAACTCTTTATTTGTATATAATCACTGGTCTAGTGTTATTGTAATTGCTTTTTTGACCTGTCCATCCTCTCCTGCAGAATCACTTCCAGTCACCAGTGGTGATTTTGCAGTTAGGAAGGAGAAACTTTCTTCAATGACGAGGGATCATGACCATAGTGCTGTAGAGGAGCTTGGTGGTGTAAGTCTAAAGTCTGTATGTTTCTCCTGATTGATGCGAGCATTATTTTGTTGTTTACTAACTTGCTTCTACTTTCTTGTATCACACATGCTTCAGGTAAAAGGGCTTTCAGATGCTCTAAAGACAAACTTAGAGAAGGGGATTTGTGGAGATGCTGATGATATATGTAAACGACAGAATGCATTTGGATCAAACACATACCCTAAGAAAAAAGGGAGGAGTTTTTGGGTATTTGCTTTTCATTTACTATTTTTTCTTTTCTAAATTCAGTTTTGCCTTTTACTTCTCCATGCTTGTATGATAACTGTTTTAAATCATATATAACTCTTAATTAAACTCGAGTTTGTGCCCTATCTCATAGATGTTCCTTTGGGAGGCCTGTCAAGATCTTACTCTGATCATATTGATGGTAGCTGCAGTGGTTTCTCTGGCGCTGGGAATTACGACAGAGGTGAGTCACAAAATCCGGTTGATAATGACTTTGTGTGCACATTAAAGAAGTATGCTTCTACCGTTTTTGGGTTTTAGTGATAAAATTCTTGTGATGATCTATGTATATCTGTATATCATCTGTGTGTCATTTGTCTTGGAGATTTTAATGAAATAGAAGTTGTAAATGATGTTGCCATCTTAATGCATGGCATAGTTGGTGATGTTTGTGAGATTTGAGATTGGCATATATTATCATAAGTGAGGAGACGTATTCCGAAAGTCTACAGTAGAATCTAGAACCTTAACGCCCTTACCCGCCTATGATGGGTTTCTGGGGCCTCTTCGTTGAAATCGCTAGGCTGATAGCAGCAGGCTAAACTGAAAGGAAATGGCTAAAAACATTTTGGTTAGGGAAAAACTCAAAATTAGTACCTGCAGTCTAATTGATTGATTTATTCCGAAACTCAAAATTACATCCTTTTTTTGGAAAGAAGAAAAGAAAAAGAAAAGGAAAAAGAAAAAAAAGAAAAGGAAAAGAAAAAGGAGAAAGGAAAATGAGATGGTCTCGTTGAAAAAATAGAAAGAAAAGAAAAGAAAAAAAGAAAGAAAAGGAAAAGAATGACGTGGCAATTGATGTGGCGTGACACGTCAGCAGTCAGTGACGTGTCGTTTGACGTGGCACGACACGTAAGCAAACTGACGGAAAAAATGGATGCCGTTAGGGTGAGGGATGAAATGAACCAAAATTTTGGAATGCAAGGATGTAATCCAACAAAAAAAGCAGAAGGTTGAAATAAATCAATTAATTAGACTGCAGGTACTAATTTTTGGTTTTTCCCTTTTGGTTACACATAATATATTTTTTTGGCTTAACAGTCATAGTATGAAAATCTATATTCTCAGATAGGTTGTATTAGAGTCTCCATAGCTGCTTCTCATCTATAGACACCTGGGGGAATCATAGTTTTTCTTTCTAGCTGCTTCTAACTTGGGGTCCTGAAGACTAAATTGTTCGCATGCGGTTATAAATAGCTTTCTAGTTATTTGTGGTTTGTGGTGAGAATCTCCTTTCTGCAGTTTATTGATTTATCATCTAATTTAACTGTCCCTCTTTTTTTATTCCCTTTACTTGTTTTAAGGTTTTTTCGTTTTCCTGTTATGGTTTCACTATGTTTACATATTCTCTTGTAGGGTATTAAGGAAGGAAGGTATGATGGTGCCAGCATTGCTTTTGCAGTTATGCTTGTCATTTTTGTTACAGGTATGGGGTTACTTGTGGAGCATCTTAATTTACTCTCACCTGGGTTGTATAGGAATTTGATAATTAATGAATAGTAATCATGCATTATAAGCAGTGTAATGCATATATGAATAGTATAAATATGCAGAGAAATAGAAACCGGAAAGCTGGCTCTTAGAGCCAGTTACATAGACTACATTGATATGAATTGAATGAATATTACAGAGGTTTATTACATCTATTTATAGGAACATATTGGTAGTAGGAATCGTCATCGCATGCGTCAATGGTAGGTGAACAACATCACTGCATGCGTCTCTGGTTACTGTGCATGGCTATGGTAGTTGACGATGAACAATAGATTACTGTTCATCGATGATGAGCTTGAATATGGGCTTGGGCTTTCTTGACTTGGGCTTGGGCTTCCTTTAATACTCCCCGCAAACTGAGGGCTGTGAGGACACCAGACTCGGTTTGGAACGTAGAAATGTAAACTGGCTTGATTGAAAGAGACCTTCCTATGATATGTAGCTGGCGCGATCTTTGAACATTGATTTGTAATCAATGCATATGTCCGTTTCTTTTTTTTGTAAGCATGATTTCCTTGGGCGCCCTTCAGATAGTTGAACGAGCCATTGACAGAAATCCTGTGCCTTCCTTTGGCAAAAATCCTTGGTGACAATAGCCCATGCTTTTTTTCACTTTTTATTGTATTATACCATACTTGTGTATATATTTCTGTATCATTACAATTTATAACCACTTAATTTGTTGGATGTTATCTGGTATGCCACAAGTTATGAGTGGTTGTTTGGAAAATTCTTACAGCCGAGCTTTCTTGAACTCTCTTTTGATCAAAATAAATATTTTTCTTTCATGGCTTGAATAAAAGATTGTCTAGCTTTGATATGGATGATCTGCTCTGTAGTGAAATTGCCATGAGAATTACTTACTTTGTATTACTTCTATGAAGAGACTTCTCCAGCCTTTTTCCCTCGTTTCCTTATACAGCTGTGAGTGACTACAAACAATTTCTTCAGTTCCAAAATTTGAATGACGAGAAGATAAACATACACCTGGAGGTATGTTTCTGCAATAGTATATTCTGAGTTGTATCATGATTTCCCTGTGAACTTCATTTTTAAGGCATGTGCAGGTTATTAGAGGTGGTAGAAGAATTGAAATTTCAATCTACGACATTGTTGTTGGTGATGTTATTCCTCTTAACATTGGTGGCCAGGTAAGCCCTTGCACTATCTCATTCTCATTGGGATGGGTACTGTCCTTGTTTGTGTGCTTTATTAATTGATATTCTATACTGATAGGTGCCTGCTGATGGAATCTTAATTACTGGGCACTCCCTTTCAATTGATGAATCAAGCATGACTGGAGAGAGCAAGATTGTAATCTTCTGGACCTATTTTTCTGTGTGATGAAATTTCTGCAACTGATCTTTATTTAACCATGCTTAACATTTTTGCAGGTTCGCAAGAGTTCCAAGGAACCATTTCTTATGTCAGGCTGTAAAGTAGCAGATGGCAGTGGCTCCATGCTGGTAAAAAAATACAAACTGGTTTTTACTATTTTATCTTTTTTCTCGGAATTTTCACTTCCATGTCAGGCTACCAACTGAAGTTAGTATTATTGTTTTTTGATGTTGTGTTGTGAATGACTGAATATTTTGGCTAGAGTGCCCAAAAAGTAGCAGGATGACAACTTTTTGTTGTTAGTGACTGAACCTATTGTTTGTGTAGAGTGTAGGTAATTAACTTGCTACCTTCTTTTTCTCCTCTAGGTGACAAGTGTCGGCATCAATACAGAATGGGGGTTGCTAATGGCTAGCATTTCAGAAGACATTGGTGAAGAGACACCCTTACAGGTTGGTTTCCACAATATAGGCCATAAATAACTATTTCCTGTGTGATTTTTACTCATAGAGTGCTGCTGATAGGTGCGCTTAAATGGGGTTACAACTTTCATTGGTATTGTTGGGCTCGCGGTAGCTTTTCTTGTCCTAGTTGTCCTTTTGGTCCGGTAATGAAGATGCCTATTTTCATTTTACGACTCGCTTTTTGTTCAATGCATGGTTTGACATCATTATTTTTGTTCCCAAACAGATACTTTACTGGCCATACCACATATTCAGATGGAACCCCTCAGTTTCAAAAGGGTAAAACTAGTCCTGGTGATGCTGTAAATGGAGTAACCAGAATTTTCACTGCTGCGATATCTGAACTATTTAAAGAACTTTCTATTGCTGTAAATGGAGTAATCAGAATTATCACTTTTGCGGTGTGTGTACATTTTAAAGGACATTATATCTATCTTTTATCTATATCTAAATCTATATGTATGGCGAACCACTGATGGATTATTTTAGGGTACTATTGCTGTGGTTGCGGTACCTGAAGAGCTGCCCTTAGCAGTCACTTTGACGTAAGTTTCTCCACCTAAATAATTCCAGGTCCACCTTTGAATTATTGCTCTGTAAACTTTGCTTGTATTTATTCTCATTTTTCATTTCACACTCCTCTGTGCTTCACTACTCTTGCATTGTCACAGTTAGCTGTTTAGAGAGCATTGATTTTTTCCATGAATCGTGCCTCTTTTTAGTTTCTGTTCTGCCCTGAAGATTTATCTTTATTATCTGTCCCTTCAATTTTCTGAATCATCTTTTCTGTTTCTTTTTTTGCGACAGTCTTGCCTACTCAATGAAAAAAATGATGGCAGATAAGGCTTTGGTGTGGATAAATTTATGTTCTTGTTCATGCTTCATCAGCCTTTGGCATTTTGTGCAGCTTGTTTTGTTTATGCTTTTAATAGAAGGTAACATGCAGGTTCGCAGGTTCTCTGCCTGTGAAACTATGGGCTCTGCCACAACTATTTGCAGTGCTAAGACTGGAACCTTGACTTTGAATCAGGTAATATATAAAGTCTTCAGATGCTTGATTTTTACCATCTAGGGTTTAGTGGGCTGAGTTTAGGGTTTGGATTTGCTGGGGTGGAATTAGTGTTGAAGATTCTACAAATCGATACATTATGAGCTTTGATTTACTTCCTAATTGGTGGCTGATTTACTTCCTAATTAGTGGCTGATTTACTTTCTAATTGGTGACTTAATTTTAGACTTTTTTCTTTTCATAATTTATTGCTGAGTTTAGGGTTTGGATTTGCTGGGGTGGAATTAGTGTTGAAGATTCTACAAATCGATACACTATGAGTTTTGATTTACTTCCTAATTGGTGGCTGATTTACTTCCTAATTAGTGGCTGATTTACTTTCTAATTAGTGACTTAATTGGTGACTTAATATATATATATATGTAATGAGTCAATGTAAGTGAAATAATAGAATACTCTTCCAAATTCTTTCATGGTAGCGGAGCTTTGAAAACCTAAGAACCAATGTCCAAATCCCTTCCAAACAAAAACTTTCATACGCAGCTATGTCAACTGTTGACACTAGTCTTGACAACACTGGTTCCAGCAAAATTGCAGAAGGACCCTCTAATAAAAAACTGGAGATTTCTAAAATATTAGTTTTTCCTATAGACTAAACGGAAATAACTATCTTAAATGGTCTCAAGTGATCCGTACGTATCTCAAAGGGAAAGGAAGACTCAACCATCTTCTCAGTGTTGGACCAAAAGAAACTAATCCAGCCTTCACAGCATGGGATGAAGATTCTATGATTATGTCTTGGCTTTAGGACTCCATGGAGCCAATGATCAGCGACACCTGCATGTTCTTCAAGACTGCCAAGGAGGTATGGGACATTATTTAGAGGACCAAGGCTAAGGATACTGCTCAGGTATATGAGATCAAGATTAAGACAACCAGCATCAAACAAGGGAACAGGACAATCACTGAATACTCCAATCAGCTCCAAAGTCTGTGGCAGGAGCTAGATCATTACAGGGCATTCCAAATGAAGTGCCCTGAGGATGATGAGAAACGTTTATAGAGAAAGATCAAATCTATGACTTTCTGGCTAGTGTGAACTCCGAGTATGGTCAAGCTAGAATCTAGATCCTGGCTAAGGAAGAGATGCCCTCACTAGAAGAGACAATATCCCTGATGAAAGCTGAGGAGAGTAGAAGAGTGGTGATGCTGGACTCAACAACCAGACTAGAATCTGCCCTTGCAATTAAACCAAAACCAGAATCAAATCTGGTCACTAAACCAGCAACATATCAAGAAAGAGAAAAAAAGTGACAATCCTAAGTCACTTGTGAAGGAAGGGCAGTGGAGAAAGAACAGAGAATCTCTGGTGTACGTACTGTAAGAAGCCTAGGCACACCAAAGAGGAGTGCTGGAAATTATAGGGAAAAAACAATAGTGGGAGCTGGCAACAAAAACCACAAGCTAGATTAGCAGAGGAGGAGTTTGTAAGAAGTACTGAAGGACTCAACTCAGAAGAACTTGAAAAGTTGAGACAACTGCTGAGAGGTATTGATTCAAAATCATCTAAAGCAGCAACACACACCTCAACCCTAGCAGGTATAACTTCAGACCCTTTGTGTTTAAGTGCTCAAAAATATGATTATGGTAATACTTGGCTAGTAGACTCAGGTGCCACACATCACATGACACACAATCATAAACTATTCCACAAATATACACTTTGCTTTAGTGATAGGAAAGTTGTTGTTGCAAATGGAACCCTAGCCAGTGTTGTTGGCACTGGCAGCATTCAAATCACGCCTGATATTGTATTGATAAATGTCCTTCATATACCAAAATTATCTGCTAACTTTATTTCAGTTCATAAACTCAAAAGATCTTAAATGCCATGCCACATTTTTTCCTACTTACTATATTTTTCAGGATATAAACACGAGGAGGAGGATTGGACTTGCTAAGGGATGGAATGACCTATATCAACTTGAGACAACCACTGAATTCAAGAATGAAACTCCTACAGCTTTTGTAAGTCTTTCAAATAAAGAAGCTATTTTGCTTCATCATTTGCGTTTAGGACATCCTACCTAAGACTAAAAGTATTATTTCCTTCCTTATTCCTAGGATTAGATATTGCCCATTTGCATTGTGATGTATGTGAGTTGGCTAAACACTCTCGTGTATCTTTCCCTGTTAGTAATAAGAGAAGTTCCCAACCTTTTCAATTGATTTACAGTGATGTCTAGGGACTTCAGTTATCCCAAATATTTCTGGTGCTCGGTGGTTTATTACTCTTATTGATGATTGCACCCATGTCACTTAGACTTGCTTACTCAAACAAAAATTTGATGTCAGTACTATAATCCATGTCTTTCATTCCATGATTCAGAATCAATTTGGAACAAAAATAAAGTACTTCAAATCAGACAACACCCTTTCATCCTTCTTTCAATCCTAAGGGATTATCCATGAATCATCCTATGTGTACACACCCCAACAAAATGGAGTTGCAGAAAGGAAAAATGGACATATTCTAAACACAACTAGGGCTCTATTATTCCAAGGGAATGTTCCTAATTCTTACTGGGGAGAGGTTGTTCTTACAGCTACATATCTAATTAACAGACTACCCTCTCCTATTCTAGAAAATAAAGACCCTATAGCAGTACTGAAATCCTTTCATGCCAGCTTCAGAGCAACAAATGATCTTAAACCTAGAATCTTTGGATGTACTGCTTTTGTCCATGTTCATCAACCTCTTAGGAACAAGCTGGAACCAAGAGCCATAAAATCTAATTTTTATAGGTACTCCTCCACTCAAAAGAGTTACAAATGTTATGATCCACAAAACAAGAAACTCTTTATATCTCCTGACATTACATTCTCAGAAAGCACTCCATTTTTCCACAAAGAACTAGCGCATGTTACAGATCAGAACTCTAATCCTCTTGATTTCCTACAACCACTAGAACTCCCCTCAAATAAAATAACTTTGTCAGTTCCAACACCAACTCAAGAGTCAACCCTATCTCAGCCTTTACAGTTAGAACCTATCGTTGATCCGTGTGCTCAAAGAATCACTCAGGTATATTCTAGAAGACATACTATTCCAGACCAGACGCAAGTCCAAGAATCTGAATCTGACCTTGAAAACAACACTGTAAGTCGTAATTTGACGTGCTGTCGAGACACCTCAAAAATAATAAATATTTCCTGTAACAAATGCATAAATGAACTGTGTATAGTGGTAGATGGTCGATCCACAGGGACTAAGGGGAATACTATCTTGTGTTGTGCGGCAAGGGCAAACAGATCAGAACAGTAGCAAGAACGGGGGGGGGGGGGTTTCAAGAGTTGGTTGATTAAAATCTAATAAAGTAATAAAAGTGAGTAATAAACCAATAAGGAGAGGAGTTCCCAGTAGGAATCTATCTCGGGTTGCTTTCAAAGTCGGTTGATCACGGGTGCAATGATCGTCTATCCCTCGTTGATAGGCGCGCTATAGGGACCAGGTGCGTTTAGGTCCCCTGTTCCTTTCGTACGAGAAACTACTCCAAGGTACGTTTATGGAGTAGTCTTGACGCTTCGCCATCCCCCAAGGTACGTTTATGAGAGCAATACTCAAAGGCCCATGAAGATGAAGGAAGACGCGTCCAGGGCGAGACACTCAGTACGTTCGAGGCTCTACCCTGATTACTTACTAAACCCAATCAGATGGGATCAGCGACCTGATGACTCTGATTGGTCGTCTACTTTACCCTACAGCTTCACGTTAGTTATAACCACAGTGATGACTTCAATCGTCTAGGCCTAGCAGCTCGTTGGCCAGACTTGCTAACAGCCCTAGCAGATTTGACAAGAAAACGTTAAGTAAATAAATACCAACCAAGGATATATTAATTTCGATTCGACCTGACAGCCTTCTTAAGCAACCTTTGATGATCCTACCAAGAACAAATGAGTTTAGCTACTCATAATAAAATTAAAATAAATTAATTGCATAAAGGAAGAAGAAGAGGAAAGGGAAAACTCTTTATTATTGCCGACCGGAGCAAAGCTCCATTTTATTGAACGGAAAACAGAGAGTTATGGTCATGGCTGCCAACTCCAGAAGTGGAAGATGAAAGAGAGCTCTCAAACCCTAAAGCTAAAAGGGTTTATAAAAGAAAATTACAAAAAGGAAAAATCCTAAAATGGAAATTAATTAAAAGGGAAAATCCTAATTTAATTGGAGTTGATCTTGGAATATTTTCTTGCCAAAACGGGAGAGATCTGGATTAATTGGAGAGAATTAGCGGATTTCCTTCTTTAAAAAGAAGTTTCCTTGTTCGTTCTTGGTCAGCTGTAACTGTCTGCACATAAATGCATGGGCAAGCCGCTGCCTGCATGCTGTCTACCAACTGCTGCTAGGCCTCGCTGCTCAAGTCCGTCTAGAATCCATGAAAATGCATCTTTTTGATATTTCCTTTCCATAAGCTCTGATCTATAAAATAGTAGGAAAACAGAAGGAGATAAGTAGCAACATGCCCAAAAAGGGCTAGGAAAGGAATGAGAAATTAGTACAAAATGCATCATATCAAACACCCCCACACTACCCCAATGCTCGCCCTCGAGCATTAAACTCAAAACAGCCCCTCAATAAGAACAAATGGTCTCCCACAAAAAAGGCATACAGAATAAGCACACTCAGCACACAAGCACAAAATTCAGCACAACCTCCTACCTAGATAGCATCCACATTAAACCCAAGGAATAACGAAACCAAGGGAGAAACTTTCCCATGTCAAGTTAGTCGCAAGCAATCCTCACACAGAAAATAGTGTTTGCACTCACACTCAGAAAAGAAATCATGGCAAGGTGTTTACACTCAACAATGCAAATGACAATGCACAAACCAGATTTGCAATAACGACCCGAGTACGGAGAACACATGCGTGGGCAACCATACAATCATAAAAACTTTGCAAAGGGTAGAGCAAGAAAATGTGGAAGAAGGAGAGAGGGTTCAAAGAGAGGGAGAGAGTGAAGGATAGAGAGTTTCTTAGCTGGAAAAAGCAAGGTGGCGAGAGAGCCTCCTGTTGGCAGCAGCGAGGGCAAGGCAAAGAGCGCTGGATGATCAGTGGGGGTATTCTTCTTCATAGTGCTATCAGTCTTCTGGTTTTCTTCATGCTTCGCTCCGCTTCTGATTTTTGCTCTTTTGCTTAAATTTATTTATTTTTGGATTTTTTTAATTATTTTTTTTATTTTGATTTTGAGCAAAAGAGGAGTGTACAAATTATTTTCATCTAACTGACTGGAGCAACAAAAATTCTATCGACTGACCTGGCTTCAACGTATGATAGCTTTTAGTGTCTCGGTTTAGCTTTTCATTTCCACATCGCTCGTTGAATGACTTGAGCGTCTTGGTCTGGTTGTTCATTACATTGAGATTCTATTTCTTTTTGTTCCGCGGTTGCTTGCCATACTACTGCTTTCAGCATCTTGGTCTAGCGGGTAGATGTTGAGCTTCTGTTCTCAGCATTCGCTTTTGTTTTCAGCTTCTAGGTCTCGCAGCTCGATACCCCCACACTAGAGATGTTGTTTCTTTTTGCCCCACCTTGCTCACTGCCAGAGAACATCTCTCACCTGCTAAGAAAAGAAAGGAAGGCGCAAATGGTTAAAAGGGTGATGAAAAGAAGGTGAGATGAGTGGCATGGGCAAGATAAAAGCCAGAAAAAAGATAAGAAGAAGAATGCAAAGTTTTTAATCATTTCATCGCTTTCCCACATCTAATGGTGCCTATACCCAGGGGTCTCATGCAAATCCAGCTAGTAAAAAGTCATGCATTCACTCAGAAAAAATCATGGCATGAAAGTTCAAAAGAGCTCACACGGGTAAACAAATGACTGCAAGCGGCTAGGGCAAGACATGGATATAGGAGCTAACAGGCAGTGTGGTTGTGTGGGTGAATATGTGCAGTGAGTGAGTGCTTCCTATACAAAGTGCCTAAACCATTCATTCAAGCTAAGGGGTTTTAAAAACAGGGGCAGTGTTGTGTTGGCAAGGCAAAAATCTTCGAAAACTCCAATCAAAAAGTTATCATGCAAGTGCAAGGGCAAGCAGTATGCAACATGCAGTCAAACCAAAAAGTTCAAACACACAAGTGTCCCACCCCCACACTGAGGCAGCGCATCGTCCTCGATGCGAGAATGAGACTCACACACAAACGAAAAATAGTTCAAAAAGCAGGAAAATAAAAGGGAAAAGAAGAGAAAGAAACGTAGGTTGCCTCCCACGAAGCGCCTTAGTTATCGTCTAGGGCAAGACGCAGGCTGCTCAAATCATTCTAGATCTGGGGGCTCCACCATGGGGGAATGGAAACCCTCGTGAAACAGCTCCAACCTGTGGTCATGCACCTGAAAAATGATGCATGTGTCCATATGTTGAATCGCAACTACACCGGGATCATACACCTACGTGACGAGGTAAGGGTCGGTCCACCGAGAGTGCGATTTCCTGGAAAATAGCCTAAGACGAGAATTGTAAAGTAAAAGTTTCTGTCCAGTATCAAAGGTCTTAGGAGAGAGCAACTTATCGTGATAAGCTACTATCTTGACAACGTCTTTGGTGGATTGCGAAGCTAGGTGAGCATTGGGCGTCACACCCTTGCTGGTCGCGGCAGTGGCGGCAACAGTGAGGACAGGAACCATTGTGTCCTTGGGATTGGTCGTAGTGACGGCCGGAGTCACTTCCATGGTGTTGGGGGCAACAAGAGTGGGTGCGAAGGCTACTGGAGCTAGCTGAGGAGTGCAAAGGGCTGGGGCAAGCTCCTTGACATCGACGATCGTCCATCCAAGGGCCTCGCGGTATCCTTTGAGTGTGGACACCAGTTCGTGTTCTGCAATAGGATCGAGCTTGCTGGAGATGATGATAGGGAGCGTGTCATACTCGCCAAGGTAGGCGTACTTGAGGTACGAGGGCAAGCTGTTCAACTCCAACTTAGGTGCCTGCACAATAGAAGGTGGAGGATTAGCGTGATCAGTTGGAAGAGAAGAAATGATAGAAGTAGAAGGGTTAAGAGAGTTCTCTTCCAAAGAAGCAACAACTTCTTGCAACTCGGGTGGAGTTACAAGCATCATGGGCGAGCTGTTTATCGCGGCTGGCGTAATGCTCTTGTCCAGGGCTGAAATGGGTTCACAAGTGGCTAGCGTAGTAGTGACGTCCTTCAAGTTCAAAGGCGTCGTGATGTGTGTCTCGGCCTCCGCTAGTGCATCAGGCGTGTTCCTGTCTAGGGCAAGCTGCAGAGAGCTGTCAATAATAAGATCGGAAACATGTGTAACAACATCAACAAAGTTCACACTAGAAATTTCAGTGGGGTGTCTCATCATTATGCATATTAAATTAGACAACTTCACCGTCGAATTCTAGCGAGATGGAGGAATCATGCACATCGATCTTGGCTTTAGCAGTGCGAAGGAAGGGTCGCCCAAGAAGTATATCGGGGGCCTTGACAGAATTTCCATCCTCCATGTCAATCACGTAGAAGTCGGCTGGGTATATGAAGTCCCCAACCTATACCAAGACGTCCTCAATAACACCCTCGGGATATGTAACTGAGCGGTCGGCCAGCTGGATAACAAGTCTCGTTGGTTTGAGCGGGCCTAGGCTTAGACTGTTGTATATCGTCAAGGGCAAGACGTTGATTCCTACACCAGAATCACACATAGCTCTACCAATGTCAGTAGTACCAATTTTACATGGGAGGGTGAACATACCTTTGTCCTTGCACTTAGGTGGTAGCTTCCGCTGGATCGCGACCGAGACGTTCCCACCTACGCTGATCTTTTTCACACCTACCACGTTACATTTGTTAGCACACCAATTTTTCAAAAAATTAGCATAGCGAGGAATGTTTTTAATAGCCTGCAGCAAAGGTATATTGACTTGGACTTTACTAAACATGTCAAAAATTTCGCGATTCTCGCCATCCTTTTTAAACTTGACCAATCGTTGAGGAAATGGAGGCTCAAGAACTTTGGTGATGAATTCCTCTGAAAATTCAGAGTTTTCATCTACCTTTCGTGGAGAACTGTGCCTTCTAGCAATGTAGACACGTTTTTCTTTTCCCACTTCTGCCTTTGCCTCCACTGGTTTGGGCGTGAGTTTAGGTAGTTCAACGTCTTGGGCAAGCAGCTCGCGGGATGGTATTTCAGTACCATTGCGAAGTGTCATGGCACAGACAGCATGTTGCGAGTTGAGTTCTGGTTGAGGTGGTAGGCATCTTTGGTTCTGTATCTCCTTCATTTCTGCAACCATAGAACTCATTTGTTTTTGCATATCAAGCATGAAATTTCTTACCTCATCGGATAGTGGTGCCAGAGGCGCTGATTCTAAGGGAGCCTGGTATTGGTACTGCTGGTTATGGAGATGATCTGGCCATGGTTGAAAAGATTGAAGATTGTATGGCGGCTGAGATGGATCCTGGTAATGATGCTGCTGCGGTGACTGTCTAGGGCAAGACGGTTGCGGATCGCACCAACTTTGGTTAGGATGATGTCGTCCTTGGTCATAATTGTTGGTATAAGGATCAAACTGCCAAGGAGCTCCGTTATAATTACCAACCGTATTAACTTGGAATTCATTAGGGGCATATGGGTATGCATTAGTCGGGTAGTTGGTAAAGTTGCGAAATCTGTGTCTTGGCCTGGATAGCCTGTCTTGCGGCTTGGATTTGGACCATACGAGTTAGGTTGGCGATTTGTTTTTCCATAGCAACATAATGAACGTCTTTAGCGTTGCCCATGTTGGGAAATTCGGGGGGTGATGTTTTCAGCGTCTAGGTCTTGACGCAGAAGGGAATTGGAATTGTAGGATTTGGTCTAGATGCCCTAGTCACAAAAACAAAAGAAAGAAATCAGTACCGTTAGTCCCCGGCAACGACGCCAAAGTTTGACGTGCTGTCGAGACACCTCAAAAATAATAAATATTTCCTGTAACAAATGCACAAATGAACTGTGTATAGTGGTACAGGGTCGATCCACAGGGACTAAGGGAAATACTATCTTGTCTTGTGTGGCAAGGGCAAACAGATCAGAACAGTAGCAAGAACGGGGGGGTTTCAAGCATAGTTATCAGAACCGGACCGGACCGGCCGATTCGTCCGGTATTTTTCACGAATCTGGTTCGATTCAGCTATCGGACCGGATATGCAAATGAACCGGGTTCAACCGGTCGAACCGACCGATTTTTATATAACCGGCGAACCGGGTTGAACCGGGTGGTTTGATGAACCAAACCAAAACGACGCCGTTTTGGGTTGGTTTGGTTTCTTTTTTCATTTTTTTTGGAAAATATGATATGGGCCAACCCATTAAAGGCGCATCATAGTATAAAAACCGACCGGTTCAATCCGGTTCAATCCGATTCAATTATCTAAGATTGAACAGTTCAAAACGGACCAGCATCTACAATCCGGTCGAACCCAGTTCAACCCGATTGAACCACCAAATTTTCATTTCCGGTTCGTTGTCCGGTCCAGTTCTGATAACTATGGTTTCAAGAGTTGGTTGATTAAAATCTAATAAAACAATAACAGAAAGTAATAAAAGTGAGTAATAAACTAATAAGGAGAGGAGTTCCCAGTAGGAATCTATCTCGGGTTGCTTTCAAAGTTGGCTGATCACGGGTGCAATGATCGTCTATCCCTCGTTGATAGGCGCGATATAGGGACCAGGTGCGTTTAGATCCCCTGCTTCTTTTCGTACAAGAAACTACTCCAAGGTACGTTTATGGAGTAGTCTTGACGCTTCGTCGTTCCCCAAGGTACGTTTATGGGAGCAATACTCAAAGGCCCATGAAGATGAAGAAAGACGCGTCCAGGGCGAGACACTCAGTATGTTCGACTTAACCCAATCAGATGGGACCAGTGACCTGATGACTCTGATTGGTCGTCTACTTTACCCTGCAGCTTCACGTTAGTTATAACCACAGTGATGACTTCAATCGTCTAGGCCTAGCAGCTCGTTGGCTAGACTTGCTAACAACCCTAGCAGATTTGACAAGAAAACGTTAAGTAAATAAATACCAACCAAGGATATATTAATTTCGATTCGACCTCACAGCCTTCTTAAGCAACATTTGATGATCCTACCAAGAACAAATGAGTTTAGCTACTCATAATAAAATTAAAATAAATTAATTGCATAAAGGAAGAAGAAGAGGAAAGGGAACTCTTTATTATTGTCGGCCGGAGCAAAGCTCCAGTTTATTGAACAGAAAACAGAGAGTTATGGTCGTGGCTGCCAACTCCAGAAGTGGAAGATGAAAGAGAGCTCTCAAACCCTAAAGATAAAAGGGTTTATAAAAGAAAATTACAAAAAGGGAAAATCCTAAAATGGAAATTAATTAAAAGGAAAAATCCTAATTTAATTGGAGTTGATCTTGGAATATTTTCTTGCCAAAACGGGAGAGATCTGGATTAATTGGAGAGAATTAGCGGATTTCCTTCTTTAAAAAGAAGTTTCCTTGTTCGTTCTTGGCCAGTTGTCGCTGTCTGCACATAAATGCAGGGGCAAGCCGCTGTCTACATGCTGTCTGCCAACTGCTGCTAGGCCTCGCTGCTCAAGTCCGTCCAGAATCCATGAAAATGCATCTTTTTGATATTTCCTTTCCATAAGCTTTGATCTATAAAATAGTAGGAAAACAGAAGGAGATCAGTAGCAACATGCCCAAAAAGGGCTAGGAAAGGAATGGAAAATTAGTACAAAATGCATCATATCATAATTCTTCCTCTTAATATATTGATACACCCAATCATGCCTCTAATAATCCTATGAATGATTGTGATCTTCCCATTGCTATAAGAAAAGGAGCCAGAAAATACACAAAAAGGCCTTTATATCCTCTCTCTAATTCCATATCACTTAAACACCTCTCACCTTCACACAAACATTTTTTCACGAGTCTTCATGCTATTAGTATACCTAACTATAACTTTGAAGCTTTAACACAAAAGGAGTGGAGGGATGCAATGGAGGAGGAAATGAGTGCCCTGAAAAAGAATGAAACTTGGGAGGTGGTTGACAAACCTAAATGGCACAACATTGTAGGTTATAAATGGGTCTTTACAGTGAAGTATAAGGCTAATGGATCCCTAGAAAGGTATAAAGCTAGGCTTGTGGCTAAGGGGTATACTCAAGTTTATGGAATTGATTACCAGGAAATATTTGCACCTGTGGCAAAAATGAACACTGTAAGAATTCTTTTGTCCCTTGTAGCACACTACAACTGGACTCTCCTTCAATATGATGTAAAGAATGCCTTCTTGCATGGTGAACTTGATGAAGGAATTTATATGAGCATCCCACGAGGTTTTGAGGAGAATGAAGGTGACAAGGTCTGCAAACTCAAAAGGGCACTCTATGGCCTAGTTTGGGAGATTCTCTAAGGCAATGAAGGAGTTTGGATACAATCAGAGTCAAGGAGACCACACTTTCTTCATCAAACAAGGCACTACTGGTGGAGTCACCATTCTCATAGTGTATGTTGATGATATCATTGTCACAGGAAATGATGAGAAGGAGAAAGAGGAATTGAAACATAAGTTAATTTTAGAATTTGAATTAAAAGAGCTAGGGAGACTAAAATACTTCATTGGAATAGAAGTTGCTTATTCTTCACAAGGTATCTTCATATCCCAACAGAAATATGTGGTAGATTTGCTAAAAGAGACAGGAAAATCTGTGTGTAAACCAACCTCTACACCTATAGATGCCAATCACAAGTTGGGAGAAGCCAAAGAAGCACCAGCTGTAGACAAAAAGATGTACCAACAGCTAGTTGGAAAGTTAATTTACTTATCTCACACAAGGCCTGACATTGCCTTTTCAGTAAGCATAATTAGTCAATTTATCCCCTTCTTGGACTGCGTTTCTTGTGTAGCAACAGCAGGAGGAGCATCCACACAAGGGTTTTCCTCTTAAAGACAACAACTTTAGGACTCTTGGGCGCCGAAATCTCAGATTGATCAGAGTTGTGTTGTTTCCCATCATCGACTTTGCATATCTTACTCTTCTTGCGTTACTTTGGTTTTGTATAATTTGGAGCATCATCATCATCAACAACACAAGGACTGTTCCTCTTAAGGACAACAAGAACAAGATCTGTAGACAAACTACAGTTGTACTCAAACATTATCCAGCGGCCATGATGATGTGGGGATTTAGGGTTCTTATAGTTGAACCTTCTCCTCTGCCACGTAACAATCTTTTCCCCAACATCCACATGTGACAGCTGATTCACACCTTCTCCGTGCCAAGTTCCCTTACTAGCCCCAACTGTGTGAGTGCTTCTTTTCCCGTTTACGCTCTTCTTTTTCAACTTTGTGAACAAGTGAAGCGCAACATCATCTCCTCCTCCAAGTCTTTCCCAGATCTGCCACGAATCCTCTTCCCCGTAGATATCACAAGTTTGGACTAAAGCCTCCTCAAGAGGGTCCAATTTTCCATATATTTTACCACAAAGATAGTGGGCAACCAAATTTGATTCGGATGACTTGAATGAAATTCTAGGAGGCAGAGCCCTCAATATACATGGTTTGGAAATATAATCAAAAGTAACAGTATAAGGCATGATTGAACGATTTCAATTGATGGGTTTAAGGTTTTAGATTAAGAAATCAAATTGAAACAAACATGATCCAAGAATTCCTCACCTACAGGCAGCCTATAAAGTACTACATTACTTAAAGGAAGTCCAAGGAAGGGAATATTGTACAAGAAGAACAATAAACTCTCTCTTGAAGGCTATACGGATGCAGATTATGCAGGATCCCATGTGGACAGGAGGTCCACAATAGGATACTGCACCTTTCTGGGAGGAAATTTGATCACTTGGAGAAGCAAAAAATAGAATGTAGTGGCAAGGTCTTCAGCAGAATCTGAGTTCAAAGCAATCTCCCTTGGATTGTGTGAGCTATTATGGTTGAAAATAATCATAAACGATCTAGGAATTAATTTTGAAGGCCCTATAAAGCTTTATAGTGACAACAAGTCTACAATATGATTGCCCACAATTATGTGCAGCATGACATGACGAAACATATAGAAAATGACAAACATTTCATCAAAGAAAAACAAGAGGAAGGACTAGTAGTCTAGTATGCATGACCTATGTTCCTTTAGCTTCTCAGTTGGCAGATGTTTTCACCAAGGGACTGCATACTTCTACATTCAATGGACTGATTTCCAAGCTGTGAATGGAAAACATCTATTCCTCAGCTTGAGAGGGGGTGTTGAAGAGTCTACAAATCGATACATTATAAGCCTTGATTTACTTCCTAATTAGTGGTTGATCTACCTCCTAATTGGTGACTTAATTTTAGGTTTTTTTCTTTCCATAATTTATTGCTACAAAGCCTACAATTACCCTCATACATATACATATATATATATATATATATATATATATAACTATAGCAAGAAATAGCATAACAGTTAGTAAAAATGTTTATACTTTTCCAACAAATAAATACATACAAACAGCAGAGTTAGCAGAAAAGCGTGGTGGAAAACCCACTTTAGAATTTCTAAAACCAGAAATACAAAGGAAAGCTTATATAGAAAATGAAACATATTCAATGTTAGGAAAAGAATTAACTCTAGATTTAGAAAAAGGACCAAATATAAGAAATAGTAAGAATTATCCTATTGTACAAAGATTAGAAAAATTAGGATTAATAGGAGAAGATATTACTAAAAGTATAGTAAACTATGAAGTAAAAATGAAGATTAAAAATCCTGATATACGAATAGTAACAGCAAATATAGATTATAGCCCGTTAGATAAAGAAGAATTCAGAAAACAGATTCCTGAAATGCTAAAACAAAGATTAATAAAAAGATCAACCAGCCCACACAGATCAGCAGCATTTATAGTTATGAATCATAGTGAAATCAAGCGAGGAAAAGCTAGAATAGTTTATAATTATAAAAGATTAAATGACAACACAATAGACGATGCTTATAATATTCCAAACAAGGACAGTCTAATAATGCTAATTCAAAAGAAAAAGATCTTTAGTAAATTTGATTTAAAATCAGGCTACAATCAGTTAAAATTAGAAGAATGGTTTAAACAGTGGACAACATTTACATGCTCAGAAGGACATTTCGAATGGAATGTTCTTTCTTTTGGCTTAAAAAATGCGCCAGCAGTTTTTTAGAGATATATGGACTCGATATTCTTAAAGTATGAGTTCTGTTTAGTCTACATAGATGATATTTTAGTAGCTAGTGATTCCATTAAAGAACATGAGGATCATTTGAAGCAAATTTTTCAAGAAATAGAAAAACAGGGTATAGTAGTTAGTAAGAGAAAAATGGAATTATACAAGAAAAAGATATCCTTTTTAGGATTAGAAATAAGAAATGGAAAGATAGAATTACAACCACATATAGCGGAAAAAATATTAAGTTTTCCAGATAAACTAGAAGGATTAAAACAGATACAAGCCTTTTTAGGGATATTAAATTACGCTAGAAAATTTATTCAAAATTTAAGTAAATTAGTAGGACCATTATATAGTAAAACAACAAAAAATGGTCAAAGAAATTTCAATAAAGAAGACATAAAATTAGTAAAAAAGATTAAAGAACAAGTTAAGAAGATAAAGCCATTAGAACTGCCCTTAGCAACAGATTATATTGTGATAGAATGTGATGGTAGTAAAGAAGGCTGGGGAGCAGTAATGCTTTGTAAACCTAGTAAATACTCAGATAAAGAAACAGAAAGAATTGCTGCATATGCAAGTGGCAATTTTAAAACAGGACAGAATTGGACTAGTTTAGACTATGAAATCCAAGCATTAATAAATGCTTTAGATAAGTTTAAAATATATCTACATAATAAATTCACAGTTAGAACAGATTGTGAAGCCATAGTCAAGTTCCTCAAAAACGAAAACAGCAAAAAGATAAATAGAACCCGATGGGTTAACCTACAGAATTTAATACAGGGAAATGGGTATAAAATTTGCTTTGAACATATTAAAGGAAAAAATAATAGTCTAGTAGATTTATTATCTAGAAATATTGAAAAATTCTTTAAATGATACAGGCAGAAATGAAGAAACGGGTGATAAAACCCCGAGCACAAACAGAACAAAAGACAGAAGAACAGAAAGCCCTGATAGACCAAACCATTATGTACAGAAACAATTTAGCAATGCCTGTCACAGCCACAGAAAGAGGATCATCATCATCCTCAAGCATACAAACTCCATTTACAAACAGAAGCCTTCCCACAAGAAGAGCACAGAATGAAATCAGATTTGGTACTATGTACCTCACAGAATTTCCTGATGGGGGAAACAAAAAGTTTAAACCCTTTGAGGGATTAAACATAGACCGAGAGCAACAGTGTTTGCTAGACAACATTTGGCATATACAAACAACTCCAGTAGCAACACAGTTCAAGGTACAATGCTTAAATGCCTTAAGCATGTATTTCTCAGAGAAGAATCCCAAAATACAGAAAAAATCTTTTTCACACTATGTGATATATAGGGGATTAAAAACAGGAGTCTTTAACAGCTTTAATACAGTTAAAAACTTTATAATGTGTCAAAACCCTATTTATGTGGGTTATCACAGTTTCAGTGAGGCTTTAGAAGAAGCAAGGGCCCAACTAGGCCCAAACTTTTATATAGAGCCCGAAACAGTTAGGCCATATGCAGAAATAGCCCGAGAAAATCAGAGTCAGGCAATAGCTCGATTAGAAAATAAGAACAGACAGTTAGAAGAACAGATGGTTCAAATACAACAACAAACAGCCAAACAGATAGCTTTTCTTGAACAGAGAAAGGAAGAAGCTGAAAGGCAATCCCAAGTAGTAGAAAAGCAATTCCAACAGAGTAATACCACCATGAACAGATTGAATACAAAATTACAACAACTAGATCAGTTCATAAAAGATAATAAACCAAAAAATAGAAGCTTTCTACAACTTAGAGCTAGATTATTAGATATGCCAGCTCAATTCACCCTAAAGCCTTTGATTGATCAATGGCCTGAGGGAGAAGAGATTATTAAACAGAAAACAGAAAGTAGG
Organism: Viola odorata; assembly: GCA_963691705.1. Classification (NCBI taxonomy): domain Eukaryota; kingdom Viridiplantae; phylum Streptophyta; class Magnoliopsida; order Malpighiales; family Violaceae; genus Viola; species Viola odorata. The sequence continues at coordinate 59,395,466 of OY829542.1, forward strand.
CATTTAGAAGATCTGATCAATGCACAGAAAGACCTAGTAAATATTCATTTTGAAGAAATAAATTGGAAGTTCAAAGGAGTTAAGATAGTACAGAAGCCTTACTGCAGACTTGCAGGAAAAATTGCAAGACATATAGGAGGAACAGGAACAGCAGGTCTATTCAAACTACAAGTAGATCTTAACACCACAGACATGCCATTTAAAAAGATTCTATCATTCTTTCATATGGGAATGATAGACCAAATCACATTCCAACTAGAAGAGGAAGGAAGCATAGATAAATATCTAGAAGAATTTGGGGAAAAGTTCTTTCTTATTGCAGGAAACATGGCAATCAGGAAGAAAATAGAATGTTTCATTGACTCTACACTTCCTGTGGCTAGAGGCTTTGAAATTATTCCTGCAAAGAAGAGGATCTTCATCTTCTCAGCAGACAGAGAAGAAGAAAGTCTACACGATATCTATATGGGAATCTCACTATCTCCCTATGACTTTCAAGAAATTGAAAATACAGAAATTTACAGAGCTGCTCAAGATCCAATGGTCTTATACACACCAGAAAATTGGAGGAGCTATCATCTCTTAGGAGAAGGATACTTCATTCAAATTTACAGCACCAGAGAGTGGAGAATGTTTCTTCCACATTCAGGAGATGGACGCCTCTTAGCAGAAGAACACATAACCAACCTAATAGCAGATCTTGAAGACCAAGAGATGACAGAAGCAGGAAACAATAGTGACGACACAATTCCAGACACACACAGAGATCTCTAGAAGAATCAACAAAACGTAAGCAATGACGCAATAGAGCAACAGACGTCAGCCATGACGACTACAGACACAGCTGTCTAAAACAGCTGTCCACCAGCTTGTCTTTTGACAGGATATAATTATTAGAACTACTTTTTCTACTTTAAATTACGATCGTTTCTTTTTATCTTTTCTTTATTCTCTGTCGGCCATCTGTTTTGGCCGGCTTTTTCCTAAGTTTTCTCTATAAAAGGGATCTCTCCCTTCATTTGTAAACACACAAGAATATATACAATCAAGAATTTCTTTCAATCTCTATGTCTCACTAAACTATCTCTCTAGTTTCCAGTTTTCATAAGCTTCTTAGTTCCTAAGCACTAAACAGTAGCCCATATATATATAAAAATAAAATAAAATAAAATAAAAATAATAAAAATAAAATAAAAAAAAGGAGTCAAACCGGTGACTGTTGGTGACTGTATATCTTCAACACCAACTTTGTTTATCTGGAAAATAGAATGTTTCATTGACTCTACACTTCCTGTGGCTAGAGGCTTTGAAATTATTCCTGCAAAGAAGAGGATCTTCATCTTCTCAGCAGACAGAGAAGAAGAAAGTCTACACGATATCCATATGGAAATCTCACTATCTCCCTATGACTTTCAAGAAATTGAAAATACAGAAATTTACAGAGCTGCTCATATATATATATATATATATATATATATATATATATATATGTATGTATCAATGTAAAGTGAAATAATAGAATACTCTTCCAAATTCTTTCAATTAGGAGCAATTCTGGGCCCTCAGATCTAGTAACGATTGTTGAATGGGCTGAAAAATGGTTGGAAACAGTAATCTGGGTTATTTCAGTGATGGGGTTCGAAAGCCAAAAAGAGAAGAAAGTAAAGCAAAATCAAGAAAAACCTAAGATTCACCCAGGAGTCCTGGGAGTCAAGGGAAGAATTCCATCACAGTTTCCCTTGGTTTATTAATTTATGAAGTTTGAAATACCGTAGACAACCATAAGTAACTATGGCTCCAACTAGCTTAAATATCTAAATATCTGATACTAGAACCTCAGCATTTTCATATATATCAACTTAATAGAGTAATTATACAAACCTAAACTTCAAAAAATTCAGCAAGTATGAAAAAAAGAATCCCGTGAACAATAAAATCCATCTTGCTAAAAAATTTGACTCCTTTGTTGTCCCATTGCTTTGAAGAGTACTTGCTCATAGATTTCATTCTTATGGTTGAGACCTTTTACTTTGAGGAGGTAGTAATGTTCCTCTCGTACTTTCAGATTGTATTGGTCTGCATATTTGAGGTTTCAGGTTGGCTTTGTGTCTGAAAAGTTGTTTGGTCCCATACGTTTTTCCTTTTTGGATGTCATGGTGTATGATTGTGAAAATCTTTTTTTTTTCAACAAAAATTATCTTCCTTTCTTTCCCTCTCAATTTGAAGACACGTTTACCCTCACAGATGACTGTTGTTGATGCTTATGCCGGTGGACAAAAAGTTGATCATCCAGACAACAATTCACAGCTCTCCCACACACTGACTTCTTTAATAATTGAAGGCATTGCACAGAACACAGTTGGTGGTGTTTTTGTTCCCGAGGTAAGTTCTAGGAGGTCCTTTTTATATATGTGCTTTGTTGAACATTGTAATTGAACTTAGACCTAAACTAATAAAGATCGTATTGCATCTCAATATACTGCCAGAGTGGAGGAGATGTAGAGGTTTCTGGATCACCTACTGAAAAAGCAATTCTCCAGTGGGGGCTCAAGGTTTTTTTTCTTCTCTGTTGTAACTTCATCCTGTTTACAATCAGGCCAATTTTGGCTATAGAGTTTCTTATTTGTATTTATTTTGCAGATCGGAATGAATTTTGATGCAGTTCGATCAGCATCTGTTGTCCTTAAAGTCTTCTCATTCAACTCAGAGAACAAGAAAGGAGGGATTGCATTACAGTTGGTAACATTTGATTACTGTCGTTTTTAAGCTAGTTGCTGTTTTATGCCATACTATGTTGATAATGGTTTGTCATCATTTTATGCTTCAATATTTGTCTCTCAGATTCCTATGTGCATTTTTGTAAGCATGTTGAAACCCTTAGAGGACAAGGGGTGTGCACAGTCCGGATTACAGTTTCCTCCACTTTGGACCAGACTAACCATTGGAAATGGTTTGTTTCAGTTGGTTCTTTTTATAATTATTGTATTTAAATGGGATTTATAAGTCATTCAGACAAAACCATTTTAATCCGGACCTGATTTGATCATCTAAAATGTGATTTTTCCGGGGGGGGGGGCGCCCAGACTCGTTTGGTCCTGTGTGGTTTGCGTTTCGATCTCTTGCAACTTCTCACCGTATTTGCAATGCATTTTTTCTCCTGTTGTTTTGTCACTTTAAAATCACTTTAAAATCTTGTCTGATGAACTAGCATTTAAAATGGTTTGTTCTTGGAGATCTCCAGATGTTTCATGATTAAAAAATGAAACAGCATTAAAATGTATGGTTCCAAGAGATTCAGAAATGATTCAGGATTATCTCTGCAGGAATATGGCCCCCATCTGTCTAATCAACTACTTCAAATAAATTAAAACTGTCATTTTCAGTCTTAAGAGACTATTGCAAAATCAGTGAGCACCGAGAAGTGTGTTAGTGCTGCACTTCAACAAAATAATATCTTTTGAGTATTGAATGTATCATGTTTCTGTTCCAATTACAGACACCCCCCTTTTGTTTTCAGAGAATTATTACTCGTTAAATGCTTTTTTTGGGGTCAAAATTATTTGTTAGGTGCTTGCTAGGCCTAAAATTGGCATTTTGCAGCCTGAATCTGAAGTGCACATTCACTGGAAAGGAGCTGCTGAAATAATCTTGGTTTCGTGTTCACATTATATTGATGCGACTGGTCAGATAGTACCAATGGAAGCAGAAAAGGTTTGTCTAAATGTTTGTTCCGTAGATGATCATGATTAATATGTTGTTGAGAAATGTATTCAGGGTAGTCCCTGATTTTGGATTTCTTATGTGTTGTCTGAACTTTTCAAGTCTGGCAAGGTTCTTTTGAAAACTAGTGGGATAGGAAGCTGTAGATTTTGATTTGGATGGTTTTCTCAGATGATTACTGGTACGTGTGTGCAGGTCTCATTTTTTAAGAAAGCTATCGAAGATATGGCTGCTGGTAGTTTGCGCTGTGTTGCCTTGGCCTATAGACCTTATGAGATGGATAAAATTCCAGTTGATGAAGAAGCGAGAAGTCAATGGACACTACCCCAAGATGATCTTGTTTTGCTGGCTATTATAGGCTTGAAGGTATGATTTGCTGCCACAATGCAATAAAGAACTCTCTAGAAAAAGAGGGAAAAATTAATTAGAAATCTGTAGCTAGTTCGTGCAACTGAGGTGCAGTTCTCAACTCAAGATCAAGTTGCATCTTTATGGTTGCTAGCCCTAGCCATTTTTCTGTGGCTGCTCTTAAATGCTTTGATCATGTATATTGAGATGTTTTCGAGCATCAACTGCTCCTGTATCACCATATTTGTGTGGCATAAATACACTGGTTGAACTCACTTGGAGAGCTGTTTCAATAGTGCCATTACAAATTTGTGGAGTTGTCTTGTCATTTAAGTTCAATGCATGGTTATATTCATCCCATTCTTATAATGTTAGGTTCCAATATGTTATTGCAGCATGCTAACTTTTATTTTATGCAGAACCCTTGTCGGCCAGGAGTCAAGGATGCTGTGCAACTATGTCACAATGCTGGTGTTAAGGTTCTTTTTACAACTTTCTGATGTTAAATTGATGCATAGTATGCTGAATGTTCTGTTACATCGAAGCTCATTGCAAAATTAACTAGGTAATCGAAGCAGCCAAATCATATGGTAGATTCCTTTTTTGGGTATATGTTGCACTGAGATAAAAACTTGACTGTTGCATTATCATTACTCAATCTTGTTGGTTTTTGAGGGTTGATGATGATTCTGGAATTGTTTGATGTTTATCAGCAAAGATTGTTTATTTCATTGATTTCCCCAAAAGTCTTTTTTTACGAAATATCTTACATAAGTATTTATAAGTAGTAGAAATTCTAGATCCTACTAGTAAAAGTACACGTGGCTATTCTAGATCTTACAAGCTAAGGTACATGGAGTTAACTGACAAAAGGTAACAAAACTAAGATAGTTAACCAACTAATGCACAGCAGCGTCAGGTGACGTTGACAGCAAGAGGCAGCTTGGTGTTAACCACTCAAGTGTTAACCACACAAGGGAGCAGCGTTAGGATGCCAAGGCAATATTAACAACCACGGCAGCGGTAACATGGCTGCCTTAACATACAAAAGAGACATTAACAAACTAAGGATTGTGGCTAACGCAACGGTTATTATCCAGGCGTTAGCATGACAAGCGGTAGCATCCATCCAACGCAGCGTTAACACGCAAGAGGGGCATCCTTCAACAAATCTGATAATTTGATGATTTTCCTGTGTGCTCTTTTCTATGATACAGGCTAATTTTATCATGTCATTTTGTAAAAAAAAATTATTTTGTTTAGGTACGTATGGTTACTGGTGACAACATTCAAACCGCTAAAGCAATTGCTTTGGAATGTGGGATACTCGGTTCAGATGAAGATGCTTGCGAGCCTAATCTTATTGAAGGAAGAGTATTTCGTAACTATTCTGATAAAGAAAGAGAAGAAATTGCTGAGAAGATATCAGTAGGAACTGTCGTTCTTGTTTGCTAGTATTCATTTGTTCTTTTATTTCTGCATTCGTGGCTAATGCTTTCAAGTAGCAAATATGATTGAGGCATTATACTTCCACAATTTAATGTGCAGGTGATGGGGCGTTCTTCTCCAAATGACAAGCTTTTGTTTGTTCAAGCTTTGAGAAATAGGGGGCACGTAGTTGCTGTAACAGGGGATGGAACAAATGATGCACCTGCATTGCATGAGGTTGCCATTGTTATTTCATTCTGACTTGGAATTACAGTATAGCATTCAACTTTGTTTTATAACGTTTAATTTAGTAGATGGTTGGGGTTACAAAATTCTCAACAGCAATAATTGGTATATTCAGGTTGGCTTGATACTTCAATAGGTTGTATGTTTCCTAATGTTGATGAAGGACTTGCTCTAGTGAAGCAAAGAATTATCACTTGGCAGTCATACATGAATGATTTAGTTGAGTTTATGCTATCATTCATGGAGTGATTTGATAGAATTGGTCAGGCATGACCTCTCTCAGGTTGCTTGTTTCCCAAACTTATCAGATTGTTTAGTATTTTGCTGGGGAAGAGGGAGCACATAAACTGCCACCCTTGCAGGCATGCTTTGATTGATTTTGGATAATTTTGACCATTGTCTAGTTTTATCTGAAACACATTAATTTGCTTCCAAATTTCAGTTTTAGGCAAAGTACAGAACTCCTTTAGTTTTGTTTACTTCTTGAACCAGTCAGTCATACTGATCATTTCCCATTGTATTTCGAATTCTGCTGTTTGTGCTGCTTCCTCTTTAACGACGTCATTCGAGTTCAGGCCGACATTGGTCTTTCAATGGGCATCCAAGGTGCAGAAGTTGCTAAAGAGAGCTCTGATATCATCATTTTGGATGATGACTTCGCTTCAGTTGTGAAGGTAGTTTTCTTCTATTTATTTGTTTCCCATTAACATGCAAGATATCTCCGTAGAAAATGTAAATATAAGGCCGGTACCTTCAGGTTTTCTGATTTTTATTGGAAGGTTCCAACCTTGCTACTGTCTGGAGTTTTTTCTTACATTTGACATTTCTTGAGAATGTTTTGTCTTGTGGGTGAAGGTTGTTCGATGGGGTAGATCTGTGTATGCCAATATTCAAAAATTTATCCAGTTTCAGCTCACAGTGAATGTTCCAGCTCTGATAATAAACTTTGTAGCAGCTATTTCTTCCGGTGATGTTCCATTAAACGCTGTGCAGGTTTGTGCTCCCTCTCACTCCTTCTCTGTTACTGTCCCACCTCCGATCAAGTCCCGACAATCCTCCAACCCCACCCGCAACATATTTCGTCTTTATACATGTGTTAATGAGTGGTTTCTTCTTTGACAGCTCCTGTGGGTTAGCCTTATCATGGATACTCTTGGAGCATTGGCCTTGGCTACTGAACCTCCTACGGATCACTTGATGCAAAGGTCACCAGTTGGTCGTAGGTAAGAAATGTTTTGATCGCGCTTACATTGGTTGATCTGTCAATATGTAGTATACTGATGATCCTAAAAAGTAAACTGCATGAATCTGAGGTGTGTAATCCTTGGAATTCTTAACGAGGGGTGGCCGGCGAGATGCTGCAGTTCTTCAAATCCATAAGAAACATTGCACAGCTGTAGTCTTCAAGGAACAGTCTCTTAACTTGTATGTGTGGACTTACATGGGCACATAAAACCTGAATAATTCCAGTTCACAGAAAGACACTAAGGATTTCTATCCAGTAAATATCCTTCTAGGAAAATAAGACCCCTAATAATTCTCATGATGACTGTGTTGTCAAATTGGAAAATATTAGGGAGCAAAGGATCTTGTTAGGAAGAATTAGAATTATTGCGTTACCTCTTACATATTTAACGAGTTAAAACGTTTTAGAAAATTAGGAATGCTGCTTATTCAGCAGTAATAACTTGACAGTTTCCTTCTCTCTAGTAGAATATGTTGTGTTGACTCTGACGTCTTAAAAAGGTTTGATCTTCATCTTCTTTTAGTTGTGTAGATAATAGTTTGAAGAATTTGAGATGATGTCTTTTATCGAAACACCTAGAGTTGGCATTTGCTGCTCTAACTTGTTTTGCATTTACTATGAATGTTTCTGTAGATCAAGGCTCTACGATTAACATAACATCTTGGAATGAAACTCCCAGATTGAATTTTCATTGAACTAATTGAATTAGATAAGCTGTTTAGCATAATGCTCAGGAATAATGTATCTTGATGTCACTTCATGATGTTTTTCAGGGAACCTCTGATAACAAATACCATGTGGAGGAACTTGCTTATACAGGTCTATATGGTTTTTGTGTTCAAGTTTGGGTCAATGTACGACTTTAATGCAGTGTAATTTTGTGTGAATTGCTTAGAGATTTTTATTCGTCTTTGGTGAATGCAGGCAGGATACCAAGTAAGCGTGTTGCTTGTCCTTAACTTCCGAGGGACGAGTCTACTTGGTTTGAAACATGAAAACCCAGATCGTGCCAATGTAGTGAAGAACACATTGATATTCAATGCATTTGTGCTCTGTCAGGTACATCTCTGATCTCTATAGTATGACACAGAAAATTTGTTAGCATTCTATGTTTATTGCAGACAAACTTGTTGGCTCATCTCTCCCACTATGGAAAGGATTACAAACATTTAGCATTCTACTCGTAAAACTAATTTTAATACTTGGTGCTCATCAAACCAGGAATGATCCTAGAACAGTGATATATAGATAATTTATAATTATATATTTGGCTGGGTTTTTGGTTCCATAGTTTGTTCTGTACCTGGCAGTTTACTACTGTCATACAGCTAGGACCTATTTTTTTACTAGCACCACCCTACTCTTCTCAAAAGTTGGTTCGAGGATGTAAATATGCTACGCAAATTTACAAGTTGGCTTCTGTTGTTTGCAGATCTTCAATGAATTCAATGCCCGAAAGCCAGATGAATTTAATATTTTTAAAGGAATTACAAAGAACTATCTCTTCATTGGGATAGTGGCAGTGACGCTAGTAGTTCAGGTGAGTGTAGTTTTCTGGTTTGGCTTTTGTTCTTTATCATTTCCTCTGATGCTATATTTTCTGTTCTTTATAGATCATTATCATTGAGTTCGTCGGGAAGTTTACCTCTACAGTGAAGTTGAACTGGCAACAGTGGCTGATTTCAGTGATTATTGCATTTATCGGGTGAGTTTGCTGCAGTCCTCCTAGGATAGGGTGGTGTCTATTCTATGGAAAATAATTTTTATGTTTTAGATCATGAGTACTTGCAAGTTTCCTCTATAATGACTGCAACTATATTTGGTTTCAACCAGTTGGCCCCTCGCTGTCGTTGGCAAGTTGATTCCCGTTCCAAAAACGCCCCTTCACAAGTTCTTTACGAAGAGATCTGATTGATGTATGCATAGTCAAAGTAAGAATCCTTCTTATGGTTGCTTCTTTTGTCTTCTGTAGCATTATTTGATTATGAATTGTGCAGGATAACCATCGTTTTCGCTTTCACTCGTTTCAGGTTAGACAGTAGGAAGATTCGCAGCTCTGTCATCAACTTGTGATGCAAATTTACCGCTTTTGGAATCAAGTAAACTACCATGAACCAAGAGTGAACTAAGAGTCCTGGTTTTCTTTTTACAGATGTTCTCGCCAAGTGGGTTGGCTGTTTTATGTCTGTTTGGATTTTGCCAGTTTAATTAACTGGTCTGTTATGTAAAAGCTGTGGAACAAGATCAGATGAACTTGGGTGCAATTTTAGAACCGGCCAACCCCTTAATAGCTTGTTTATTATTAACAATTTATTATTTCTCAAGCATCATATGCAAATCATGGTTTAAGATCATGATGAAGCAAACTATGGAAATGATGCATGGCTTCCTCGACCGTAGGAGCATATCTGCCGCTCTCGTATGCTGGCGATTCGAGGCCCCTCTGAACACCTTCCCACGATACAATATCTTCCATCTGCACAAATTTGTTTCCAGAACCTCAGAAAAATGCATGACATTAAGCATACAAGACCTAAAAGGATGATGACTATTTACCTGCACTGCTTCGCTTTCCGCTAGACTTCTCTCAATAAAGGCTTTGTCATCCTGAGACCATTACATACACAGAAATGCCACTTTTTAGACCTTACAACAAATAGTGTGATATTGAACACGTCATAATGGAGAAATCAAAATAAAATCTGGGAAATACCTTAAGATGAGGTTCAAGAAAGTAATCGAAAACCACTTGGCACTTCCTCGGCCCCAATGGAATGGAAGCACTTGATTGGTGTCCATCCAGGGTCCATACCTAAAAAGACCAGTGAAAAAACAAGTTAGGAAATAATTCTTGCAACAAATAAGTCACTCTTCACCCATTCAATTTCAATGATAAAACAAATACCTATTAACCATGAAATTAGGATAGATGAAAGCATATAAAGCCTTTGATCCAAGTCGAGCCACATCATCTCCGCTTCCTGTTGAGCTACCTTCACCACTTTGGATGCAAACCTTTTCATATATCTATCTCTCAACTAGTTAGATTTTCATTCACATACCAAGAGAGATTTTAAAAGTATCACATGTGCAAAATATGTCATAACGACTTTGATTCTCAGTGAACGATATGCTAAAAATACAATGTTCTAGTGAAATATAGCATCCCAAGAAATGAGAACACGAGGCATACAGTGGTGGAGTAAGAAGTAAGTTGAAGATCCGATGCCAGGCCTTTATGAGCATATGGCACATGGTAACCACCATCTAAGTAGTTGTCGCAAAACACCTGGAGTCAGAAAGATAATAGGAAAGTAAAATATCTCAGTGCTATCCACCACAAATCAATGCAAGTAATCAAGATTCTGCAGTTTAAATCACCATTTCTTCACGAATGTTGTGAATCGGCCGCCAAAAGTAAACAGGAAACAGATAAAATCCTTTGTTCATAGGGATTCCAGCTGATAAATATCGGTATTAGGGACAAAAGACCAGAATTAAGCATGCAATCAGTGAAAGATCAAAAGACCATTAGACAACGCGAGAGAAAGGAATGAAAATGAACTATACCTTCCAGTTACACTCAATGGTATATGTACACCTACAAACAAAACTCAGGGAAGAATCAACTCTATTTTTCCCCAGCATTTCTGAAGAGCTACCAAGCCATTCATTCTCTGGCAAATCAACATTAATTTTCTGTTGAGGAAAACTCTGTTCGTCCAAATTGAGAAGAACAAATGGCCCCCAGGTAGTGACATTTAGCTGTATAAGCCCAAACTCCCATGCTTGGTGGCCAGAAATCAATACATTATACATCAAAATAAAAATGCTGCAGAAGAATGAAAAGACCACTCTAACGTTTCACCATACTTTCTAACGCAGGGATTTTAGACACGAGAAGACAAAGAAGAAGCGTGGATCATATAGAGGAGGTCAGATTGATCTGCAATCCCACTCGATTAAGTTCACTTTTCCTGATGATGATTGACCGGGGACTCCCCTTGCAAAAGCATTCAGTGATTTCCCATCTAGTTTAGTTTGGATGCCCGTGTGTTTGAGCACCATGACTTGCGGATGGACATGGATGCGGGAATTGTTGTGCTGTTGCCAAGTATTTTGCCTATTTTCCTTTTACTCAGTTTCTTATATTTGAGTCAAATTTTGATACTTCCTTTAAACCAGAATCATATTTGGATTGAACTTGGATTTATATTCCATTCCATTAGAATCCCTTTTTTTTTTTTTTCCCTTTCCTGTAGTTGTATGGGTACATTTTACTCCGCTTAAAGATAATTCCTCACAGGTTTTTGAAATTCGGCTCAGCTAATAAGTGGTATTTTTGGATCGGGTATACTTTTGATTTCTCTTTCCATGATTTAGCTACTCATAATGCATGACCGGAGACAGTAGTTGGTACAACAAACAGCACCATGGTAGTATACCAATAATCTATAATTTATTCTTTTGTTATACTGTTTGTGAATCTCTCTCTACTTTTACGATTCACACACAAATTGTTCTTTTCCAAATATTGAAACTTAAATCGTTCAAAAAAATGCATGTCTATCCTTCATGCATATTGCATATAGAAGGCGCCAATCTCATTTTGTGTGTTAGTGTGCATTACAAAATCATTTTTCAAGGTGGAAATACCCACAAAATACTTTTAGAATGAACTCTAACCATATAATTAAGGAGAAATGAGACCTTTTTGATATTAAAACAACAAAGTCTTGAAACAATACTTAAATCTTAATTTCTTGCGAAAAATATGATTGTCATCATCGTGGCTTGGGCGCGCGAATTTCTCATTGAAATAGGGAATCAAGAACCTGTTCTTCAAATCAAAAGGAAAATTGAACAACTTCTTGGTGTTCCAACGGCTGCACAGATCCTAGCTGTGTCAGGTTGGGAGTTATTGAAACTGAGAATAGATTTGATAAAAGATTATATTTATGAATAGGAAAGATACAAGAAGAAGGCTTGGCTATGAGCCAAGCTATAGAGACTACATTGGATATGAATTGATGGAGTAAATAATACAGAAGAGATTGCATGCTATTTATACACAATAATCCTAACTAATGTTTACAGCTAATGATCTTGCAGATATGGTGGAGCAATTGGCGGAGATATGTTTGGTGCCATATCTTCCACAATTGCTACGAGCATGCTTGCTTTACTACTGTGCTGTTGCATGCGTGATGGACTTCATTATTCAACAACGTCACTGCATGCGTATATATGAGGAAGAAGAGTTGTTGATGGGCTTGCTGCTGCTGCTGCTTGTGGGCTTCTAGTGATGGGCTTCAATATCCTTAATAGGAGTTGGTGGATGGACTAGACATGGAAGACTATCCTATCGTCAATGAAGGCACAAAGATAGACCTCACCATCAAAACCATGCTGCTCCCAACATTTTCTCACCCATGTGGTAAGACCCAAATCACTGTTAAATTCTCCGGCAGGAGTATCAACATCGATGTTGATCAAACGGACACCGTGAGAAGCCTGAAAGAGAAGATCCAAATGGCGGAAGGGGCACCGATTAGAAGGATGTCTTTGTTCTTCTCAGGAGTAGAAATGGAAGAAGATTTCCGTAACTTAACTGAGTACGGTATCCAGGAAATGTCTGAAATTGTTGTGTTCCTGAAGAGCGCGGCACGAGGTGGGGACAAGCCGCCGGAGAGAAGGGTGAGCGTAGTTGTGCAAACGGCGTCTTGCTTGATGAATGGAGCACGAATACCATTAGAATTGGCGGACACGAGTAGTGTGAGTGAGGTGAGGCATCATCTTCTGAGCAGGAAAATTCTTCCACAAGATGATTTCTTGTTTATTCACAAGCAGAGGATCATGCGTGACAATTGTAGCCTCCGGTGGCACGGTGTCGAGACCGGCGACTCTCTTTATGTGTTCAAGGGAACGGTGAGTCGCGACGGATACTGACATGCCCGGAACTGATCATTCAAGTTTAGCTTACCTACCATGCATCTTCAAGTTTGCTAATTAAAACACTAATTAGTTGATTAAAGAGTATCATGGATTAATAGACTGCGAAAAAAAATGATGTAATAAAATTTGTTGATAAACAAGTGCAAAATAGAATTAATCAATTTCAATCTAATTAAATATAATTAGTAATTTATTATAAGGGTAAAGTGGTAAAAATAATTTTATTTTATTTTATTTTCTTTCCTTTTAATCCACATTGCTTTACATAAATATTAATTTTTCTTTTCTTCTCTTTTATATATAAAAAATGTAGTTATATAAAATAACTTTTCTAAAAAATTCCTTTCATTCTTTTTCTCTCTCGTTAAATTTCTCCTTTTTTTCGTCATGCACTTTGATTCCCCTATGAAGCATTAATAGACGGTTGATCGGAGCCAGATTCAGGCAGCGGCAACGGCAACGGCAACGAGACGACTCGTCTTCCTTGTTCCCTTCTTCTTCTCCATCATCCTCCAATTCTTCAGTACTATTGAGCGTTTCGTAGGAGAGGAAGAATTGAGATCCATCCATCACATCCAAATCCGTGAGAGACACCCCCACATCTCTGATCATGACGAGGCGGCGATTCCAATCATCAAAAAGAATCAGCATCAGACGGTCATGAGGGATCTGCCGCTGGGTCCTGATCTCCTTCCTCAAATCACCAGCCGTCGCGTTGTACTCGACTTCGACGTAGAAGACGCCTCCTGTTGTATGCACTTCCAATCTCATTGTAGGGCGTCGTTTGCGTTTTAGGAGATGAGATGAGACTGCTTTAAAAAGAATAATTAATTAATTAAATATATAGGATAATTAGGATGGAAAAATGATAAATTGCTTGAAAAGTGTTCACGTTTGAAGCAGCACGCTTTTGTAATTTGATACAATGCTCTACAGCCTCATATATTTGAAACTTCTTGAGATTTAACTCAGGTTTTTTGGCAAAAAAAAGTCTGATTTACAATGAGCACAAAAAAACTCTATATATAGGCAAAATCTAATACAAATTTATAGTTTTAATAACTATACAAACTGATTATTAATAAATATATTAAATACATTCTGGATCATCTTAGAAGCATTCGCATTATCAGACCAAGGTTTGGGCCGAATTCTCCAAGTCATGGGCTGCTCGCGTTCATACTGCGCAGTAAAATGTCTCACTGATCTGATTGGGCTGAAACTTATCCCATTCGAAAGATAACATCTGAAAATAGTGGACAAGATCCTCTCTCCCTGGTCCAGGCATGACTGGTCCGAATAATTATCGTTGGCGTTGACGGACGCGTTTTGAAGTCCTCGTCCGCGTAGGATTGCTGTCAGGGAAAATGTAACAAACCATAACATAAAATCGGCTAGTTATTTTGACCTGAAATTTGGACACAATGTAGAGGACATCCTTAGGTTTCAGAAACATAAATCGTTCAAAAAATGAATATACAAATGCATGTCTATCCTTCATGCATATTGCATAAAGAAGGCGCCAATCTCATTTTGTGTGTTAGTGTGCATTACAAAATCATTTTTCAAGGTGGAAATACCCACAAAATACTTTCAGAATGAACTCTACCCATATAATTATTTAGGAGAAATGAGACCTTTTTGATATTAAAACAACACTTAAATCTTAATTTCTTGCGAAAATATGATTGTCATCATCGTGGCTTGGGCGCGCGCGAATTTCTCATTGAAATAGGGAATCAAGAACCTGTTCTTCAAATCAAAAGGAAAATTGAACAACTTCTTGGTGTTCCAACGGCTGCACAGATCCTAGCTGTGTGAGGTTGGGAGTTGGTGGATGGACTAGACATGGAAGACTACCCTATCGTCAATGAAGGCACAAAGATAGACCTCACCATCAAAACCATGCTGCTCCCAACATTTTCTCACCCATGTGGTAAGACCCAAATCACTGTTAAATTCTCCGGCAGGAATATCAACATCGATGTTGATCGAACGGACACCGTGAGGAGCCTGAAAGAGAAGATCCAAATGGCGGAAGGGACACCGATTAGAAGGATGTCTCTGTTCTTCTCAGGAGTGGAAATGGAAGAAGATTTCCGTAACTTAACTGAGTACGGTATCCAGGAAATGTTTGAAATTATTGTGTTCCTGAAGAGCGCGGCACGAGTTGGGGACAGGCCTCCGGAGAGAAGGGTGAACGTAGTTGTGCAAATGGCGTCTTGCTGGATGAATGGAGCACGAATCATTGGAATTGACGGACACGAGTAGTGTGAGTGAGGTGAGGCATCATCTTCTGAGCAGGAAAATTCTTCCACAACGGTGTCGAGACCGGCGTGTTCAAGGAAACGGTGAGTCGCGCAGGATACTGACATGGCCGAAACTGATCATTCAAGTTTAGCTTACCTACCATGCATCTTCAAGTTTGCTAATTAAAACACTAATTAGTTGATTTGTTCATATAATTTTTATTAAAATAAGGGTGATATAAATGCGCAAAACCTTCTATCAAAATAAGCTTACTTTGATTGTTCTGTTCTATCTAATTGAGGCCAAATCAACATTTATTTTGAAGTTACAATTTTAGGAGAGAAATTTTGAACGGACCCTAATTAAATAGAAGAATCAAAATGAGTTAACTATTTGAATTTACTGTACATTTAATTATAGAGCAAAAATGATAAGTGATTTCTTCATTTTTGAACGACAGGTATTTGCTATTGTTTCATCTGCTGGTTTCCGTTTCCTCCTACCTACCCACGTAGTACGTAGGATACAACCCAGCCTAACTATTACTACTATCCTCCCGCGACTGCACCGCCACCGCACTCTTAATAGACGGTTGATCGGAGCCAGAATCAAGCAGCGGCAACGGGAACGGCGGCGGCAACGAGACGACACTATGACCAGCTCCGCTAAACGACTCGTCTTCCTTGTTCCCTTCTTCTTCTTCTTCTCCATCAACCTCCAATTCTTCAGTACTATTGAGCGTGTTGAAGAAGAGGTAGAAGTGAGATCCATCTCGCACACCCAAAACCATGAGAGACACCCCTACATCTTCATCTCTGATCATGACGGGGCCGTGAATACCGTAATTCGCATCATCATCAAGAATCAAGATCAGACGGTCATGAGGGAGCTGCCGCTGGGTCCCGATCTCCTTCTTCAAATCACCAACCGTCGCGTCGTTATCGACTTCTACGTAGAAGAAGCCTCCTGTTAAGATCTCCACTGCCAATCTCATTGTAGTGTGTCGTTTGCATTTTAGGAGATGAGACTGCTTGAAAAAGAATAATTAAATAATTAATTAATTAGATATATAGGATAATTAGGATGGAAAAATGATAAATTGCTTGAAAAGTGTTCACGTATGCTGCATTTTCGCTAGTTCGTTACAGTTTGAAGCAGCACGCTTATCTTATGGGATTTGAGATTGAGATTGGGAGGAGAATTTGTAATTTGATACAATGCTATAAAACCTCGTATACTTAAAACTTCTTTTTTACCGGATGAGATTCGAATTTAAATTAAAATTTTTATTGGTAATTTTTACAATAAAAGTATATTTAAATTTTTTTTAATAGGCGAAGATAAGATTCTAATTTGAATTAGAGTTTTTCCTGAAATATTAACCAGCAACAAAACAATACAATTTAAATCTTAATATATATTATATTCAATAAAATTCAAATTATAAAATAGCTATTACTAATTAAGTGTAGTCGTAGGACATATAGCTTTACACCTCGAACTCCAAACCCGACCTTAAGTTTTAGACGTCAACAAAGATCATAGAAAATTATTAATAATTAATTAAAAATATATAAAAGAGTATAAAATAAAAAAATTGATAATTCGTGATGCATATATGAAAGCGATGGTGAATGGTTTACATGTATTTGATCAGCAATCATGTTGATCTGTCACCGGATTTCAAGACTGATTTGCGATCTAGGTCCGACTCAATTCCTCGTCTGCACACACCGGAAACCACTTTTGATGGGGCTCAAACCCGTATCAAAAGAACTCACTTCGATACTTAAGTTAGTTTTTTTTAGTCAAAGAAATTTAGAATACCGAAAGTGTAAGGAGCTAGTGACCGGTACCGTGCTTAGTCTTCTGGGAGAGGATTGAGTGTCCGGCCTTTTATATATAACTCTTATTGGAGAGATCATCATACCATTTTACTAAGCCAATCACGGAAAGATTGTCTAAGATTATATTTAGCTTAATTTTAGAGACTTTGTAGTTATTGGTAAATTAATATTGAGATTTTGTTTCCCATTCTGGGTTGTCCCAATCTTTTGTTTCCCATTATGGATTGAAAATTTCCTTTCCTTATTGGTTTTCTATTTTTACGTCTGAACTTAATTATCAACTCTATAACTCGTCTCGTGTCCGCTCCGGTTTAGGTCATTGTTCGCGCTTGAATTTTTTTTTTTAAAAAAATGTTAGTTAATTATATTATTAATTATCCGTACAATATCAAGAAAAAAATTAATGGGGCAATTAATTTGGTGTTGCTGGGCAAATTGAATGAAGACGAGAAATGAGAGTGTTTTTCCTGGTTGGTTCTTTATTTATATGATGGGTAAAGAGACTGGTAAACGGGTTACCAAACCCGGTTTATTTTCCTTTCGGGTCAAATGCCATGTCAGCAAAATTACACGTGGCATCTGACGTGTAATGCCACGTCGGACACTTAACGGAATGTGTTGGACGACGTCACTATGAGGGACCAAATGTGAATAATCATTTAAGTGCGAGTATCAAATATGACTGAAAATGAGATGAGGGACCAAATCAATACACTTAAACGAATGTAGGTACTATTTATTTTATTAACCTTATATAAAAGGCTCTCCATTATAAGTACAACTTGTAAAGCTAGCTAGGCATCATGAGGTCACACATTGTTGGTATTCTAATTTGCATGGCTATGCTAGTACTGTCGACTAGCATGACGTCGGCCAGCGATGCTGTGGCAGCAACAACTCCTCCACCTCCGTTTGCTTCATCGGTCCTTCCGCCGTAATCTAATCCTTGGCGCCGTGGTTGCTCCCGCCTCTACCGCTGCCGCGATGATCTAAACAAACCGCCTGCTGCTTTCAACCGCAAGCTTCTCATGACCTCAAGAAGAATCTGATACCGCAGATTATAACTTATAATGACTAGCGTATTGTATGCATGCCAGAGTGTTATTAATTCTTACATGTGCTTAAAACACTCGTTCTTATATATCAATTAAGTCAGTGGCGGTTTCAGAAATTTTATTCAGGAGGCGGGTTTTTTTTTTTGAGTATTTTAAAAGGAAGGTAAGCGAGCCGAACGAAAAATTGGAAAAATGCTTAAGAGTATTTGTATCCGTCACTAAATAACAAATATTCAAATAAATTTAACAAAAAGATAAATAAAAAGACAATATAGAAAAAAATTAATTAAAGCATGACGATGTATGCAAGTAAAGTAATTATTTTAAAACAATTAAACGTGAGTAAAATATTCGAAACTTATGCAAAATAATTATTTAAATATTTGAATGTGAGTGAAACAATTATTTAAATATTTAAAATCGTGCCAAATAATTATTTAAAGCATGCAAAAAAAAAATTGTAATCATTTGAATTCATGTAAATTAATTAGTTAAACAGTTGAAATCGTGTAAAATAATTAATTAAACATGCAGAAGCATATGCGTGCAAAAGTAAATAAACAGCATGAGCGCAAAAATAAATAAATAATACAAGCACACGCGTACGAAAAATAAATAAACAGTACGAGTGCGGAAATAAATAAATAGTACGCGCATACGAAAAACAGTACGAGTGCGGAAATAAATAAACAGTATAAGTACGTGAAAATTAAAAAACGACGGGCCAAATTAAACAGGCTAGACCCACCAGATGGGCCCAAAGGCCACCAGCTAGCTGGGCCAGGCGCAGCCCAACTCTTCCCCACTTGCTTGGGCTTGAACGCGTTCAGCCCTCTCCTCTTCATCTTCTTATTTGGGCTTGGTACAAAACCAAGCCCATGATTAATTAAAAAAAGAAACAGCCTAACCCATAACTCCCTTCTTCTTCCCAAGTCATCTTCAACCTCAAGCCCCTACCAGCACAGCAGCGACGGGGAGAATGGCAGGAGACCAGCAGTGGGGGCGAAGCTAGCACGGCCGAGCATGGACCCAAATGATTCTCTTGTTTGTGCTATGTGCAATTTTTTTTTTTTTTAATTCGGTTAATATTTGTGAAAAGTGTATATATATAGGTAGGTATTATATTTTGAAAAAGTATTGGTTATATTTTACCTTAAATAAATATCTCCTTGGTTCGTCAACGTTATTACTTCTTGTAGAATTAAGGCTAAAACAATTTGCAATGAAAAACTCAACTCTATATTCCAAATGAATTTAGAACAGTTTTTTACTCTTTCTAAAAATTTCTAGAAATTCTTTCACTTCTTCGTGTCAAAAATATAGGTCTCGTTCTTGTGTGTTTGTTCCCTTGGTCTGGTGACAAATCCCTTTCCTTATGCCACCAGATCAGTAATCCTGAAATTGCTGAAATTTACCGAACTGAAACTTTTGAACACCCGTCTAAACCGAATAGTTTTTCATCCGTGAACATATTATATACCCACGTAACTATCTACCATATCTACACCGACTACATCAAATTGATGAAACAACTAACAAAGAATAATTCGATACAAGAGTACAAACCGTACTGCCATCCGGGTCTCCAAAAATACATGAAAGGCTCCATCAATTTGATGTATAGGAAAAAGAAGAAGAGAGTAACAACATGGCAACCGACAAACACACATGGCATAACAAAAGTCAAAATATTTTTTAATTACAGAATTTATTATTATAATGAATTCATTGAGCAATTTTCTTCTTCTTTTATGAATCTATATATATAAAGACAAAGCACACAATACAATCTTTTCTATAGGTCGGATATATGAAGTTGGAAAAATACTTTTTGACAAGTATAAAAATTATAACGAAAAATAAATTTAAAAGGGAAAATTGAAACCAAACCGACTCGATTTGGAGCGTAAAAAATAAACCGAATCAAACCAAACTGTTTGTAGACTTTTAGAACTATTATATTTCGGTTTGGTCTAGTTTTCTCCTCAAAATCTCCAATCATCTACTGCAATATCAGTTTATAAAAGTGTTAGTACTTCTATTTAACATTATTATATATATCATTAATACTCAAACTTGTTATAAATTAGTATTATTAATCATGATGACAATCCATTTTCAAAAAAAAAATCGTGTCGGCAATCATTAAAAGATTGAATAGAAGGATGTTTACTTTGGTGAATGCCAATAATGTCATCGTATATATCCATTATTCTTGAATTTTGTTTGAAAAATGATTTTTTCCCCTTAAGATATTTTAAATAAAAATGAAACATATTATAAGAAAATTTATCGTGTTTAACACGACTTATAAGTTAAAAAGACTAATGTTTGCAATATAAAAGTGTGCAATTGGTTTAAGGATAGTTAGCGTTAGACGTGGAAGGATGAAAATAGCCGTGTGGTATCATTGCCGAATCGGGCTGTTGGTTATTATTGTTAGCAGGTGTGTGGAAGACATGCCAGCGAAAATGAAGCTGTTGTGTTCTTTTAAAAAATTCTATTTTATTTGGGAGAAGAATGTGGTAAAGCCATATGGGTACAACAAGCAGGTATGACAGGTACTTGGGTACCTAAAATAAAAAACACGAAATAAATAGTATACTATACAATACGGTTGCACCATACTCACTTTCATACCACTCGCTAATTAATTACCTAATTGTATACTCGATACCGGAAAGAAAAAGTTTGTCTACGATAAAAACGTTTGTAATAATTAATTGTTTTTTTATTTTATCACTTTAAAAGTTATATTATTTTTTACAAAACCAATTCTTACCGAAATAAAATTTTATTTAACTTATAATAAAATTAACGCTCGTATACAATGTACGATCGAATTTGTTTGAAATTATTTTTTGTCACCACATGTGATCTGTTCGCTAAAATTGTTTATGGCAAAAATATCAAACTATATACTTCAGTTAAAAATAATTTTGGCTAAAATTGTTTTGACTGATGGAATCGTATCCGGGTCTAATGAGTGATCTCTCCCTTTATTTAGCATCTCTAACACGTATAGCGGACGTGCACTTGTACCTCTCTTCCCCACTCGGACGGGACGGGACGGGACGGGACAGCGAATAAAATAGGTCGGCACGTACCAAAATAAATAAATAATAATAATAATATAAAAACTATGTCGATCGAAGTTTTTTAATAATAAAAATAAAAACTACTGTAGTATGTCGATCGAAAAAAACAAAGGAAGAGACTGAAAAGCAGGAGGGGGAGAGAGCGTGGACCGCGTGTATGTAGCCCAGCGTACAACACGTAATGCTTAATTTGAGGTGGCAACCTTAACGTGTCTATGGAGTATGGAGTAAACATTTCTACTTCTTTTTTCTTTTCCCTTAAAATAATGCTATCTTGAGGATGACATTCTTGTTATTTGCTTCTTGTTTAGGGCAAGAATAATTAATTACCATTATTAATTTAATTAGTCATATAATACTACTACTAAATACTCCATTTGGTCCAACAATAAATGTCGTTTTAGAGCTCCAATTTTGGCAAAAAATAAATATCATTTTCGACTCCCAACGTTAGAAATGTCGCCGCTGTCCTTGCTGCTGCAATTTTAGCTGATAGTGTTTTCATAAATAATATAACAATTCAGGAGTACAACAATCATAAAGTGCTTCAATTTTTACGAACCAATTATTACCTTAATATGTGTAAAAATACGTTTATTTTTAGTCGGAGGAAGTAAAAATAAAAAAAAAAAAAATAGCATAACGGAAAAAGGGAAAGGTGTGACCATTTATTTCTTACCACTATTAAAAACCTTTTTATCAGCATAATATATAAAAAGTAAAAGCAAGGTTCTAGCATTTATGATGGATGGTTACTTAAACTTAAACCAACAACAAAAAATAAAAAAAGGGTGAAAGATCGAAAAGGACAAAAAGAAGTCGGTTGAGTAATCTCATTCCCTGGAACCCAATTTTTGGATAAGTCGGTGGAAACGGCATTGTTGAAATTTAGGAAAGCTTGATGCGCAAGACAAAGATAAAAGCTAAAGTTTTGTTAGCTTTCCCCTTTTCTAAGAGAAGAAGAAATTCCTCAGAATCATAATTTCGTAAATAAGATCTCTTTCAATTAATACTTTGATTAAGTGCATAAATAATGTAATTAATGTAATTAATTAATTAAATAATTAGTGGCCTATAGAGTGACAGGTGAGAATTTCGACAAGGACAACTTTTCATTTTCCCTTTTAAGTCGCTTGCTCGCTGGATTACTTTCAGCAAATCCCAGTGAGCGGTGGGGGAAGTTTGACAGGAGGAATATCTTCAGTTGAAAAAAGAAGAAAAAGAAGAAAAAGAAGAAAGCAGGAAGAAGGAAGCAAGTAGAAGTACTGGATGAGCAATTGATTTAGGATTTGAAGATTAGACGGTGCCATCTCTCCTGCGACAGTTTTCTTAGGTATGGCAAGTATTTTCAAGGGCTCTTCATTCGGTCGCCGCCGTGATTTGGAGGCCGGCGGTGATGCAAGCCCTTCCAGCGAGGATGATGACCCTTCCGTTGGTCCCTTTGACATCACACGCACGAAGAACGCGTCCGTTCACCGCCTGCGCCGGTGGAGGGTAATTAATTTCCCCCTTCTCTACTTAATTGCTGCTTCTTCATTTGCGTCTGTCGCTGTTCTTTGTTATTGTATTCCGATTTGCTACTTATTCGAGCTGTGTCGCTCCACCAATGAGGTGAGGATTCAGTTCAAAATAATTTTCTAATTTCTGTTGCTTTTTTCTGTTTTGCAGCAAGCTGCGCTTGTGCTCAATGCTTCTCGTCGATTCAGGTACACTCTCGACCTGAAAAAGCGAGAAGATAAGAAGCAGGCTTTGAGTAAGATCAGATCGCATGCACAAGCCATACGAGTACACCACTTCTCCTTCTTAAATCTTCATAATCCTTCCTCCTTGCGTCTCAATTTTGCAATAAGTTTCTTTTGTTTGAGTTCTAATGTGTATGCATTTATGTATTTTGTTCTACTCTGTTAGGCTGCCTATCTTTTCAGAGAAGCTGGTACTAATGGTGCTCAGAAGCTAAATGGTGCTCAGAAGCGAAATGGTACTCCTCTTTTGTGTCTTTACTTTTTGTTAGAGATTTAGTATATGCGGCATCCATTGTTACATAATTATTCCGTGTAACTGAAAACGTTTTCCAGTTCATTTCAAGTGCTTGATAAGACTTTGAGAGGCTTATGTCCAAAATTTATATTGTCTACTTAGATTAGCTATATTTAGCATTTTTTGTTTTAATTTACCTTTTGTCACTTCCAGGTTCCTTTTATCCTTTTCTGTCTACTTTTTTTAGTTGAATTTTCTATGTTGCATCTCTTCTTTGCTCAGAACCTCATCTTGGCTTTTTATGTTTGTCTGCTTTGTCTACGCAAAAACAAATCAAGCTTCAACTTATGAAGTTATTTTCTTACTTAAGCCACTTGTTTCAGCTATTTCTTTTCCCCTCGATTATATGATCATCTCCCATTCAGTTTTTTTGCTTTTCAAATTTAATAGTCTTGATGAGAATATTTCGATGGAATCTACTATATTTCGGTTTATTGTTGCCTAATCTTGCTCCTGTTTTACTGGAATTTATTTATTTCTGTCAAGCTACTCTTCTATTAAGTCTATTCTTCGTGTTATTTTTTTTAACTCTTTATTTGTATATAATCACTGGTCTAGTGTTACTGTAATTGCTTTTTTGACCTGTCCATCCTCTTTCCCTATGTTACTCATGTTTAGTTGTGGTAAAAATGGATGCTGCCTCATCAATGAAGCTTCTGTGCTTGCGTTAATTTATCCTCTTTAATGTACAAAATATATACTGCTAAACATATTTTCTCAACTGTTTGTATTATCTTTTTCGTCATTCGAAGCTACACTGCTTTAGTATCTTTTGTGGTATCTGTTGTTAAGGAGAATGTATCTGTGATTTTTATTAGCAGGAGATGCAGAATCACTTCCAGTCACCAGTGGTGATTTTGCAGTTAGCAAGGAGAAACTTTCTTCAATGACGAGGGATCATGACCATAGTGCTGTAGAGGAGCTTGGTGGTGTAAGTCTAAAGTCTGTATGTTTCTCCTGATTGATGCGAGCATTATTTTGTTGTTTACTAACTTGCTTCTACTTTCTTGTATCACACATGCTTCAGGTAAAAGGGCTTTCAGATGCTCTAAAGACAAACTTAGAGAAGGGGATTTGTGGAGATGCTGATGATATATGTAAACGACAGAATGCATTTGGATCAAACTCATACCCTAAGAAAAAAGGGAGGAGTTTTTGGGTAATTGCTTTTCATTTACTATTTTGTCTTTTCTAAATTCACTTTTGCCTTTTACTTCTCCATGCTTGTATGATAGCTGTTTTAAATCATATAGAACTCATAATTAAACTTGAGTTTGTGTTCTATCTCATAGATGTTCCTTTGGGAGGCCTGGCAAGATCTTACTCTGATCATATTGATGGTAGCTGCTGTGGCTTCTCTGGCGCTGGGAATTAAGACAGAGGTGAGTCACAAAATCCGGTTGATAATGACTTTGTGTTCACATTAAAGAAGTACGCTTGTACCGTTTTCGGGTTTTAGTGATAAAATTCTTGTGATGATCTATGTATATCTGTATATCATCTGTGTCATTTGTCTTGGAGATTTTAATGAAATAGAAGTTGTAAATGATGTTGGCATCTTAATGCATGGCATAGTTGGTGATGTTTGTGAGATTTGAGATTGGCATATATTATCATAAGTGAGGAGACGTATTCCGAAAGTCTACAGTAGAATCTAGAACCTTAACACCCTTACCCGCCTATGATGGGTTTCTGGGGCCTCTTCTTTGAAATCGCTAGCCTGATAGCAGCAGGCTAAACTGAAAGGAAATGGCTAAAAAAAGCACCTTTTGGTTACTCATATTTTTTTTGCTTAACAGTCACAGAATGAAAATCTATCTTCTCAGATAGGTTGTATTAGAGTCTCTATAGCTGCTTCTCATCTATAGACACCTGGGGCAATCATAGTTTTTCTTTCTAGCTGCTTCTAACTTGGGGTCCTGAAGACTAAATTGTTCGCATGCGGTTGTACATAGCTTTCTAGTTATTTGTAGTTTGTGGTGAGAATCTCCTTTCTGCAGTTATTGATTTATCATCTAATATAACTGTCCCACTTTTTTTATTCCCTTTACCTGTTTTAAGGTTTTTTCGTTTTCCAGTTATGGTTTCACTATGTTTACATATTCTCTTGTAGGGTGCTAAGGAAGGATGGTATGAAGGTGCCAGCATTGCTTTTGCAGTTATGCTTGTCATTTTTGTTACAGGTATGGGGTTACTTGTGGAGCATCTTAATTTGCTCTCACCTGGGTTGGAAATGTTTTAGGATGTGTCACTCCTTTAAGGTGTATAACATTTTATATGAATTGCAAATAACTATCTAAGTCTCATTTGTGGGATCGGCAAGCTTCTCATGCATATCTGGCTTTATGTTCTAGACTGTTATGATAGTGTGCCTGAAACTATCTGGTGAGTTGTACTATACCTGGTTGGGTGGTTCATTGTCGTATTTTACTTGTATACTTCCTTGCGTGTCTTTATGAATTCAACTGTGAATCTTTCCTCTATTCAATTAAAGGAGCTGTTCCTTACCGGGAAAAAAGGAGCTGTTCCTTACCGAAAAAAAAGGAGCTGTTTGGTTTGTGTCTTTACACGTGGTATGGAAGGTGTTGTCAGTATGATGGGTTTGATTCCCTTTGCTGTTTGGTTTGTCAAATGTTATGTCATCATTCTCTGGTTCACTTCTAGACAAGCTTTTTTATTTTGTAAAAAAATCTTACAGGGATCATCATCACTAATATATGAGCTTTGTCTCTGCTGTTTTTGATTTGGCTTTCTTTAGCAATTAGTCCTTAAGTTTATATTGATGTCTAGTTAGTCGTTCAGCTTCTCCAAAATATTCGATCAATGTTTTAGTACGGATTTTCAGTCAAGGTCCAAGTATTTCTCATCATTGATTCTTCAAAAAAGTTTATTTGCACATTATTTTAGGGAAACATTTAATCAGACTTATTTGTATGTGTAAGGTGGGCTATCAGCGATTGCAAGGGATTTCCTAATGAAAGGATTGATTGGCCATTGATTGGAATTCAGGGTTTAGTAGGTGTAATGTAAAGTTTAGGCCTGAAGGATAAAATGTTTATAATAGTTAAAAAAATTGAGCAAATTTTCTTATTTGGTTTTGGAACAACAACTTCAGCAACCATATAGAGGAAATTATAACAAATATCTTTGCATCCAAGAAAATATGCATGGGTAGAAGTGTTTAGTATGTCAGATTCAGTCACTTGAATGGGTTTTGTTAGAATAATAGCTAAAATCTTGTGAGCTAGATTAGAGGATGTAATGCTTGTAGCTTTTGGTCCTGATTCTAGCCGGAGATAGAATCACTGTTGATGATAAATGGTCTTATTTGATCTTTGAACATTGATTTGTAAATCAATGCATATGTCCGTTTTTTTTTTTTGTAAGCATCATTTCCTCGGGCGCCCTTCAGATAGTTGAATGAGCCATTGACAGAAATCCTGTGCCTTCCTTTGGCAAAAATCCTTGGTGACAATAGCCCATGCTTTTTTTTCCACTTTTTATTGTATTATACCATACTTGAGTATATATTTCTGTATCATTACAATTTATAACCACTTAATTTGTTGGATGTTATCTGGTATGCCACAAGTTATGAGTGGTTGTTTGGAAAATTCTTACAGCCGAGCTTTCTTGAACTCTCTTTTGATCAAAATAAATATTTTTCTTTCATGGCTTGAATAAAAGATTGTCTAGCTTTGATATGGATGATCTGCTCTGTAGTTTAATTGCCATGAGAATTATTTACTTTGTATTACTTCTATGAAGAGACTGCTCCAGCCTTTTTCCCTCGTTTCCTTATACAGCTGCGAGTGACTACAAACAATCTCTTCAGTTCCAAAATTTGAATGACGAGAAGAGAAACATACACCTGGAGGTATGTTTCTGCAACAGTATATTCTGAGTTGTATCATGATTTCCCTGTGAACTTCATTTTTAAGGCATGTGCAGGTTGTTAGAGGTGGTAGAAGAATTGAAATTTCAATCTACGACATTGTTGTTGGTGATGTTATTCCTCTTAACATTGGTGACCAGGTAAGCCCTTGCACTATCTCATTCTCATTGGGAAGGATACTGTCCTTGTTTGTGTGCTTTATTAATTGATATTCTATTCTGATAGGTACCTGCTGATGGAATCTTAATTACTGGGCATTCCCTTTCAATTGATGAATCAAGCATGACTGGAGAGAGCAAGATTGTAATCTTCTGGACCTATTTTTCTGTGTGATGAAATTTCTGCAACTGATCTTTATTTAACCATGCTTAACATTTTTGCAGGTTCGCAAGAGTTCCAAGGAACCATTTCTTATGTCAGGCTGTAAAGTAGCAGATGGCAGTGGCTCCATGCTGGTAAAATACAAACTGGTTTTTACTATTTTATCTTTTTTCTCGGAATTTTCACTTCCATGTCAGGCTACCAACTGAAGTTAGCATTACTGTTTTTTGATGTTGTGTTGTTAGTGACTGAATATTTTGGCTAGAGTGCCCAAAAAGTAGCAGGATGACAACTTTTTGTTGTTAGTGACTGAACCTATTGTTTGTAGATTGTAGGTAATTAACTTGCTACCTTCTTTTTCTCCTCTAGGTGACAAGTGTTGGCATCAATACAGAATGGGGGTTACTAATGGCTAGCATTTCAGAAGACACTGGTGAAGAGACACCCTTACAGGTTGGTTTCGACAATATAGGCAATAAATAACTATTTCCTGTGTGATTTTTACTCATAGAGTGCTGCTGATAGGTGCGCTTAAATGGGGTTGCAACTTTCATTGGTATTGTTGGGCTCGCGGTGGCTTTTCTTGTCCTAGTTGTCCTTTTGGTCCGGTAATGAAGATGCCTATTTTCATTTTACGGCTCTCTTTTTCTGTTCAATGCATGGTTTGACATCATGATTTTTGTTCCCAAACAGATTCTTTACTGGCCATACCACATATTCAGATGGAACCCCTCAGTTTCAAAAGGGTAAAACTAGTGCTGATGATGCTATAAATGGAGTAGTCAAAATTATCGCTGTTGCGGTATGTGTACATTTTAAAGGACATTATATCTATCTTTTATCTAAATCTATATCTATATGTATGGTGAACCACTGTTGGATTATTTTAGGTTACTATTGTTGTGGTTGCAGTACCTGAAGGGCTTCCCTTAGCAGTCACTTTGACGTAAGTTTCTCCACCTAAGTAATTCCAGGCCCACCTTTGAATTATTGCTCCTGCAAACTTTGCTTGTATTTATTCTCATTTTTCATTTCATACTCCTCTGTTTCACTACTCTTGCATTGTCACATTTAGCTGTTTAGAGAGCATTGATTTTTTCCATGAATCATGCCTCTTTTTAGTTTCTGTTCTGCCCTCAAGATTTATCATTATTATCTGTCCCTTCAATTTTCTGAATCTTTTCTGTTTCTTTTTTTGCAACAGTCTTGCCTACTCAATGAAAAAAATGATGGCAGATAAGGCTTTGGTATGGATAAATTTATGTTCTTGTTCATGCTTCATCAGCCTTTGGCATTTTGTGCAGCTTGTTTTGTTTATGCTTTTATGCTTTTAATAGAAGGTAACATGCAGGTTCGCAGGCTCTCTGCCTGTGAAACTATGGGCTCTGCCACAACTATTTGCAGTGATAAGACTGGAACCTTGACTTTGAATCAGGTAATATATAAAGTCTTCAGATTATTTTGGAGATGTAATTTTTCTTGCAGGAGATGTGTAAGGGCTTAAGAGGAATTGGGTCCATCTGTTTTTTTTGCTTGGGCATGTTAGGTTGCAATACTGGGAGGGGGGGTGTACTAGGACTTAGGTCCCTTTCAGATGCTTGATTTTTACCATCTAGGGTTTAGTGGGCTGAGTTTTGGGTTTGGATTTGCTGGGGTGGAATTATGAGCGGCTCTAGGCCCTCAGTTCTAGTACAACGATTGTTGAATGGGCTGAAAAATGGTTGGAAACAGTAATCTGGGTTATTTCAGTGATGGAGTTCGAAAGCCAAAAAGAGAAGAAAGTAAAGAAAAATCAAGAAAAACCTAAGATTCACCCCAGGAGTCCTGGGAGTCAAGGGAAGAATTCCATCACAGTTTCCCTTGGTTTATTTAATTTATCAAGTTTGAAATACCGTTGACAACCATAAGTAACTATGGCTCCAACTAGCTTAAATATCTAAATATCTGATACTAGAACCTTAGCATTTTCATATATATTAACTTAATAGAAGTAATTATACAAACCTAAACTTCAAAAAATTCAGCTAGTATGAAAAAATAGAATCCCGTGAACAATAAAATCCATCTTGCTAAAAAATTCGACTCCTTTGTTGTCCCATTGCTTTGAAGAGTACTTGCTCATAGGTTTCATTCTTATGGTTGAGCCCTTTTACTTTGAGGAGGTAGTAATGTTCCTCTCGTACTTTCAGATTGTATTGGTCTGCAAATTTGAGGTTTCAGGTTGGCTTTGTGTCTGAAAAGTTGTTTGGTCCCATACGTTTTTTCCTTTTTGGATGTCATGGTGTATGAATGTGAAAATCTTTTTTTTTTCAACAAAAATTATCTTCCTTTCTTTCCCTCTCAATTTGAAGACACATTTACCCTCATAGATGACTGTTGTTGATGCTTATGCTGGTGGACAAAAAGTTGATCATCCAGACAACAATTCACAGCTCTCCCATACACTGACTTCTTTAATAATTGAAGGCATTGCACAGAACACAGTTGGCAGTGTTTTTGTTCCTGAGGTAAGATCTAGGAGGTCCTTTTTATATATGTCCTTTGTTGAACATTGTAATTGAACTTAGACCTAAACTAATAAAGATCGCATTGCATCTTGATATACTGCCAGAGTGGAGGAGATGTAGAGGTTTCTGGATCACCTACTGAAAAAGCAATTCTCCAGTGGGGGCTCAAGGTTTTTTTTTTCTTCTCTGTTGTAACTTCATCCTGTTTACAATCAGGCCAATTTTGGCTATAGAGTTTCTTATTTGTATTTATTTTGCAGATCGGAATGAATTTTGATGCAGTTCGATCAGCATCTGCTGTCCTTAAAGTCTTCCCATTCAACTCAGAGAACAAGAAAGGAGGGATTGCATTACAGTTGGTAAAATTTGATTACTGTCGTTTTTAAGCTAGTTGCTGTTTTATGCCATACTATGTTGATAATGGTTTGTCATTTTATGCTTCAATATTTCTCTCAGATTCCTATGTGCATTTTTGTAAGCATGTTGAAACCCTTAGAGGAAAAGGGGTGTACACAGTCCGGATTACAGTTTCCTCCACTTTGGACCAGACTAACCATTGGAAATGGTTTGGTTCAGTTGGTTGTTTTTATCCGAATTCAGTCCCGGTTTAAAGTGATTTATAAATACTGTATTAAAAAATTTAAATGGGAGTTATGAGTCATTCGGACAAAACCATTTTAATCCGGACCTGATTTATCATCTAAATGTGATTTTTCCGGGGCGAAAAAAAAAGCAAACCACCCAGACTCGTTTGGTCCTGTTTGGTTTGCGTTTCGATCTCTTGCAACTTCTTAGATAACTCTATCCAGTTAAATAATGTTGCTCACTGTATTTGCAATGCATTTTTTCTCCTGTTGTTTTTTCACTTTGAAATCTTGTCTGATGAACTAGCATTTAAATTGATTTGTTCTTGGAGATCTCAAGATGTTTCATGATTAAAAAATGAAACAGCATTAAAATGTATGGTTCCAAGAGATTCAGAATTATTTCCGCAGGAATATGGCTCTCATCTGTCTAATCAACTACTTCAAATAAGTTAAAACCGTCATTTTCAGTCTTAGAGACTATTGCAAAATCAGTGAGCACTGAGAAGTGTGTTAGTGCTGCACTTCAACAAAATAACAACTTTCTGAACAGAGCCTTTTCCCTTTTGAGTATTGAATTTATCATGTTTCTGTTCCCAATTACAGATATCCCCCTTTATTTTCAGAGAATTATTACTCGTTAAGTGCTTTTTTTTGGGTCAAAATTACTCGTTAAGTGCTTGCTAGGCCTAAAATTGGCATTTTGCAGCCTGAATCTGAAGTGCACATTCACTGGAAAGGAGCTGCTGAAATAATCTTGGCTTCGTGTTCACATTATATTGATGCGACTGGTCAGACAGTACCAATGGAAGCAGAAAAGGTCTGTCAAAATGTTTGTTCCGTAGATGATCATAATTAATATGTTGTTGAGAAATGTATTCAGGGTAGTCCCTGATTGTGGATTTCTTATGTGTTGTCTGAACTTTTCAAGTCTAGCAAGGTTCTTTTGAAATCTAGTGGGATAGGAAGCTGTAGATTTTGATTTGGATGATTTTCTCAGACGATTACTGGTATGTGTGTGCAGGTCTCATTTTTTAAGAAAGCTATCGAAGATATGGCTGCTGGTAGTTTGCGCTGTGTTGCCTTGGCCTATAGACCTTATGAGATGGATAAAATTCCAGTTGATGAAGAAGCGAGAAGTCAATGGACACTACCCCAAGATGATCTTGTTTTGCTGGCTATTATAGGCTTGAAGGTATGATTTGCTGCCACAATGCAATAAAGAACTCTCTGGAAGGAGAGGAAAAAATTAATTAGAAATCTGTAGCCAGTTCGTGCAAAAGTTGCATCTTTATGGTTACTAGCCCTAGCCATTTTTCTGTGGCTGCTCTTAAGTGCTTTGATCATGTCTATTGAGATGTTTTCGAGCACCAACTGCTCCTGTATCACAATACTACCATATTTGTGTGGCGTAAATGCACTGGTTGAACTCACTTGGAGAGCTGTTTCAATAGTGCCATTACAAATTTGAGGAGTTGTCTTGTCATTTAAGTTCAATGCATGGTTATATTCATCCCATTCTTATAATGTTAACTTCCAATATGTTATTGCAGCATGCTAACTTTTATTTTATGCAGGACCCTTGTCGGCCAGGAGTCAAGGATGCTGTGCAACTATGTCACAATGCTGGTGTTAAGGTTCTTTTTATGGCTTTCTGATGTTAAATTGATGCATAGTATGCTGAATGTTCTGTTACATGCTTGATCGTTTTTTTACTCTCATTGAAGATCATTGCAAAATTAACTAGGTAATCTAAGCAGCCAAATCATGGTAGATTCCTTTTTTGGGTATATATTGCACTGAGATAAAAACTTGACTGTTGCATTATCATCACTCAATCTGATAGTTTGATGATTTTCCTGTGTGCTTTTTTCTTTGATACAGGCTAATTTTATCATGTCATTTTGTAAAAAAAAATTATTTTGTTTAGGTACGTATGGTTACTGGTGACAACATTCAAACCGCTAAAGCAATTGCTTTGGAATGTGGGATTCTCGGTTCAGATGAAGATGCTTGCGAGCCTAATCTTATTGAAGGAAGAGTATTTCGTGACTATTCTGATAAAGAAAGAGAAGAAATTGCGGAGAAGATATCGGTAGGAACTGTCGTTCTTGTTTGCTAGTATTCATATGTTCTTTTATTTGTGCATTCATGGCTAATACTTTCAAGTAGCAAATATGATTGAGGCATTATACTTCCACAATTTAATGTGCAGGTGATGGGGCGTTCTTCTCCAAATGACAAGCTTTTGTTTGTTCAAGCTTTGAGAAAGAGGGGGCACGTAGTTGCTGTAACAGGGGATGGAACAAATGATGCACCTGCATTGCATGAGGTTGCCATTGTTATTTCATTCTGACTTGGAATTACAGTATAGCATTCAACTTAGTTTTATAACGTTTAATTTAGTAGATGGTTGGGGTTACAAAATTCTCAACAGCAATAATTGGTAGATTTAGGTTGGCTTGATACTTCACTAGGTTGTATGTTTCCCAATGTTTATGAAGGACTTGCTCTAGTGAAGCAAAGAATTATCACTTGGCAGTCATACATGAATGATTTAGTTGAGTTTATGCTATCATTCATGGAGCGATTTGATAGAATTGGTCAGGCATGGCCTCTCTCAGGTTGCTTGTTTCCCAAACTTATCAGATTGTTTAGTATTTTGCTGGGGAAGAGGGAGCACATAAACTGCCACCCTTGCAGGCATGCTTTGATTGATTTTGGATAATTTTAATGGGTTGACCAATGTGTAGTTTTATCTGAAACACATTAATTTGCTTCCAAATTTCAGTTTTAGGCAAAGTACGGAACTCCTTTAGTTTTTTTTTCTTCTTGAACCAGTCAGTCATACTGATCATTTCCCATTGTATTTGGAATTCTGCTGTTTGTGCTGCTTCCTCTTTAACGACGTCATTCGCGTTCAGGCCGACATTGGTCTTTCAATGGGCATCCAAGGTACAGAAGTTGCTAAAGAGAGCTCTGATATCATCATTTTGGATGATGACTTCGCTTCAGTTGTGAAGGTAGTTTTCTTCTATTTATTTGTTTCCATATCTCCGTAGAAAATGTAAATATAAGGCTGGTACCTTCAGGTTTTCTGATTTTTATTGGAAGGTTCCAACCTTGCTACTGTCTGGAGTTTTTTCTTACATTTGACATTTCTTGAGAATGTTTTGTCTTGTGGGTGAAGGTTGTTCGATGGGGTAGATCTGTGTATGCCAATATTCAAAAATTTATCCAGTTTCAGCTCACAGTGAATGTTGCAGCTCTGATAATAAACGTTGTAGCAGCTATTTCTTCTGGTGATGTTCCATTAAACGCTGTGCAGGTTTATGCTCCCTCTCACTCCTTCTCTGTTACTGTACCACCTCCGATCAAGTCCCAACAATCCTCCAACCCCACCCGCAACATATTTCGTCTTTATACATGTGTTAATGAGTGGTTTCTTCTTTGACAGCTCCTGTGGGTTAACCTTATCATGGATACTCTTGGAGCATTGGCCTTGGCTACTGAACCTCCTACGGATCACTTGATGCACAGGTCACCAGTTGGTCGTAGGTAAGAAATGTTTTGATCACACTTACATTGGTTGATCTGTCAATATGTAGTATACTGATGATCCTAAAAAGTAAACTGCATGAATCTGAGGTGTGTAATCCTTAACGAGGGGTGGCCGGCGAGATGCTATAGTTCTTCAAATCCATAAGAAACAATGCACAGCTGTAGTCTTCAAGGAACCGTCTCTTAACTTGTATGTGTGGGCTTACATGGGCCCATAAAACCTGAACAATTCCAGTTCAAAGAAAGACACTAAGGATTTCTATCCAGTAAATATCCTTCTAGGAAAATAAGATCCCTAATAATTCTCATGATGACTGTGTTGTCAAATTGGAAAATATTAGGGAACAAAGGATCTTGTTAGGAAGAATTAGAATTATTGTGTTACCTCTTACATATTTAACGAGTTAAAACATGTTAGAAAATTAGGAATGCTGCTTATTCAATTTGACAGTTTCCTTCTCTCTAGTAGAATATGTTGTGTTGACTCTGATGTTAAATTGATGCACAGTGATAACTTGACAGTTTCCTTCTCTCTAGTAGAATATGTTGTGTTGACTCTGACGTCTTAAAAATGTTTGATCTTCATCTTTTAGCTGTGTAGATAATAGTTTGAAGAATTTGAGATGATGTCTTTTATCAAAGCACCTAGAGTTGGCATTTGCTGCTCTAACTTGTTTTGCATTTACTATGAATGTTTCTGTGGATCAAGGCTCCACGATTAACATAAGATCTTGGAATGAAACTCCCAGATTGATTTTTCATTGAACTAATTGAATTAGATGAGCTGTTTAGCATAATGCTCAGGAATAATGTATCTTGACGTCACTTTATGATGTTTTTCAGGGAACCTCTGATAACAAATATCATGTGGAGGAACTTGCTTATACAGGTCTATATGGTTTTTGTGTTCAAGTTTGGGTCAATGTACGACTTTAATGCAGTGTAATTTTGTGTGAATTGCTTAGAGATTTTGATTCGTCTTTGGTGAATGCAGGCAGGATACCAAGTAGGCGTGTTGCTTGTCCTTAACTTCCGAGGGACGAGTCTACTTGGTTTGAAACATGATAACCCAGATCATGCCAATATAGTGAAGAACACATTGATATTCAATGCATTTGTGCTCTGTCAGGTACATCTCTGATCTCTATAGTATGACACAGAAAATGTGTTAGCATTCTATGTTTATTGCAGACAAACTTGTTGGCTCATCTCTCCCACTATGGAAAGGATTACAAACATTTAGCATTCTACTCGTAAAACTAATTTTAATACTTGGTGCTCATCAAACCAGGAATGATCCTAGAACAGTGAGATATAGATAATTTATAATTCTATATTTGGCTGGGTTTTTGGTTCCATAGTTTGTTCTGTACCTGGCAGTTTACTACTGTCATACAGCTAGGACCTATTTTTTTACTAGCACCACCCTACTCTTCTCAAAAGTTGGTTTGAGGATGTAAATATGCAACGCAAATTTACAAGTTGGCTTCCGTTGTTTGCAGATCTTCAATGAATTCAATGCCCGAAAGCCAGATGAATTTAATATTTTTAAAGGAATTTCAAAGAACTATCTCTTCATTGGGATAGTGGCAGTGACGCTAGTACTTCAGGTGAGTGTAGTTTTTCTGGTTTAGCTTTTGTTCTTTATCATTTCCTCTGATGCTATATTTTCTGTTCTTTATAGATCATTATCATTGAGTTCGTCGGGAAGTTTACTTCTACAGTGAAGTTGAACTGGCAACAGTGGCTGATTTCAGTGGTTATTGCATTTATCGGGTGAGTTTGCTGCAGTCCTCCTAGGATAGGGTGGCAGATGCGATAATTGCTGGTGCTAGTGTCTATTCTATGGAAAATGATTTTTATGTTTTAGATCATGAGTACTTGCAAGTTTCCTCTATAATGACTGCAATTATATTTGGTTTCAACCAGTTGGCCCCTCGCTGTCATTGGCAAGTTGATTCCCGTTCCAAAAACACCCCTTCACAAGTTCTTTATGAAGAAATCTGATTGATGTGTACATAGTCAAAGTAAGAATCCTTTTTATGGTTGCTTCTTTTGTCTTCTGTAGCATTATTTGATTCTGAATTGTGAAGGATAACCATCGTTTTCGCTTTCACTTGTTTCAGTTTAGATAGTAGGAAGATTCGCAGCTCTGACATCAACTTGTGATGCAAATTTACCGTTTTGGTTTGCTTGACAGTAATTACACGGATCTTGACATTGGGAAAGTTTTAATCAGAGCTCTGCTGTCTCTTTTGGCCCCTTGGTTTCCATATCCTAACTGCTTTAGTTAAAGGAACAACATTTTTCTTTTATCGTTGACTTGGTATGTAATCGGAACAATGGACAGCGATAGTGTTTGCAATGGATTTTTAGGTCATGATTGATTGGTTTAATGCTAGTATTCCACTTTCCTAATTGTAATTTAGGAGACCTATGGAGTGAGGTTGTGACTAATGCATTCATCTAAGATGGGAACTTTTGGAATGCAGTAGCCAATCGAGATATGATAGGACGGGAACTCGTGATTGGGATTGAGCTCATGTTGCCATTTATTGTGGTTTCAAGTAACTGAACTTTTGGAATCAAGTAAACTACCATGAACCAAGAGTGAATCAAGAGTCCAGGTTTTCTTTTTACAGATGTTCTAGCCAAGTGGGTTGGCTAGTTTTATGTCTGTTTGGACTTGCCAGTTTAATTAACTGGTCTGTTATGTAAAGCTGTGGAACAAGATCAGATGAACTTGTGTGCAATTTTAGAACCGGCCAACCCCTTAATAGCTTGTTTATTATTAACAATTTAATATTTCTCAAGCATCATAATACCTACTAGAGCAAACAAATCCAACATCATCCTAAAAAATATACACAGCTTGACCTTTAAAGTCAGCATTTTTCTTGTCCACTTCGAATTCTTTTGTCTAGGTCTGACACTATTTATATTTACAAGTAATTTTAAATTCTCAACCAAAACCGGAAGAAGGCACTGGAGGTCCCCACGGTTATTATTTTCATTTTAGTTGGTCCCCAAAACGGTTTTTGGTTCCCACAGGTATTTGGCGTTAGGGCCGTTAGTCACTCTAGGTTTCCGTCGTTAAATTCGACTCTAACGGACA
Source organism: Viola odorata (assembly GCA_963691705.1). Taxonomy (NCBI): domain Eukaryota; kingdom Viridiplantae; phylum Streptophyta; class Magnoliopsida; order Malpighiales; family Violaceae; genus Viola; species Viola odorata. The sequence continues at coordinate 59,432,679 of OY829542.1, forward strand.
TTAACGGCCGTTAATTCTAAATTTTTTATTATTTATTTCAAAAGTTGACTGTTGATTGGGGCCACACGTCAGATTTTTTTTTGTGAAAATTTATTCTCTTTTCTTTTCATTTTTCTTGGCCGAAGCCCAAACCATTCTTTTCTTCTTTCCTTGTCAAACGACAAGCTTCTCTTTTCTCTTCTTTCTTTTTCTCTTTACTTTTTTCCTTCTCTGCTCTCTTTTCTTTCCTTCTTCTCTGCTATTTTTTCTCCTCTTTTATTCTTTTCTTTTTTTCGTGATGTGGTGGTGTGGAGGTGGGTGTGGTCGAATTGACGGAAGTGGGTGGATCATGGTGATGGTGGCTGGCGATGGGTTTGACGGTGTGGGTGGCTGGATCGATTAGACGGTGGTGGGTGTGATGGTAGTGAGGAGGCGGTGAGTGGGTAGATCGTTGGTGGCTGTGAGGGAGATGGAGGCTGGCGCTGGTGTGGCTGGCTGATTTGGGCAGATCTGATGATCTGTGGCCGGCGGTGGTGTGGTTGGCTGACTGTTTGGGCAGATCTGATGGGTGTTTGTGGAGGAGGCTGTGGTGGAGAAGATGATTTTTTTCTGGATTTTTGTTATAATTGAAACATATGTAATTATTAATCTTGTTTGGTTTGATTACTAGTAGAAATTGGAGTATATATTTTCTGGAGTGGATTGAGAATTAAACGAAAACAAACAAGGGGCTTTAATTCCTTTTTAAGAAAATAGTATTAACCAATTTTTTATTTTAATTTATTACAACCGCGTATTATCCTTTCCAATTTGGATTGGACTTGCGGTGCTACAATTCAGATTTTTAAAGAAAATTATTATAATCAACATGGGATTAAGGTGTGAATACAGAGATTTTTTAAGCTCAATTTTTTTAACATTTTCATATGCATTTCAATTTTCAGATTTCTTATAATTTAAATTATCAAGTTTTAAATATTTTCTCTTTTTTTCTATTTCTTTTAAATTCATCTAATTTTTTAAATATTTTTCCTACATCTTTTTGGATTTTCTTATTTTTTTTAAGAATTTTGTGAGAAGGAAAAATAAGGAATAAGGATTAAGATTTTGAAATTTTAATAATATATTCTTTTTGTTTTTTTAACTTAAGTTTTATTAATTTTTTTTAAAAATACATTAACTAATTAATAAAACTAATATTTTAGATATTAAGAAAATAAGAAATCTGAAAAATCTGGTTAGTGGGACCTAGTATCATGTGCTTTTTCAGAAATAATAATAAAAAATTTGAAGTTAACTGCCGTTAGTGTCCGTTAGGGTCGAATTTGACGGCGGGGACCTGGAGTGACTAACGGCCCTAACGCTAGGAACCCGTGGGAACCAAAAACCATTTTGGGGACCAACTAAAATGAAAATAATAACCGTGAGATCTCCGGGTGCTTTCTCCCAACCAAAACCCCCCTACAGATTTCATGCGGAGGAGGTGGAATGTATTTATCCTAATAATTTTTTTGGCTGCACAGGCCAGTTGAATACATATGCAAATCATGGTTTAAGATCATGATGAAGCAAACTATGGAAATGATGCATGGCTTCCTCGACCGTAGGAGCATATCTGCCGCTCTCGTATGCTGGCGATTCGAGGCCCCTCTGAACACCTTCGCACAACACAATATCTTCCATCTGCACAAATTTGTTTACAGAACCTCAGAAAAAATGCATGACATTAAGCATACAAGACCTAAAAGGATGATGACTATTTACCTGCACTGCTTCGCTTTCCGCTAGACTTCTCTCAATAAAGGCTGTGTCATCCTGAGACCATTACATACACAGAAATGCCACTTTTTAGACCTTACAACAAATAGTGTGATCTTGAACACGTCATAATGGAGAAATCAAAATAAAATCTGGGAAATACCTTAAGATGAGGTTCAAGAAAGTAATCGAAAACCACTTGGCACTTCCTCGGCCCCAATGGAAGCACTAGATTGGTGTCCATCCAGGGTCCATACCTAAAAAGACCAGTGAAAAAACAAGTTAGGAAAGAATTCTTGCAACAAATAAGTCACTCTTCACCCATTCAATTTCAATGATAAAACAAATACCTATTAACCATGAAATTAGGATAAATGAAAGCATATAAAGCCTTTGATCCAAGTCGAGCCACATCATCTCCGCTTCCTGTTGAGCTCCCTTCACAACTTTGGATGCTAACCTTTTCATATATCTATCTCTCAACTAGTTAGATTTCCATTCACATACCAAGAGAGATTTTAAAAGTATCACATGTGCAAAATATGTCATATCGACTTTGATTCTCAGTGAACGATATGCTAAAAATACAATGTTCTAGTGAAATATAGCATCCCAAGAAATGAGAACACAAGAGGCATACAGTGGTGGAGTAGGAAGTAAGTTGAAGATCCGATGCCAGGCCTTTATGAGCATATGGCACATGGTAACCACCATCTAAGTAGTTGTCGCAAAACACCTGGAGTCAGAAAGAGAATAGGAAAGTAAAATATCTCAGTGCTATCCACAAATTAATGCAAGTAATCAAGATTCTGCAGTTTAAATCACCATTTCTTCACGAATGTTGTGAATCGGCCGCCAAAAGTAAACAGGAAACAGATAAAATCCTTTGTTCATAGGGATTCCAGCTGATAAATATCGGTATTAGGGACAAAATACCGAAATTAAGCATGCAATCAGTGAAAGATCAAAAGGCCATTAGACAACGCGAGAGAAAGGAATGAAAATGAACTATACCTTCCAGTTACACTCAATGGTATATGTACGCCTACAAACAAAACTCAGGGAAGAATCAACTCCATTTTTCCCCAGCATTTCTGAAGAGCTACCAAGCCATTCAGTCTCTGGCAAATCAACATTAATTTTCTGTTGAGGAAAACTCTGTTCGTCCAAATTGAGAAGAACAAATGGCCCCCAGGTAGTGACATTTAGCGGTATAAGCCCAAACTCCTATGCTTGGTGGCCAGAAATCAATACATTATACATCAAAATAAAAATGCTGCAGAAGAATGAAAACACCACTCTAACGTTTCACCATACATTTGCATTGAAGTTTTGGATCCCTGTAATTCGTGTTGCTTTGACAAGTGCTCCATCTAAGGAATATGTCCATCCCTGCAAAAGAAATTTGATATATTTGTGTCAATGTTCCTCAGCAAGAAGTTATGATTGTGCAGAAAGATATGTTGGCCTAAGGGCTCATTAAATGTTGTTTTGATGAATTAAGGACACACAAATTAATTAATATACTAACGCAATTTTAAGTTAAAGTATTTGTAGTTTGCGACGAGACAACAAAAGAAGCAACAAATCAATTATCGCAAGCTTGAAGAATCAAGTGTATATTAGAGCATTAAACGTGTAAGTATGATTCTAATTAGCACTTGATTTATGTTCGATAATACCTCAAGAAAAGTGTCAAAAGATTTTTTACACAGAAAAATAATTTTTGGGAAAAGAATTTTTGATTTCACTGTAGCAACGGAGAGTTTCATTGTAGCAACGGATAAACTCACTGTAGCAACGGGAAGTCTACTGTAGCAACGGGAACGAATAGTTTCACCGTAGCAACGGATAGACTTACTGTAGCAACGGATAGGCTCACTGTAGCAACGGATAGATTCATTGTAGCAACGGATAGTTTTTCACTGTAGCAACGAATATATTTTTCACTATAGCAAACGGCTAGTTTTTGGCTCTTTCCTTCATGGATGAGCCTCTACTCTTTTGACACTATAAATACTCATCTAAGATGAGTTACAAATAATAAGAAAACATTTTACAAGTTCCACATATACAAATTACATTTACAAACTCTCTTAATCAAAGTTTTACAACGCAAGTTTCATTTATCGGTTTTCAACCATTCTTGCGTCTTTCAATTCGAGTTTGGATCGCTTTCTTCTTGAGGTAATATTGTTCATTTATTGGTGTTATTTTTAATCATACATTTATTATTTGTACACCGATTCTTTGTTGCAAATATTATTAATTCAATTGTGAAGCAATCCTTACCTTGAAAGAGGATTGTATAACGGTTGTGGTTGAGCCCGTAAAAACCAAAGTGTAAGGTTGTAGTTGAGCCCGCAAAAAATACGGTGTAAGGTTGTGAGTTGAACCCGTAAAAGCTCAAGGTAATAGAAAAAGTGTTTGCATTAGAAAATCCTAAGGGTGAAGCTCTTAGGTAGTGGAGTACAATTCGGATTGTGAATTGGAACCACTATAACTCCTTGTGTTTTTGCTATTTTTCCTTACATTTTGTGTGCGATTTTTTTATTGCCTATTCACCCCCCTCTAGGCTGGGATTATTGTTTTATCAAGATACAACATGGTTACAGAATAGCTAACCTAGTAACTCATGTAGAAAAAGAATATCAAGTGAGTAAGTAAGCTTTTTATGCTTTGCTCAGTGCTAACGATAGATGTTGAGGTGATGTAAGCTAGAAAGATTATATTCTTGCCATACATCACAGAATCACGCATAAGGAGCCACTTGCGATACATAAATTCCATATAGCATAAATTCATGATCATGGACAGTAAGGTCTATCATGCCTGGAGCGATGATCAAGGAAACAATGTGGAAGTATTAAATAATCTGGATCTCCAATTGCAACAAGTTGTACAAAGTTATGAACTGTATAAACTTTAACAAGTCAATATGGATGCACAAAGCATAGGCTGAATAATAAATCACCAAGATAAAAATATGCCAGTATTAAACAACTTTTGTTGCAATAAATTGTGTGAAAGATGAAACAGTGCAGCTCGAAGATGGATGCCGGTAGAATATGGCAGAGCACCACCATAGTCCACGGGCTTTCAGATAGTAAATTGTTCTAGCCTACGATGTGATGCGACATGGAGGTGATGCAGACTAGAAAGTGCATAAAATTTCTTTGCTTTAATTTTACTTCACCATCCAGTGAAGCTTCCTCTAAAAACCTCTCCTTTCTCTACTAATTGAGATCTAATCAGGGTTCAAGAAGCCATCCAATGCAAGTTTTTGTTAAAGGCTTTAATTATCAGGTTTTATATTGATATTTCTAGATTTTTTAAAATTATTTTCAGGTTTTATGTTGATCAGGCGGAAGACCAAGTTTTTGTTAAAGGCTTTAATTATCAGTCATCTGTCATCCTAAGAAGAAACACTCCAACAGAGCAACTACTCCTTAATTTTATGCTCAATCTGCTCTTTTCATAACCAAATACAGTCTAAAAGCATTATTAAAGCCTAACCTATTAAAAAGGTGAGAATATAGCATGAAAGTTGAGGATAAAAGTAATACTAATAAGAGAATCATAAAAGAAGGGAAGAAGTCTGACATGGTAAGGGCAGACAAAGCAAGACTTCTTTCCAGCACCAGAAGCAAGGAGGCTGGCGTGGTGGCGACAGACGTTGTGAAAAGCTTGAAGCTTGCCATCATCATCCAGGCACACAACAAACTCCACGTTTCCCAATCTTCCGGTGAAAAAATCACCACCATTCTTTATCTGTTCTGTGTATCCTGAAGTGAGAGATGAGATGAGAGGAGGGAAATTATTTTCAGTCCTTGAAAGAAGGAGAGGAAAGGAAAGGAAAGGAATCGACAAAGAGGGTTAATTACCCACTGCCTGCCATCCTTTGCAGAAGACGCGCTGGAATTCCAAGTCATAGAAGGAAGGATCGATGTACCAGGAGGAGGGCGGGGTTAGGGCTTTCTCGATAGGGATTTGAGGGTCGAATTGGTGAACCAGTTTGTGAGTAGGGGAAGTCCCGAGGGTGGCTGTAACCGGCCGGAGACGAGTAGTAATTCGATTATTGCAATTGCGGAATCGGAAGTGGAGTCCGCCACCGAGGGCGGCGGTAGGTCTGTCTGTCAACGCCACCGTCATGCTCAGAGTCAGCGCCATGATTATCAAAGATCAACGATCCACCCACCGGTCAATTCCCGAACCCGAACCAGACCATTTTAGTACACGTCAATATATCAGGTCACCATCATCATCGTCGTATTGCTGCTGCTGCTGGAGTACAAAACCAAAGTCACACCACACTCTGTATTTTTTAATTCTTTTATTTACTTTTACGTTTGTCCAGATTGACGGACAGACGTGAGGAATTCCTTCGTCCTGGTGGCAGCATAATGATGGCGGGGCAGTTTGAATTGAAAGGTTTATTTGAGCCCAATGCCCATAGCAAATAAAAAATTTCGAAACATAAATTTATTTATTAACCCTTAAAAAGTATACTCTCAGTCCTCAAATGAAGAGTTGGAGCAACAAGAACATGTATCAACAATATTCAATAATATTATTTTATAACTAAAAATGGGTCTGATCTGACATGCACAAGTGTTGGGTTTATTAAGATCTCTCCTGCCACTTGTGTCATGGAAGTGAAAAATAACAGCCACAAAGACATATCTGTAGTTGGTAGCAAACTTGTAACCTGGCCCTGGTAATGGTGGTGATATGAAGAGAGTTGTCAATTACTAATTCAATGTTGACACCTAACAATGATAATAACAAGCTTTTTGGCAATCCTGTCCACTTCGTTGCAGATGAAGAAAAGAGAGAAGCAGGTGACAGTTTTTAAGAAAACATGTGCTAAAGACCATTAGATAGAGATTAAATGAGGTAGTAATTCTGTTTACAAAATTGTGGAAACAACCCTATTTACACATTCCAATTCGTCCGGCAACAGCCAGGATTCCTAATCTAACAACAGGCTCCGGTTAACCCAAGAACTCAAGGCATTGTGGAATGCTATTCGTTAGATTAGATGCCAAACCTCACTTTAATTAAACGAAAAAGAAACTCCCGTGAGCAAGCAAATGTCATCTTTGTGCAGTGCAATTACGTTATACAGATTCCCCACCGTAGCCATCAGTATGGGTATCACTGTTTTCTTTACTCAACCTAGACTTGGGTGACGAAGATTTCCGTGGTGATGTCTTTCCTGCATGTGACTTCAAATTGTTCAAATTGAGGTATGTATAACCAGACATACCAGCTATAGCTGTGAACGCCCCACAGATACTGATAGCTCCTGGATTGGAGCCGAATATGTAGTAGTTTCCAAGAAGTATCACGCACGTCTTGAATTGACCCAGAACAACATGTGAAATGGCAGAGGTTGCCCTGAAAAGTTAAACAGAGAGTTGATAAGAATCATACCATACACAGCCAACAAAAGATCAAACAAGATGATATGTTCCAATTTTGGATGCAACTTAAAAAAAGTACCAGAATATTAGTTCAAAGAGGCCAGAAGTGGTAAGGTAATGTTCTATGTACTGGTCCCACTTTATATACGCCAAAACTAACTACTAAGCATCACAACTGGAAATGAAGACTAATGATGCAAAATTATCAACACCAGGGAGCAGCACAACATCATTCCCTAAGAAAAGAAAATTATAGCATTGTCCATTCTACTAATGAATCAGTAGCAAAATGCCAATCGGGATCTCTTTCTTTACCAAAATATTGGATTTCTAAATTCTCATAAGCCCCCCTGGAATTCCTTCCAAAGTCTGTTGAATAATTTTTATGGATTCCGTCATTTCATAACTTCACTGATGAGAAATCCAATCTAGTTTCACATTCAAGTTACTCATTCAATAGAAATTCACACTTTTTTTTTCCCTTTGTTGTCTAATTTAGTGCTGTTCTGCCAAAACTAGTCCATTCTACAAAAGTAGCCATGTCAACTGTATTCCAATAAGGAAAAGTGCTTCCTATAGTGACAGTAAAAAACCCAAGAGAACCAATTCTTTAAATTGCTCAAGTAATACTGGTTTAGACAAAAAATGTAATGTCAAGAAAATTTGAATATAATGAAATATTTTTGAATTACAAAAACAAATTAAACACCCAAATGGCAATAATTTGTCGTGTATGACACATTCATAATAAGAAAACAATAGTTGGCTGTTAATGCAGTGAATGTGGCCAAATGAGCACCAACTAAAGGGTAAGACCACTGTTTAAATGCAATTGAACGACCAAACTCTTTTTGACAATGTACAAGGAAAAAAAGAAGACGGGTAATTTTAAACTAGGTTTGCAGATATACAAGTCTAATCTTTCAAAGCAGATTGGACAGAAGCTTATGGATGTGATTTCTAGTTTATTTATTTGTTTTTGACCCTTTGGTTGGTGGAATGTTGCCTTTATTAATAGAGAAGGGACAGAACTGCAGGGTGGGAGAATTCAGCATCCTCCTGATGTCAAAAGAGCTCCTCTTTCTTAGAAAAACACAAGGCTCTGCAGGAAAATGGAAAATGAAAACTGGACGAATAAGTGATTTCAGGTAAATAGACACAGAATACACTTGGATGGGGTGCCTCGTAGTGGCATATACTATTATGGTTAATTGTATGGAGGACTTCAAAGGTAAACCAGGGTGCCTTGTAATGTGCATATACTACTATGTTGAATTGTATGGAGGACTTCAAAGGTCAAACCAAAAAAAGAGGCATAACTATGCCTTCCAAAATCTACGTTGCAGAAATGAGGAAGGAGTGTCAGTAATATGATTAAAACTTTTCTTAAAGGAGCTACAAAACTTGCAGAGGCCAGATTCTCTTCCACTTAAGAGAAAATGAAAACCCAACTTACAGCATAAGAAAGTTCCTCTCACTTTTGGCCATTAATGTTGTAGAGAATGTCCTGAGAAAAGCAGTATGGTTTTTGTATGGGGGCTTATATGTACCATGGAGATTGAAAAGATAATAAAAGCAACAAAACACAGTAGCCTAAGACCCTCAAGTCTAATAATTAGGATTTCCCTTTTGCTTCCTAGAAAAATATTCTATTTCTTCGGAAACCTTTTGCTGCAGTTATGGGCTTACTCACAACCCTTGACAACTTTCATACCCCAAGACAAAACCCTAGATCAAACCCCAAACCCATCCTCATCAACTTAGCCCTTAATTCAACCTAACACAACAAGAACTTCTTTGAAACACAATCTGTCCAGGGTAATTGATAGACTGTCCTCATCAAAATAGCAACGGCCAGATAAATAATTCTAATAAGAACCCAACCAGACACCATTTATACTGTTTTTTTTTTCCCTTTACATTTTTTCCTTGAAAAAAGAATCCGCCGCCAGATCTTAAAGAGATGTGAACTGTTTGTTGTGCAAGATTTGCCTCCATGATGAGGGACTTTTTCTTTTTAACACATTGATGATAGGAAGCCAAACATATCATTTCCATAAGCATACCTTGTTTATTGACTTACATGGAAGAAAACATCTGACCTACATTCTACCATACTAAAAGAGTGAACACTATCATTTGTTATTGCATAAGAAAAGATTACTATAGCCATGCTTAGCATGGGTGTTGACCTATCATAAAAATGATTACTATAACTAACCATGATGACCATGATGACTACACTTAACATGATGCACACTAGAAATGAACTTCACATGATGTAACAAATCAAAGTTTGGAATAATATATACAAAACCAAACAGGCTGTGCATTGAATGATCATAATAAATGAAAAAGATATCACTCACCCCAATGCCAAAGCACCTGACCACTGAAGTAAGAAGCCAAGAAATGCGGAAGTGAGAATCAGAGATGTATTACTGAAGTTCCACTCGTATGAAAAGACACCAGGGGGGTCTAAGAAGGGAATCAAAGTAAGCAGGAAAAATAAAGTAATCGGCGTTGTCTTCCACATCAACCTGTGAATTTATTTCATAAATAAAGTAAGATGCAATGGGAATTATAAGGTAAAATAAAGTAAAGTTAAAAGTAAACAAAAAGAATATTAGATAAAGCATAAAACATACGCCAAAGCTGTCCAGCTATCCCGCTGCTGCAGAGTCGACCATAGGATCTTGTTTACTGCACTAGGAATTATCCATGCCAATGCTATGCAAGCACCAAATGCGCTGAATTGCAAATCCGTTACTGTTGCCACAGCAACGCCAATAGAAACAACTGTAAGGGCAACCACCTGAAAGATTTTGTAGGAAGCATTCAGGTAATAAAGTCAACTAAAGTCAAATGCAGAAGGATCACAACTCATAGCCATAAAACCTTGTGGTTAGATAGAAATGTCATGTGCAAGAGAAGTTTGCATCAATTTACATAGACATGGTTATGCATCATGGTTAGGCATCCAGCATCTCACATATGCCTTACTCTGGATCAGTATGAAACTCATAACTTTAAGAGATGACGAAGATGAGAAATTAAATACACTTCAAAGAGTGCATGCAAGAGGAAATAGAGGTTTATTTAATAAAACACAAGGTGCACATAATGCTCAAATGCGAGGAAAGAAAAGCTATGACTGAAATTTACGGCTTAACTAGCAAGTTTACATTATTCTACAATATCAACACCCATATTTAAAAGACTGCTAATGGGCAAGCCTCAAAAGAGGTACATGCAGGCGATCTAAACATGAGGTTCCAAAGCAGGCCCTAGTTTTCTCAGGGATATACAGTGAATGGACTAGAACTATATTGAGAATAGTTCATGGAATGATCTAAATTTCATAATATTAACAATTAGATGGGAATTAATAGCTGTAAGAAGACAGGGATAATAGAAGAAACATCATTCAGACAGATACTGTGCAATGTCACGAATCAAAGTAAAGCCTTGACAAGTAAACAGAACATTCTTAATTGGGCATGCAGGGATTTAGATCAAGTATAAAACTTGCCTTGAGGAAAGAAACTCTCTTTTTAAACCATATAAACTCGGCCAAAACAATAGAGGGAGTAACAGCAATCTTTGCCATCTGATAGAAACCCACACTGCGAACAAAGGATATGAGGATATTAGCAAACAACCTGTTATGAAAATTGGGAAATAGGGAAGGCACTAAGCGGACCGAACCTGTTGTATTTCAAGCTAACATTAGCTAAGCCAGTTGAGAGAGACATAACAAAGCCAAGGGTGAAGAGAGACAAAGGGGTAGATTTGGATGGAGGAGAAGGTGGAAGGAAAGAAAAAGTTTTGAGGATGGCCATGAGAACCCAGCTGACAGCATAGTGAATAAAACTGAGAGATATGGGGAATCGGAATCCAGCTCCTTGAAACACCTGCAAAAATGCAAGAACGAGATGATTAGGAAGAGAACAGAGCATACAAGAGAAAGAGAAAGGGAAGAGAAGAACACGAACCCATTTGTTGATGAAGATGATAGATACAGCAACAATGAAATTGAAGGAAAGAGCAACAGCGGGGCCACATGAACGTTGCTGGTCCCGGAATTTGTTGAAGAACGAGGAACGCAACTCCTCCAAAGCTCTTCCTGCAAGTGCATTGTAGTTTTGATTTGGGTAAATTTCCAATAAAAAAATGCAGAAAAAGAGAAAGGAAAAATGAAAAGAAAAACCTTTTTCCCCGGCATCACTATCCTTGCGTTTCAGTATCTTCCTCACATCTTTCCTTACAAAGAAATCAAAAATCTCATGTCTATGCAGCATCTCTCTTTGGTTTTTCTTTCAAGAATAAGAAATAAAACTGAGATTTTAGAATCTAAAAAGAACCCTATTTCACAACACTACTTTAAGCGTTTGCGTATACTTTCTACCATTAAATATCATCGCCATCATCACCAGACCAGTTTTAAATTTCGACAATGAAGAAAAGGAAAAGGAAAATGAAAATGAAAAAGAGACTGAAAGGGAGGAAGAGAGGAAGGAAAGAGAGAACAAGAGAGTGAAAGAGAAGAGTGTGAGAGTGAGAGGGACACGTGGGGGATTAAAATAAAGAGCGCTGATAGCGGAGAAACGAAAGCTGTCTCCTTCTTGCTCTCTGCCCTCTCTCTCTCCCTTACTCCTCTGTTTACTTTACTGCTCGCTACCGGAAAAGAAGAAGAAGAACGTTGAAAATAATAATAAAAGTAAGAAAATCACGGGCTCACTTTGAGAGAGAGAGAGAGAGCCGACAGAACAGTAATTTTAGAAGTCTAATCGAGATCAAACACTTTAGTAATTTTTGCAAACAATAATTTTACCAACAGTAAAATAAAATACATCGCTCAACAACACAACAACGACGGGTCAAACAAAGGCCTAAAAAAAACACTACGAGATAGCAAACAAAACAAGTGCATCTCAGCCAGATTCATCATCATACTCCGCCTCCATGGATCCTCTCAGAGCCCTCCAGCGGCGCCTCCGCCTCAGCCTCAAGCTCCCTTCCTTCTCCCTCTCTTCTCCCATGACTGTTTTCGCCTTCCTCCTCCTCACCTACTTTATGGTCGTCTCTGGTATCGTGTATGACGTCATCGTCTAGCCCCCTGGCATTGGCTCCACCCAAGATCCCGTCACAACGGCCAGTACATCATCGAGGGACTCTCCTCTGGCTTCTTCTTCGTCCTTGGCGGTTTTGGGATTGTGCTTTTGGATCTTGCGCTCGACAAGAACCGCGCCAAGAGCGTCGAGGCTTCCTATGCCACTGCCGGAGTAGCCTCAATTGTAATTGCCTACATTATGAGTATGCTCTTTATTCGCATTAAGATCCCTGCTTACCTACGTTGATCCATCTCTCTTTGTAGGTTCGATTATGGACGTGGACTATAATAAAATGTTTTGCAGTAGATTTGATAGTTGCTGATTGAATTCTGCCGCTTTCCTTTTTATATAGTATATTGGTAGTAAACAAAAAGTTAAACTGAGACTGTAGGAAGACATTTCATTTTTAATTGTATTTTTGTAATCGAAATCTGATGCTTATTTCACTTAGCCCAGAAGAATGAAGCTAGGGCTCATCCACGACGTCGTTGGAATAACAATATTCTAAATAATTGATTGTAACCATTGTAAATATTAAATAATGTATATAAGATTATAATTAAACAATTAATTAATTAATTCAATCAATTTAGGAAAATGCTAGAGAGGTTGAAACCTATGGGTTGAACCCATAGGTTGAATGACGTGGCTGCCACGTCATTTAGAATAATAATAAAAAAATCCCAACCCAAACTTCCATCTTCTTCCTTTCCTCCTCCCACAGGCCACAGTCCAACCCTAAAAATCCATCTTCTTCTTCTTCCTCTGCAACTGGCCTCTGCTGCTGTCCAAACCTAAACACCCATATATCTTCCTCGGTACCGCCGCGGCACAAGCCCAGTCACCGCCGGCTACCTCAACTCCGGCCATCCAAACCAAATCCAAGACCAAAGCCGAGTCCCGGCCACCTCCCTCTCACCACCAAGTCCCGGCCATCTCCCTCTCGAGCTCACCATACAACCGCCGGCCATCTCTCCCTCTCGAGTTTCTATACCAAAAACAGAAGAAAAGAAATACAAAAAAAAAAAAATGCTGATTTGTGGAGGAGGACTACTGATTTTGCGTGGAAGAGGAAGATGGAGAGGAAGAAAGGTGAGAACGACGTCGTGAAAGGAAGAGATGCTGATTTTGTGTTTGGATTTTTTTGGAGGAGGATGGCTGATTTTGCGTCGAAGAGAAGATGGAGAGGAAGATGGCTGAGAACGACGTCGTGAAAGGAAGAGATGTTTGGATTTTTTTATTATTATTTTGAATGACATGGCAGCCACGTCATTCAACCTATGGGTTCAACCCATAGGTTTCAACCTCTCTAGCATTCTCCATCAAATTAAATTAATTAATTACCTTCACGATAGGCAGTCCATTTTGTTGAAATACGTCGTCTGTACAGTACATGCACTTGACATGTCACATGATCATCAACTATGTATGCATTAACATATACATGTATAATATAATTAATTTATTGAAAAATATAAAGAATAAAAAATTAAACTATTATTTATCACAATATATATATATATATATAGGAAATTAATAATTAGATGGTACCTTGAGTGCGAGGCTTGGATAGAGCACTGCATCTTGATCTTTGGTGCATACCACCCTTAGGTGGGGCTTTTGCAAGTTCTGTCTATTTTGGTATGTTTGGGTTCATGTAAGTGACTATGAAGGTTGGTTCTGGTTTACCTACATGTTTCTATGGTGGTAATGAATATAGTATCTTTATCTTTTGTGAAAATGCCCTGTTTCTTTCATTTTGCTTTTTATTAAAATGTCTATGGTGGTAATGAGTACAGTATCTTTTTATTTTGTGAAAATGCACTGTTTCTTTCATTTTGCTTGTTATTAAATGTCTATCTTTTTTTCAGCTTTTACTGTTTTCGCTGGCTTTGCTGAATTTGATGGTAGAGCAACAGCATGAAAGTTCTTGTGTGTGTGATATGTGCTTTGCTTGTTTATTATCTGTGTGGTTGATTGAAATTTGCAATCAAACTTTCGAAATTAGGGTTTTCTAAAATTTTCAGTGTGTGACATTTTATTTTGTTTTGCTGTTTGCTTGGCTAAATGTTGCTATATGTGTTGCTGTATTCTAGATTTGCTTCCCTGCAGGTGGTGGGCAGGATTCTTTTGCAGATGGGATGATGGGACTTGTTGCTTTAGCAGTGTAATTTGTATGATTTGAAAGATTGTTTGATGTGTTTTGGATGGTTGAGGGAATCGTTGTTAGGTTGTTGAAGCTGAGGATTAAGCATAGTGATTTGAGGGAGTGATTATGTGTCTTAACAGTATCACTGAAGAATTCTTGTGAAGTGTTGAATTCTTTAATGCTTTTTTCAAGCCCATTTTTTCTTTTGGAGGATAAACTTTCCTCTCATCATTGTAATCCTGTTTTAACTTTTGAATGCTCCTTAGATATGCAGTGGAGCTTGATAATGTATATTTACATGTTGAAAGCAGGGTTGCTCAGTTCTGTTGCACAATGTTTTTCTCAGCCTTGAATTGTAAAGGTGTTGCAGTACCTTATAGAAGACCTTTAATCTAAATTTTTGTTAGGCATTACAAATGCTTGGTAAATAATATCTTAGGTATACCAGCGATGCATTTCGTGGCCTGATTTATTGTCAACTCTCATTGATTTGTTCTCTTGCACCTCTCAAGCAGATATTGGAACAAGTTAGCATTGGGATCAATTAGTTAGTATCAGTGAGTCCTGATCCTTTCTGGCATAAGGTAATCCTTTTGTTTTTGCGAACTGTTTTTGTACGTAGGATGTGAGTCTTTCATTCTCAGTAAGAGGTGCATGATGCAATATCTTTTTATGAGGCTGTGTATAACAGCAACTGCAAGTCAGTTTCCATGATTGTTTCTGCAATTGGCTTAAGTTGTTTCCACTGGCGCCATCAACTCCCAAGCGTACACCGATGGCACTGTGTTTGTTCAGGTAACTCAAAAGATTTCTGCAATTTCGTTACTTTTTTTCTTATATTGTTCAATGTTAGTCGTGACCATTATTGTATTTTGATGGTTTGTTATTTTTATATTTGGGTTAGTGTTGTGGATGTAATGTGTTCCACAAGCTGGTGGATAAACTTGAATCTGTTTCACGAGATGAAGTGTTACGTGATCCCAAGCTTTAATTATACAGGAGAGCCAAACTGGGATGTAGGATTCAAGTTATTTGATTTGGATGATAATGATGGTGGTGGTGAATATCCTGTATAAAGAGGTTAAGTGATCACTCTTTGCGATGTACATTTTGTTTATATACTGGGATCTAAGTGATACTCTAGTTGTATATGGGGTCTTTGTTCTTTGTATTGGTTTCTCATGGTGGGTTAGTGTAATTTAAGAGACATAAACGTAACTAATGGAAAACTTTGATACTTGTTCTTTACTATACCTACCTGCATAATGCTAGTAATGGCATTTAGATAAAGTTTTCGAGTATTCAGTTTCGGGTTGGCTGTGATATTAGCATTTTGGTAGACTTAAAATAGGCATGGATTGCAGGAGGTTATTTGATAAAGGAATATGTTTTCTTCTCAAATTACATGATCTTTCCTAAGCTTTTCCGGGTTGTGTAGTGTATGCGGCATTTTCTTTTTCATTTTATGGGCTATGCATCATTTTCATCTCTAGAATATAAATGTCTCCCTATGAACATATGAAAATAAAGCTTTCTTTAAGTCCATTGAACTTCTTTAACATTGTTTCGTGAAGTGCACATGGGTGCTTGAGTGTTCTTTTTGTTGCGTAATGTCTGTTCTGTCAATAACAATGCAACTTGCCTCAGAAGTGAGAATGAGTGTTATCGACAGTCCTGTTTGGGAGTTCACTGTTGCCCTGCCCCATCTTATCTTTATAGTATTCATTTTTTTCTGCATCCATCACTCTGCTGCTAGTGAGATCTAGTTTACAAGCCATAATACAAGAACCTGCTCAAGTAATTTGTTTTTCCAAGTGATTTTTGAGACCTGCAGTTTCTTTGTACTTAAGACTGGTTCACCATGTTTCTGCAGTTGCATTGAAATTGTTTGTGTGGTTTTTTGGTTTTCTTTTGATGTTTGAAGAAGCTTTTCTTTGGAACTGAGTTCAGGGTCTCGAAATCGGTTAAAGTGGTTTCCAAACTTTTCCTCACAATTTCTATCCTTTTTTTCTCCTCTTTCCTTTTATTTTCTTTTGTGACAAATTCTGAAATCCTGACCTGTTGGGTTGATTTCTATAGGGTTTCTATAACTCAAGTGGTTTCCAAACTTTTCCTCACAATTATGAATTTTTTGTGGATTTCTATAACTCAGAGGCTGAGATGGTGATTGAAAGTTGAGGTAGAGAAAAAAAATGGAGATGGGTGTTATTATTATTATCCGGTTAGAGCTATAATTTTAGAAATCTTGTTTGAAGCCGATAGAAACTCGAACTAAAAGATACTAAAAATACGAAATAAAACGGAATAAAATAAAATAAAACGAAACAAAATAAACTACGATCAGAGAAATCTTATTTGGAACCGATAAATGAAAAAATATTAAAATACGAACAAAATGGAATGACACGAAATAAAATAAAAATAAATATTAATTAGATGAAAATTTTCATTTATAAATTTTTTTCTTCTATTTTATGGGTAAATTTTAATGTAGGGGTATAATGGTCAAATAAGTAAAATGAATCATTTTTTAGCGATACTAAACAATGTGTTCATTTCAATTTTATATTATCATACCAATCATTAGAGTTCATTCATTAATATAGTTCAATTGAATTCTAATTGAACTCTATTAATAAAATGATTTGATACCAAACACCCCCTACAAGACGGAAAAGAAAGAGGCGAATCAAGAAAATAAAAAAAGAAATGATTAAGAGCAAGCAAAAAAATCACCCAAGATGAAAAAGAAAAGAGACAAAATAAAATAAAATGAGGAAGTAATTATTTTGCCCAAAACCATACTCATTGACGAAAATATTGAAGAGAAAGAGAAAACACAAATGAGGAAAAATACAAGATTTAAACACATTTGAAAGCAAAAAAGAGAAGGAATGGAACAAGACTCAAGAACAAAAAAGTTGATGAATTATACGAGTATGAGCCCATAATCAAACAGATCAAACAAGAAAAATTATAAAATCACTTTATAATTAATAATTATTATTAATATGTTTAACAGTTTATATGGTTATTATAAATTGTTACGTGCCTCTCTTATAAAATCAACATCCCAAAAATCCTCAAAAATTCAATGGTACATCAACGCATTCTTTAGAACCAAAAAGTCATCAGGATATAACCTCAAAGTGAAAATGCCTTATCCTCCATAGCCTTTAATAACCCGGATGGCTTTTTCAAGATGTCAATCGAATGTTGCCATTCTCGTGGGTCTAACTTACCCGACATAGCGAGACCAATTGTTTTTAATGCAATTGGCAAACCACCGCACTTTTCTGCAATACGTTGAGCAAATTGAGGAATTTCTCTATCGGCATTGATGGTGTCTTCTCCCACATATATCCTAAACAGTCCCCACGCATGCTCCCATTCTAAAGTCTCAACTCTTATTCTCTCTTGAGCACGCATTTCATAGCACAATTTTTGTGATCGTGTTGAAAATATGATCTTTGACCCATTCAGTTTGAGCATTTCCTGGGAAGGAACCCCAATCTTCTCCACAAGTTCTATTCGCTCCCATATGTCATCCAGAAACAAAATGAACTTGTTTCGTAGTAGCCTTTTGAAGATCACCTCCCTAATATTCCCCGATCCATCATTAGAGAAGCCCATTTTTTTTGCGATTCCTGCTTGGATCTTCTCAGGTCGAGCATCCTTACCCACCACAACCCAAATCAGATTAATATCATCACATGTATCCACAAACTTGTTGTGAATTTCGGTTAGGAGGGTAGTTTTGCCCACACCACCCATCCCGTACAATCCCACGACATCTTTGTTTTCAATGCAGCTCCAAACCTCATTTAGCTTTGCATTTAGACCCACCGTTGGCTCATGAGGCAATTTAGCCACCGACTCAGCAGGCGCGGCCACTTCTGCAAACTCTGTTGCCTTCAGAGTCTGCAGATGAAGGAGGGATTTCTCAACTTGTTTGCCAAAAATGGAGGTTGACCAACAAGACTTAGAGCAATATCCTCCAACACACAATCTCTCAAGTTCTTGGTCAGCACTTTGGATCAATGCATCGCCTTCCGCTAGTGCTTTGTCCACCCTCTCAAACCACAAGGCAACTTCATCCAGCCTATTCTTTTCTTGTTTTTCTTCGGAAAGAACCCTCCGCATCACCTGCTTCTTTGATGCTGTTAACTCTTCAATGGCAGTCTTCATATCTTCTGCACGTCTGACGAGAAAGCCGCGCGTGGGTTCCACAAAGCAATTGCTTAGTCTGTCAAGAATTTCAAGAATTACGGTAGCCATCTTTGGTGATGTTTTGGGCTTTGGTAGATTGAGGTGAAGATTGTGTTGAAGATTGACTGGTTTTTGGTGTTGTTTTGAGCTTTGTTAGCTTTGAGGTGACGGAAGAAAAATTAGGGCGGAGATGAGTTACTAGTGGACAGAGAGGAAGAGAGGACGGCGAGGACAGAGGAGTCACTTTTCACGGTTAGGAATTGAGATCTGTTGATTCTTTTTTTTCTGAGGAAGACATCTAATTTTTGTAATCGAAATCTGATGCTTGTTTCGCTTAGCCCAGAAGAATGAAGCTAGGGAATAGTTGTTGGGTACAAGAGTTATAAATATGGCAGGAAATCGGAATAGTATTAGGATATTCAATTATATTTCATACTTAGGCGATAAAAGTAATTTACTCTAAATCCTATATGGAGTAGAACGCGGAGTCCATGAACGCATAGTAAGGAAAGAGTTTCCTTACGAGTACAACTTTAATTTTCTTCTCATCCACGACGTCGTTGGAATAACAATATTCTAAATAATTGATTGTAACCATTGTAAATATTATAATTAAACAATTAATTAATTAATTAATTCAATCAAATTAAATTAATTACTTACCTTCACGATAGGCAGTCGTCTGTACAGTACATGTACTTGACATGTCACATGGATCATCAACTACGTATGCATTAACATATACATGTATAATATAATTAATTTATTGAAAAATTTAAAGAAAAAAAATTAAACTATTATTTATCACAATATATATATAGGAAATTAATAATTAGATGGTACCTTGAGTGCGAGGCTTGGATAGAGCACTGCATCTTGATCTTTGGTGCATACGCAGCATACCACCCTTAGGGCCGTTTGGTATGGAAACGAATGATGAAATTCATTTCATTTAAAATTATTTGTACCAAAATATTCATTTGCTACAGTAAAATATCCTAAAGTTCAATTCTGTTTAGTTGGTTCTTTTATAATTAATTAGGCTATTACTTAAATACCTTTGTATAAAATATATCATGGTCCATTTTCTTTTCCTTTTCATGCAAAATCTCAACTCATGAGAAAGAACGTGAGAGAGAGGACGAAGAGCAATCGAAATTCCCCTATTGTGCACTATCCGGTTGGTGAATTTCCTCAATTTTTGGATTTAATTTTTTGTTCCAGGGTTTACTATCAAAAACATGAATTTTCTTGGGGGTGTTGTTTTCTGTTTGTCTAGGTAGGCTACCAGTCTCTGTCCGCCCCGTCGTCTTCCTCCCCGGCCGTGTCAACGGCCAGTACATCATCGAGGGACTCTCCTCTGGCTTCTTCTTCGTCCTTGGCGGTTTTGGGATTGTGCTTTTGGATCTTGCGCTCGACAAGAACCGCGCCAAGAGCGTCAAGGTTTTCTATGCCACTGCCGGAGTAGCCTCAATTGTAATTGCCTACATTATGAGTATGCTCTTTATTCGCATTAAGATCCCTGCTTACCTACGTTATCTATTAATGATTATTATTAGTTTATTTAAGAATATATATGGTTGGTTATAATACTTTAAAATAATATAAATTTTTTATTAAGCTACATTACTTATTTCTAATGATCAAAATTAATTTACCAATAGGGATCTAAAACAAACACTTTAATTTTATATAAATATTGGCGCACGTGCCCAAAGTACTTGGTATACTTCAAATTTAGATCTACTTATAGAAAATAATTGTTCTATTTTAAAGAATAAATCAGCAAAGTTCAAAAAAATAGTTAAAAATGTAGCTCCATAATAAATAAATAAATAAAGTAGCTCCATAATATTTATATATTATTAACAACACACGTAATCAGAATTTTTGAGTGGTTGTTCGGTCGGATTGTTTTAACCAAAAAAGTCACCTTCCTAGAAATACAAGGTCATGCCCACATGGAACTTAAGAGACTCCATCTCGATCGTTGATCTCATCACACTTTAGTAATGAACGTTTCACATCTGTATATGGAATGGAACTACGTAATAGATGCTAGACCACCGAGAAATCTTTAATTCAATCAGCACGTAATTACAGAACATGTAATACAGAAAACTTCAAGATTAATTAGCTGTGATTGGTAGTTTGATGCCTTATTAATCAAACTTTAAGTAGTTTTCGTATCTATATATTTATGGTGAAGAAGGCTGTCGGTCAAGCAATTATTCATGATCGAACAAAAGTAAATGATGGATTCTTGAATGAATGTAAATCTGCAATTTCACATACAAGGGATTCAAAGGCCCCCATTGGTCTGGCGACTTATGTTCTTAACCCATGCAAGGTGCTGTCTATTTTTAAGAGGGTTTCAGATAAGGTATTCTTTAATCATCCTTGTGTTTTCTTAAACAAAACTTTTATTGCTCACACTTTTTTCCCTCACTGAAAGTACTTCATTATGTGGTTCTGTAGGATTTTGATTTGCCCTATCTGCATGACAGGCCTGAGAAACTCATGATAACAAATATCGCTGGGCCACCATTACCCATCCGTCCTTCTGTAGTGCTGAAAGGAAGCCAGAGGTATCTTAAGGATGCATATACCTTGCTTAGTCCCCGCAGTGACATATTCTTAACTAATTCATGCTAAAATTTCTCTACCTGGTTGCAGCAATGAAAATGACATCACAGAAAGGCTGGTCCTTTATGTGTCCCGCAGTGACATATTCTTAACTAATTCATGCTAAAACTTCTCTACCTGGTTGCAGCAATGAAAATGACATCACAGAAAGGCTGGTCCTTTATGTGTCCCGCAGTGACATATTCTTAACTAATTCATGCTAAAACTTCTCTACCTGGTTGCAGCAATGAAAATGACATCACAGAAAGGCTGAGACAAATTATTCAAACTAATGCAGCCCTTCGTGTGGAACTACAAGAAGGAAGGAGTGGGAACAAATATTTGGTATAGTAGAGTATTTTGATTGTTGTTAAAACTTTCCACGCAGTTTTGGATGTTCATTACCATGAAAGTAGTTAACTCAGGTCAATTGAAACCTGTTCTATTACAGGAATGGCCAACAATTATTTCAAGAACGACCAAGATCTTTGATGAGAAGAAAATAAAATCAAAGCATTTTGATGACGAACTGAAGTTGAGATACTCAATGGAAGCAGTCCTCCAGGTGGTAACTGATAAGGAATTGTAAGAAGGAAACCCATCCGTTTCTTCTCCTCAATTCCAGATCACAACCTATACACAAAAGGAGTAAAAGAACAACAACCAAAGACGTCAATCATCCATACATAATAATGATTGATGTTCACTACTCAATGCAACCATCCGAAGAAGTGAAAATGGAAGAAAAAAACACAGAATCATTGACCTTTGGGTTGAATTCAAACAAGAGTGCATTTGAAACGGGGCAACAAGGCAGCTTTAGTGGCATCGCTGCCCTCCCATTCAATCGCTTCCCACCACTCTATCTGCTTCCAAGTGAATTCTAGGGTCGTGTCTACTGTTCGAGTCGAAAGGCAGCTTCTTCAGCACTGGCAATTCACCACAGAAAAGGAGGATAGGAGTGGGAAGGGTAGGGCCTTTTGATAAATGCTCCTCAGTTGTGGTAAAACTAACAAAGCTAGCGTGCTGAGTTTGGAGAATGGCTTGGGATTTCCTTGGCCGATGGTGTCAATAACAACTTCACTTAATTTTACACCACTAATGATCTCTGTCATTCCCCTGCACATTATAACTGGAAGTAAAACAAGCAATCGCAATTTCGCAGTGACACAATGCTAAGGCAACTGAAGTTTCCGCACTCCTGACAACTGCAGTAGCAGAATACTGAACAGCAATACCCATCTCCTTAAACTCAAGGCATGACAAATTCTCCATATTTGAGAGCAAACAACTATCAAAAGATTCCGTCTCATTGAAATTCTTCAGCCATAAATCTGTAATAGCTGTTACCAAACGCTCAAGGATCCAGACAGAACTTATTGTCAAATGCAATACCTTCACATGCTCCAGTTTCTTTAAAAGTTGTATCTCATTAGCAAAGCGTGGTGGACCATATTTCTCTAAATCTTCTTTCTCCATTACTTCTTCATAACTATAAGAACACTTTCTCATTTTCAAAACCTGTAAGCATTACAAACTAGAAATCACCCCTAGCTTTGAGGCGAAGATAGCTCAGATCCAAATACTTCAACTTTGACAGTTTTACCAACTCAAGTAGCAATCTTTCTATACTAGTACTGCTTATATTAAGGTATTGCAATGAAACTAATTTTTCTACACTTTTCGGCAAGCTCATCAGTCTGGTTTGTGATAAGTCTAGAACAGTGAACGCAATCATGAAGTGGAAGAAGTCCTCATCGAGCTCATACAATCTTGGATTCTTGTTAAGAAATAGAGTTACAAGCTTCTGGCATGGAGTAACCTGAGTTAGTTCCTCAATGTCATTACTCATCAAAGACAACTTTCTCACTCCTTCCCATTTCTCAACTATCGGAGCTTCCTTTAATCGCATCCCAGCCATCACCAAAACATTTTCTTTCTCCATCCTTAAAGCCACATCTCTAATTACATCATCCATCTTTACAAAGAAAGCAGGATCCTCCAGTAAACATGAATACCAATAACAGAGTATACCTCGTTATATGCCTCCCTTGTAAAATCAACATCCCAAAAATCCTCACAAATCCAATGGTACAACAACTCATCCTTTGGAATTAAAAAGTCATCAGGATATAAAACGCAGTATAAGAAACATGACTTCAGTTTATCATTTGGCAAACTATCATAACTATATCTCAAAAGTGAAAATACCTCATCCTCCATAACTTTTAATAACTCGTCAGATTCCAAACCTTGTAGATCTCGAGATGACTTTTTCAAGATGTCAATCGAATGTTCCCATTCTCGTGGGTCCAACTTACCCAACATGGAGCGACCTATTGTTTTTAATGCAATTGCCAAACCACCGCACTTTTCTGCCATACTCTGCTTCTCAAGTTGAGGAATCTCTGTTTAAGATGTATGTTGGAGAAGATACCAACAACATCGATAGAGAAATTCTTCAACTTACTCAAAATATGGCAGAAAAGTGCGGTGATTTGCCAATTGCATTAAAAACGATTGGTCGCGACATGTCGGGTAAGTTGGACCCACGAGAATGGTAACATTCGTTATGATAGTTTGCCAAATGATAAACTGAAGTCATGTTTCTTATACTGCGCTTTATATCCTAATGACTTTTTGATTCCAAAGGATGAGTTGATGTACCATTGGATTTTTGAGGATTTTTGGGATCTGATTTTACAAGGGAGGCACATAACGAGGTATACTCTATCATTGGTATACTTGTTCGTTTATGTTTACTGGAGGATCATGCTTTCTTTGTAAAGATGCATGATGTAATTAGAAACATGGCTTTAAGGATAGAGAGAGAATGTTTTGGTGATGACTGGGATGCGATTAAAGGAAGCACCGAGAGTTAAGAAATGGGAAGGAATAAGAAGGTTGTCTTTGATGAGTAATGACATTGAGGAACTAACTCAGGTTCCTCCATGCCAGAAGCTTGTGACTCTATTTCTTAACAGGTTTCTAAGATTGTATGAGCTCAATGAGGACTTCTTCCATTTCATGAGTGCGGTCATTATTCTAGATTTATCACAAACCAGATTGATGAGCTTGCCGAAAAGTGTAGAGAAATTAGTTTCATTGAAATAGCTAAATATAAGTGGGACTAGTATAGAAAGATTTCTAGTTGAGTTGGCGAAACTGTCAAAGTTAAAGTATTTGGATCTAAGCAATCTTCGACTCAGCTAGAGTATCAGAGAGGTGATTTCTAATTTGTCATGCTTACAGGTTTTGAAAATGAGGAAATGTTCTTATAGTTATGAAGAAGTAATGGAGAAACCACGCTTTGCTAATGAGATACAGCTGGACCCACAAGAATGACAACATTTTATTGACATCTTGAAAATGTCATCTCGAGATTTACAAGGTTTGGAATTTGACGAGTTATTAAAGGTTATAGAGGATGAGGTATTTTCACTTTTGAGATATAGTTATGATACTTTGTTAAATGAAAAACTAAAATCAAGTTAATGAAGATATTCTGGTGTTGACAAACCAACTTAACTTATAAATGGACTCTTCTTCACCAGCTTGTTGCAGAAGATCAAAAAAAGCCTGAAACACACATCATCCTAGCCTTGCTTCTCTTCTTAGTACCTGGTACGAATGTAGGAAGGGCAGGAAGCAGAAGAATTTAGCACAACAAGGTGGCAAGCATCAAATATTTAATTAAACTACTGAAACACTGATAATAAAGAAAGAAAATAGCAAAAATGAAGGATGCAGCCCAAAGTTTGTAAGATTGGGGGATTTGGCAGTTATATCACTTTATTGGTGGCATTTGTTGGTGGAGATGTAGTAGTCTTGTATACGAGTAACACCACACTAGGGAGCAATGTGCATGGTGTGCTGCGGGAGCAGGAATGACTACCTTACGCAACTGAGAAATGGAAGGGGGGTATCTATAGCAAAAGAGTAATGACATAAGCAACTAATACTGTCCTAGATCCAATGTACAATGAATAAGATGTTATATGATATGGTCACTCCACAAAGATGCATGGTTTGCATCCCCAGTCAAGTAAAAAAAAGATCAGAGATGCTCTCTTTAATGAGGCCCCATTTCAAGCCCACCAGAATTTCTGTAACTAATCCAGACATACTCATGATAAAAAAAGTTGATAATCACAATGATAATGACGCATGTACAGTCGATCAATCAGATTTGGCAAGAGTTTATTAGTGACTAGCTTTGGATGCATTTCCATAAGTTCATGTGTGAAAAAGAAAAAGAAAAAGGACAACAGAATAATCATTTCTATCGATTTTTTTATTTAATTCAAAAAAATTAGAAGCTCTTTAAATACATTAAGAAAATTAAATCAAAGAAAAACACCATAAACCAGTCGGCCTCCCATTTCCCCAACTTCCATCCCCATTTGCCTTAACGACCCTGTTTCAGAATTTCATATGACGTAACTTTTTCCTTCTTTTTGTTGGGTTGTGGCCATACCAAGGTACATGCCTCTTTAGTCTTGCACCTTTTTTGGTTTTTTTCCATCACTGTTCTGTAAGGATGGGTTATTATGAAAGAAAGGATGAATGAGGTCTTTCTAAAAAGTTACATGGATTTGGACTATGGATACAACACTCTTCTTTCAATCATACTTTAATTTCAAAATATGCAGAAAATGTAAGCCAAAGGAGCCAACTTGAAATGCAAACCCTTCCCAATTTTCTACTTTTTAGTGACTAACAAACCTTCCATCATCAACAATAACTCTATCCCATTCTAGCTAATGCAACTGTGCTGTTTGTCCTTGCTGCAGTCAGGGAAGCAGATTAAATAGGGAACTGGAGGAAGGAGTTCAAGTTGAGGAAAAGATAAGTGAAAGAGATAAGAGTGCGGATGGTGAAATCAAGAAAAGGAGGCTTTGATGGAGGAGAACATGGATTGTGATGGTGGCTGTTGAAGAAGCTTCCTGTAAATTATGGCCAGAAAAGGCTGGAGTTGGGTTCTTAACAGAATCATGTTTAGAAAAATTAGGAGGACTATTCTGGGAGGGATTTTTTTTAGGAAGGTGTGCATTAGGAGTTCTTTTGAAGATGAAGATTTGATAAGGTGTTCTTGATTTTTTTCAAATTTCCACTTTTTTAAAACTTTTATAGCATCCAAGTTATTTATTTGCAATTATTAAGACCGGCATTATTATTACTTTGAGCAAACATGTTAAAAGAAAATACCATATCAACTATATTTAACAGTAAATTTAGTGGCAGTCGCTCTTGGGCTTCTTTGGCTTATAGTTGACAATAACACAAAGGACAAATCAACAAATCATAACAAACTCTGGGGCTAATTGTCATTTTTCCATAATCAAATTGAGGAAATAAGCAGACAATTGGGACATGATTTTAGTAGTGAGTGCAACACTCATGTAGAAGGGGCTCAAACAAAAGTAATCCAAATAAGCAAAAGCATGCAAGAATGAGCAACCAATAACTAAGACAGGTCGGCGCCTCGCGAAGGGTTAGATAAGACTAACATCAAAAGAACCATATAGCCAAACAGAATCCTATTGCAACCATACAAAACATGCTTTACGAAATATACATAAAAGCCAACATTCTATAAAGCTTTATATTCACTTGCAATTATCACACGCAATTTCTAGTCCAATTTTATCTCTGGTAAATTGGATACAAGTTGCAACCTTGTGTGTAGTTTTGAAATGAGCAACAAACTGTACATTTTAGCCCACTCTATTTATCCCAAAAGGCAAAGGGCAAATAGCAAGACAACACTTCTTGAAACACATAAAACTAATCATGAAGATGACAAGAATTCCAGATCATGAATGGATATAAAATTCATCACGAACGGTTTAGAGTTACAGCAAAACAACAATTCTTCACCAACCCATGTGTTTAACCATGAAATACTCAACAAGTTTGCCAATGTTTAACCTAACAGATAAAGGAAACTAACCAATCCTCATATTCTTCAATATCAAAAATTACTTTTAAGTAGATACATAAGGAAGTGAATGTTTACCTCTTCGGCAAACTTTATCAATATGGTTGTCCTTGGCCGCTGCTGACCCTCCATAGGTACAAAATGTGCTGTAACTACTGCTGGAAATCCTGCGCTATCCAAAACACCCTTCAAAATGGGAAAAAAAGGCCATCAGATCATTCATCCATGAGATCTACTTGTGTCTGATACAAATTCAATATGGCGCGTACTCTTACTATTCCAGCAACAAATGCTCCACAGTTGAATGTCCCCATGTCCTTTGGGATAGAGATAAATCTGCAATACAGGGCGACTCAACCCATTGGCCATAACTTGGAACAGCAGCTAATTATACCAGACAAGTATGTTACCTGTTCACTAGGAGCTCCTTCTCACTGATCATGTATTCATCTTCATGTTCAGTGCCTTTCTCGAGGGAATCAGCTACCTAGTACACCAGTGAAGATATACATGAGATGAATGGAAAAAATGAATATTGGATGAACTTTAATTTAGCCCATCCATCAATTATGTGTAGACAAAACGAAGAAACACAGCATAGTAAACGGCTACCAGCTAGAATCCAAGTACCACCCCACAGAACTTGAGAGAATTAATTAATCAGTCAATATGTGTAACATTCCACCATCTACTTTCTCTACTCCATTCTTAATTGGAAGTCTGATCCATCAGATTTCCATATTTTTTTGCGCAATTGCCAGTACTGTCCAATGCATTGATTCTTCTAATCTAATTGTTGACAAATGAACACCTACTTATTATATCTAATAGTAGAGTTTGAAGCACTGAAAGCGTGTAAATTAAAGTTGCAATGAAAAGTGTAAGGCTCGAAATCTCCACTTAGAGTTGAACATAAAGTTTAGCTGCACTTTTAAGGGAACTGGAAGAACTTGCTGATTAACCGGACAAAAAAGATTTTTTAAAAAAGAAAAAAAATAAAAACCCAGACCAAAAGAAGCAAACAGAAAGGCAGTAGTGACTAGGTCTAACATTTCATTTTCAAATCACGAGCAGTTTGCAAATGCATTAAATTTCCAAGAAATGCTGATGACTTACTTTGCCAAACAACACCTTGCACACTGTGCTGTGTACAAAGGACAGAATGCCCAATAATCTAGTTTCCCTTCTATTTCTCTGTCACGTGTAAGATAAGAAAATCATAAGTATCATATTTAAACCAGATTCTACCTGCACAAAATAATTCCTTCACTGATGGAAGCCACAGAGACCATGAAGACAGTGGCCAAATCAACATATGAATGCCTCAATAAACAACTTTTGAACTGTATGGACTTTGGAGATTTGAGAAGAAATTACACAATTTTATACCTTGTCTCTATGACAAAGAAGTTCTAGAACTCGAGCCCCGACAGCATACCCTGCATCCTCCAGCCTGCTCCATCCCATAGAAATAGTTTAAAACCATAATTTTTATTTTCTTTTGGCAATAGAAAATTGCAGGTTAGGGTACTTGAACTCGAGACCTAAATCCCCCTTCCTTGCTTTGGAAAAAGTACCACTTAAGCTACAAGCTCATTGGTGCTAAAAAAAGTATAAAATCAGGATGCGAAAAACATGAAAAATGTAAAGATTACACACTCGTTGGTGGTGTCATGAGTCAATAGTTCTAAATTCCAAGAATTTGCTTTAACCATTTTTTTTAACTCTTGTAACTCACTACACCATTTCCTCATCTCCATTTGTCAGAGATTGGAAGAAAATTATATCTCATCCGTGTGTGATCAAGTATGACATTCAATTCAATAGTCAGTTCTTTATAGTTCTGGCTAAAATAGCTTATGTCTTCCGTCGCAGATGAGTAAACTACCAACTAATCAAACAAGAAGTCTCAATTATTTCATAATAAGGCATAATCAAAACGACTTAGGCTATAATATCCTGTAGCAAAAGCAACCTCACCTACGCTCCAATTCAGCAATGTTATCAACCTGTGTCTGGTTGTACTGAACAAGCTCCAAAAACAAGAATGCAAACGCACTCAAGCTCACCTGCAATTGAATGGCAACAAAAAGAAAGCAGATCACAAGTACGATCGAGTTAGGTTAGTGAGAAATGATAACGAATTCTGGCATTTCTTGTCACCTTTCAGATAGCCAATTAGAAATCATTGCAGCGAGAAAAGAAGAAGACAAAAGAATCAAAAACAAAGGGAAGAGGAGTGGATCGAGAGTGTGGAAGAAAGAGGAAGAACCTCTTGTTTGCCTTTGCTGAGGGGTTTTACGAGGACGTTGGAGTACTGCTTGATCTTGCCTACTCCGATCATCTTCTCACTTTTGTTTAGTTTCGGCCGAAAGATCCAGTGGGAGAAGCTACTTGAGTTTAGTTTACTGCTGTTTTAATGGCGCGTTGCAGCAAAATCTCTCCTTCGTCGTTATCGTCACCGCATCCGATGTAGCTGCTCCTTCTTCGTTATTAACTGTCACCAAACTCTAAGAAATAAATAACTAAATGTTCTTGTCTTCTTGCCGATAATGATGACTGAAATTTACGGCTTAACTAGCAAGTTTACATTTTGCTACAACATCAACACCCATATTTAAAATACTGCTAATGGGCAAGCCTCAAAAGAGGTACATGCAGGCTATCTAAACATAAGGTTCCAAAGCAGGCCCTAGTTTTCTCAGGGATATACAGTGAATGGACTAGAACTATATTGAGAATAGTTCATGGAATGATCTAAATTTCATAATATTAGCAATTAGATGGGAATTAATAGCTGTAAGAAGACAGGGATAATAGGAGAAACATCATTCAGACAGATACTGTACAATGTCACGAATCAAAGTAAAGCCGTGACAAGTAAACAGAACATTCTTAATTGGGCATGCAGGGATTTAGATCAAGTATAAAACTTGCCTTGAGGAAAGAAACTCTCTTTTTAAACCATATAAACTCGGCCAAAACAATAGAGGGAGTAACAGCAATCTTTGCCATCTGATAGAAACCCACACTGCGAACAAAGGATATGAGGATATTAGCAAACAACCTGTTATGAAAATTGGGAAATAGGGAAGGCACTAAGCGGACCGAACCTGTTGTATTTCAAGCTAACATTAGCTAAGCCAGAGAACCCAGCTGACAGCATAGTGAATAAAGCTGAGTGATATGGGGAATAGGAATCCAGCTCCTTGAAACACCTGCAAAAACGCAAGAAAGAGATGATTAGGAAGAGAACAGAGCATACAAGAGAGAGAGAGAGAAAGGGAAGAGAAGAACACAAACCCATTTGTTGATGAAGATGATAGATACAGCGACAATGAAATTGAAGGAAAGAGCAACAACGGGGTCACATGAACGTTCCTGGTCCAGGAATTTGTTGAAGAACGAGGAACGCAACTCCTCCAAAGCTCTCCCTGCAAGTGCATTGTAGTTTTGATTTGGGTAAATTTCCAATAAAAAAAATGCGGAAAAAGAGAGGAAAAATGAAAAGAATAACCTTTTTGCCCGGCATCACTATCCTTGCGTTTCAGTATCTTCCTCACATCTTTCCTTACAAAGAAATCAAAAATCTCATGTCTATGCAGCATCTCTCTTTGGTTTTTCTTTCTAGAATAAGAAATAAAACTGAGATTTTAGAATCTAAAAAGAACCCTATTTCACAACACTACTTTAAGCGTTTGCGCATACTTTCTACCATTAAATATCATCGCCATCATCACCAGACCAGTTTTAAATTTTGACAATGAAGAAAAGGAAAAGGAAAATGAAAATGAAAAAGAGACTGAAAGGGAGGAAGAGAGGAAGGAAAGAGAGAACAAGAGAGTGAAAGAGAAGAGTGTGAGAGTGAGAGGGACACGTGGGGGATTACAATAAAGAGCGCTGATAGCGGAGAAACGAAAGCTGTCTCCTTCTTGCTCTCTACTCCCTCTCTCCCTTACTCCTCTGTTTACTTTACTGCTTGCTACCGGAAAAGAAGAAGAAGAACGTTGAAAATAATAATAGGTTGTTCATCGGTTAACCGAAACTGAAACTGAAATCCGAAGTTTCGAATTTCGGTTAACCGAATTCCCTAAAAATGAAAACCGAATTCCCTAAAAATGAAAACCGAAACCGAAGATTATAAAAACCGAAATTCTGAAACCGAAATTATTTCATCCGAACTTCCGAAATTTCAAAACAATTTTTTTTTTTCAGAAATAAAGAACAAAAAAATGGATCAAAACATCATAATTCATCCGAAATTTATACAATCCATAAATAAACAATCCATGATTAAACATAGCTAATTTAAACAATACATAATTAAAATTCCAAGAGTTTCTTCCGTATCGAGTTTATTGTCGTTTTATTGTCGTCAAATTGGAGCTAATGGATGAAAGTTGAATGATAAAAAAAGCCAAATTTGAACCTCTTGACTCTTCAATAAAAATCCCCTAAAAATTGACCTTCAAAGCCCCAAGTTCCTCATCACCAACCATATAGTCAATCTCATCTACAAATTAAATAAAACCACAAAACAACAGAAAACACCTAATTATCAAACATAATCAATGAACAGCTAATTTCAAAATTAGGGTTTCTAAGAAATTAGGGTTTATTAGATTGATTAGTTTAGAAAACTTACCAATACAAAATAGTGGAGGAGGTGGCCGGTGGCTGGTGGAGGAGAAGCAGTGTCGGAATGAGCGAGAGAGGAGAGATCGATTGAGCGAGCGAGAGGGAGAGAAGATCGGAGGCGGTGGGTGGTGGTGGTGGAGGAGGCGGTGGCCGGTGTGAGGAGGAACGAGAGGAGAGGATGAGGAAATTGGAGAACGAACGAGAGGGGAGAGGAGGATTCTGGATTTCTGGTTTTTTAGAACGAAGAGAGGGAATGGCATTTCAGTAAAAAAAACATACTCCCACAATTTTACCCCTCCTCTCATCCCATCTTCCTCCCTGCAAAAAAACTCACTCTCTTCCTTTCTCCTCTCATCCCATCATCGGATCTGCTCTGTTTTTCCTCTCTTTCTTCACTCCAAAATCCACAAGCTAAAGAGGAAGATGTATACGGTGCAGATCTGCATCTTGTTAATCGGTTTGTGTCAGATCTGCATCTCTCTCTTTTCTTTCCTTTTTCTTTTCTCTTCTCTGCTCCTACATCACAGATCCATTTTCATTTCTCATGGTTTCTTTTCTTTTTCATTCTCCCTTCTCTATTTCTGTGACAGCACTAGCACGATGATGGGTTTGTAGATTTTGGGCAGTGGCTGGTGTGGCTGTTTTGTTGAGTTGGGTTTGGGCGGTTTGGGTCGGAGATGGTTGGTGGTGTTGCTTGGGTTGCCGCCGCAGTTTGATGGTGATTTGATGGGTGGCGGCGATTTGGATTTGGGTTGGGAGGTCGGGAGTTTGGCAGTGGTTGTTTCTTTGTGGTGTTTCGTAGTGGTGGTTTGGCTGTTTGGGATGGCTGTGGTGATGGATGTGAGAGAGAATGGCATGCTTGAAAAGTTGGAAATAAACAAGGGGTAAAATTAGTAAAAAAATCTTAATTTTGGTTACTATCCTAAAACGTCTAATATAAAAGAACGGAAGTGGGTAAGAAAGTTCGGTTAACTGAAGACCAACATTCGAAACCGAAATGTATTAAATTTCTATTTTTAACTATCAAAAGCTGAAAAAATCGAAATCGAAATTTCGAAACGGAATAATCAATATTTCGGTTTCAAAATTTCAGTTTTTCGGTTGTGTGATGAAACCGATGAGCAGCCCTAAAAGTAAGAAAATCACGGGCTCACTTTGAGAGAGAGAGAGCCGACAGAACAGTAAAAAACCGACAAATATTACCTTTTATTATTATTATTATTATTGATTTGAGAATATTACTATTACCAACGGTAAAATAAAATACATCGCTCAACAACACAACAACGACAGGTCAAACAGGCCTACAAAAAATCACTACGAGAATCATCTTCTCCGAAAGAAAAGAAAGAAAAGAAAGAAAAGAAAGAAATAGCAAACAAAACAAGTGCATCTCAACCAGATTCATCATCATACTCCGCCTCCATGGATCCTCTCAGAGTCCTCCGGCGGCGCCTCCGCCTCAAGCTCCCCTCCTTCTCCCTCCCTTCTCCCATGACTGTTTTCGCCTTCCTCCTCCTCACCTACTTTATGGTCGTCTCTGGTATCGTGTATGACGTCATCGTCGAGCCCCCTGGCATTGGCTCCACCCAAGATCCCGTCACCGGCTCTGTCCGACCCGTCGTCTTCCTCCCCGGCCGCGTCAACGGCCAGTACATCATCGAGGGACTCTCCTCTGGCTTCTTCTTCGTCCTTGGCGGTTTTGGGATTGTGCTTTTGGATCTTGCGCTCGACAAGAACCGCGCCAAGAGCGTCAAGGCTTCCTATGCCACTGCCGGAGTAGCCTCAATTGTAATTGCCTACATTATGAGTATGCTCTTTATTCGCATTAAGATCCCTGCTTACCTACGTTGATCCATCTCTCTTTGTAGGTTCGATTATGGACGTGGACTGTAATAAAATGTTTTGCAGTAGATTTGATAGTTGCTGATTAAATTCAAACAAAAAGTTAAACTGTTAAACTGAGATCTGTTGATTTTTTTTTCTGAGGAAGACATTTCATTTTTAATTGTATTT
This sequence comes from Viola odorata, assembly GCA_963691705.1. Taxonomy (NCBI): domain Eukaryota; kingdom Viridiplantae; phylum Streptophyta; class Magnoliopsida; order Malpighiales; family Violaceae; genus Viola; species Viola odorata. The sequence goes on from OY829542.1 coordinate 59,466,534, forward strand.
TTGTAATCGAAATCTGATGCTTGTTTCACTTAGCCCAGAAGAATGAAGCTAGGGAATAGTTGTTGGGTACAACTTTAATTTTCTTCTCATAATAATCATTAAGAGGTCAAGTATCATATTGCTTTTTCTCATTGCAAGGTTGTTATCAGTAACTCTTAATGAACGTTGGCGATTGTAATAATGAGTTTGGTTTAACCGGAGACAGACTCCATGCTAAATTGACCATGCTCTCTGCATGTCACTCTGTTAATGTAGATTGCCATAAAATTTGGTACTTCCTATTATATGGGTTCTTGACTTCCTGTGCTTATTTGGAGTGGAGGTGATATAAATGGATTGCTCGACTATCATTGTTGAACTTATTACTTGGTTTACCTTTGCATGCGGTGTTTTGAGTGCTTTGTGCTTGTTGAAGGCTTCTTTAGAGTGGTTTTTTCTGCATTCTTCAACTGAGGTTGTTTAGGAAGGCAGTTTTGGCCACTTATACAGCTGTCCTCTAATTTAACATTTTAAAAGCTATGTTCTGTCTGGCATTCTTTCTTTGCCTTTTTTTCAGTTCTTTCCATGTCCCTGATGGTTGTCATGTTAGTTTTTCCATGTCATTGCAATCTTGAGATGTTAGGACACCTCTTGATGGTGTGTCGTGTCTGGGTGTATGTGTTTGTTTCCGGTTCTTAGATTGGTTAGAAAGTGCTGAGGTAGCAACCTTAACCGTGGTACATCAAAAGTGAGTTCTATTGTGAAATCTAACAGAACAAAAGTATGTTTTATACCTTTTGAGTCTCTAGTGGGTTCCATCATTTAAATGATCTCTAGTATCATCATTTTTAGTTAATTGGGCTTGCACTATGAGTTGGCTAGTGATGACTATTTTATGAAGATTCCATGCCGGTTGCATTGATCTTGATGTACCTTGTCGTTTTTGCCAACTTGTGTAGCAAGCTTTGGATCTTAAATTGTCTCCTATTAGTGTGCATGTGGATGGATCTAATAGCTGATGAAGTAGGAAGCTCAGCCTTGGCGCATCACGTGGGTGTTTCATTTATGATATCTAATAGATCATTGTGATGTACTAATATTTACCCATAAACCTTAGTTGTGACAATATTCTGATGTGCTATGAAGTTAAGATGGTGATGTTAGTTTTAATAGTTTAGACAGGTGAAAAAATTGGAGATTTTTTTGTAAGTCAGCTAGTATAGGCCAAAAGCAAAGCTGGTGAAAGGTTTGCATGACTTTGTAATAAATTTGTTAGGTTACTGCATGAAAAGGAAAAAATGTTGACTTGAGAGTTGACATGAGTTGTAGTTTTGTTGATTAAGTGAGCACCTCCATTGAATTTTTCTGCTGGCTCGGCATGTCTTCTCCAGCAGTATATCTGTTGCTGAGTTTGCACATTGGGCCGGAGAAGAAAGGATGAAATTCATTCATGGCAGGTTTGCGAGCAGGAACCTGTGGATTCTTGATAGGTTGTGTGCTTTTTCTGTCTACAGTATCCCTGCGAGAATTGTTGAGGTTGTCACTTTAGGTTGTCAGATTGATGAAATGATACTTGGGGGTGCTATTGTTGTCTGGTTAATGCCTTCATCGGCTGTTTTTTGATGCATCACAGTGATACTATCCAGGTGAGATAATCAGGAAATACGTTCATAGTTACAGTGGAAAAAGAACAATCCGAGTTCACCTCCGGTTCATTTGCAAGGATCCTAGCAAGCGCAGCTTGCTGAGCCTGGCCTACCGATAGTTCACTGCCACTCATCTCGTAAAAGGCGGAATCAAGGTCTGCTAGTATCAGCATCTTATAAACCTCGTTGTCAGTAAGCTTCTTTGCCCTCAATTGTTGGTCGTACACCAAGCAGGTGGCAGCTACGCTTCCATCAATAACAGAAGCTCTTCTGCAGTAGCATTGGAAAGTTTGAGGCCGGTTTTGTCACTAAACTTGTAAAATGAATTAAACAAAAAGATTTAGAGGATTTTAAGTATGTCACGTCAACATTATGAGCTTACTAAGCATTTTATGTGACTCTTTTTATTTAAAAAACTATTTTCTGAATAACAATATATTCTCATTTTATAACCTATGATTTGTTTTCAATTTTCCCATTACGTTATTTTGTCTATTTAACTTGAGGGACTAAATGGTCCCAAACAGCAACTCACTCATCACTCGCTCTCTCAAAACCAAAACCCAAAACCCAAAACCCAAAACCCACGCAGGCGAGAGTAGGCATTTTTGTTCAGTTCCTCCTCTGCTCTCGTAGTTTAACACCACAGATCCTGTTCTCCCTTCCCCTTCCCCGCCCACTATCTTGTTACAGATCCAATCTAGGTTTTTGTCAGAACAAGCAATGGCACTCGATATTCTAGGCGACCGCCAATATGGCCAAGACGTTCGCACTCAAAACGGTATCCTTTCATCTACCCTAGCTTCTCTTTTATGGATATGGTTTGCCAAGTTTCACTTACTTACTTGACTTGCCTTGTTTGTTTCTTTTTCTGCGAAATGGCGTTTTTGGTATGGGATGGCAGTGATGGCGTGCCAAGCAGTTGCAAACATCGTAAAGTCTTCACTTGGTCCAGTTGGACTCGACAAGGTATCCTCCCTTTCTGTTTATACTTGTTCCAGTGTTTATATTCCTTTGTTCTCGATGAGTATTCTGGTTTCTTAATCAATAGATTCAGTATTTTAAAGCTGAAATGCCCAATAGATAAGTTCTTCATTTTCTATTCCCCCATTCCAGATGCTTGTGGACGATATTGGTGATGTAACAATTACCAACGATGGTGCCACGATCCTTAAGATGCTAGAAGTGGAGCACCCTGCCGCCAAGGTAGGTGTATCTACCTTCCAATTTATTCTTTCTTTGCTGGTACTATGGATTCTGCTTTTGTTGCTCATAGGCTTTCTTTCTTTGCATCCTGTCCTTGAGATGTTTAGGTGCTCGTAGAGTTGGCCGAGCTTCAAGATAGAGAAGTTGGAGATGGGACAACTTCAGTTGTTATTGTGGCTGCTGAGTTTCTCAAGGTAAGATATACTGCTGATGTTTTTTTACCCAATGGTTATTCAGGAAGTTGGCCATATGATTTAGTGGGAGCCTCTAACTTCTTCTGCAGAGAGCAAACGATCTAGTGAGGAATAAGATCCACCCAACATCAATAATTAGTGGATACAGAGTGAGTGTCTTTTCTGGACCTGCATTTTTATCTCTTGTATAAAATCTGCTATCTGAAGAGGGACACAATCTGTCTTACATGCTGGAAACTTACGTTACTTCTGCTCTTATGCAATCAGCTTGCTATGAGGGAGGCCTGTAAATATGTTGAAGAGAAATTGGCAGTGAAGGTTAGGGTTTTCCAATTCATAAACAAATCAGTAATTGACCATTATACATCACATGCTCATTTCTAAATGAGTAGTCATTAAATCCTTGCAGTTCATATCAACATTTGAGTTTGTACTCATAATGAGGTTATGTTTTTTTGTTTTCTTAGGTAGAGAAGCTTGGAAAAGATTCTCTTGTAAACTGTGCAAAGACAAGCATGTCCTCAAAGTTGATAGCTGGTGACGATGACTTCTTTGCTAATCTGGTATGCTTGTTATTTTATCTGCTGCGTCACAAATGCCTTGGTAAGTTTCCCCTTGTCTGAACTGAAAATTATTTCATTCTTATTCTACCAACTTTGTAGGTTGTAGATGCCGTTCTAGCAGTAAAGATGACTAATGTACGAGGGGAAGTCAGATATCCAATAAAGGTTAGTTGTTTTACTGTGTCATATGATGGCTGTCTGAATTTCTTTTTTCTGCTCGTGTGGTTGGAGGTCATTGATACTTGTCATAGTTTTGAACGTTTATGCACGTAAAAAGATTAGTAAGACTTATCCCTAATAGTTCTCGTTGAATTAACTAGTTCATTATGTTTCACTTGTGATAGTTTTTGTCTCCCCACTTGTTGGTTTAATGTACAACAGGGTATTAATATTCTGAAAGCTCATGGAAAAAGTGCTAGAGAAAGCTACCTGTTGAATGGCTATGCTCTAAACACCGGCCGTGCTGCTCAAGGAATGCCTTTGAGAGTCGCACCTGCAAGAATTGCTTGCCTTGACTTTAATCTTCAGAAAACAAAGATGCAAATGGGTGTACAAGTTTTGGTCACTGATCCCAGGGAGCTTGAGAAAATTCGCCAAAGGTAACTCTGATGTTTAAAATCAATAGAATTTATGTGCATACTGCATAATGAGGCCAACTCAGACATAGGTGGTTCATGATATGATCAAGTTCATAAGTATACCATACTTGTGCCAGTCATTGTTCTTTATTGTTTTTCTGGGTATTTGTTTTAATATTGTTTTATACATGCGTCACCAGAGAAGCTGATATGACGAAGGAACGCATTGAGAAACTCTTAAAAGCTGGAGCTAATGTTGTTTTAACTACCAAAGGAATTGATGACATGGCCCTTAAGGTAAGCCTCCTTAATGAGTTTCCAATATCAACTTTCTTTAGTCAGGTTGTATTTTCCGATCAACAGTACTAGTGCTTTTTGTTTAGTCACGAGAGCTCAGTGCATGATAACTGGGTTAATTGTCTTCATTGCTTGATCATAGCCCGTCGTCTCTTGGACCGTGGAGAGAAGCTTATCTGAATTTTTATATTAATCATGCCTTATTTTGTGGTTCTGCTAATTAATGCATTGTCTTATTTATTCGCTTAATTCTTTTGAGCATTGCTACTGCAGTACTTTGTCGAGGCTGGGGCTATTGCTGTACGACGTGTTCGGAAGGAGGATATGCGTCATGTTGCTAAGGCCACTGGTGCAACCATGGTAATTGGCCACACTGACATTTTTGACGTCTTTAGCATTTCCAATTTGTCTTTAAATGTCAAAGACTGATAACTTGGTTTTTTGGAGTTCCTTTATTGATGTTTGACACTGTATCCTTTCACTGTACCAATCTTTCTTAATCCAGGGAATAACTATGCATTTTTCTCCTTCACTTGATAACTCACTTAGATGTCATTATGAAATGTGAAAGTAAAATTTTCTTTTGCTTGTTTTTGGTGATTTCTCCCATATGTGTTTCACTTGTCAGTACTATATCTTGTTTGGAAGGGAAAAATAAGTTAAATAACCAAGTTTTGGTATCTCTTGCTTTTGTTGACAGGTGAATCCTATTTTTAATTTTTGCTACATTTTGCTGTTCATTCACTGCCACCACCTCTCCTGTACTGATGTTATATTTAATCAATTGTTTTTCATTGGTGGCTGTAGGTTTCAACATTTGCTGATATGGAAGGGGATGAGACATTTGATTCATCGCTTCTGGGATCTGCTGATGAGGTTGTAGAGGAACGTGTTGCTGATGATGATGTGATTATGATAAAAGGGACGAAAACTACTGGTGCTGTAAGTGGTTTTATTTTTTAAGCTTTATGAATTTCAGCTGTGGTTATAGGCAACCCTTTTGGGCCTGTCATTTCTAATAGTTGTTTGATGCTCCACTAAACTCAAATTCACATAACAGTACTCTAATTTTTTCTCTGTATAATTCTAACTTGAGCATTTAGACGAACTCAATGGGTCCAATTGATGTAGGAGTTGCCTAATTCTTTTTTTTTTTTTATGTTTTACAGGTCTCCTTGGTTCTTAGGGGTGCAAATGACTACATGCTTGACGAAATGGAGAGAGCTCTTCATGATGCTTTGTGCATTGTTAAGAGGACCCTTGAATCTAATACGGTAGACTTGTATACTTGAATACACTGCTTGAATTGTTGTGTGAGGTGGTTCACATTAACAAATGTAGTCTGTTTTTGGCTGACAGATGTGAAGTGTTCTGCCACTTTTTCCTTTTTCCCTTCCTCAAATGGAATAAACTTGAATGTAAAATTTGTGATTGGAGCTATGTTTTCTCATTTGTTTTGGTGTGGACATTACAGGTTGTAGCTGGAGGTGGCGCAGTAGAGGCTGCCTTGTCTGTGTATTTGGAGTATCTTGCTACAACACTTGGATCCCGAGAGCAGTTGGCAATCGCGGAGTTTGCTGAATCATTATTGATTATTCCAAAGGTTTAACAAAGAACTATGAAAAATGCTCAGGAAATGTGCAAATTTTTATTATGTCATGTGGACTGAACTGTATTGAATGTTTTCTTTCGCTATGTTTACTATAACTTTCAAGGTTATCTGTGCCCTATACATGGAAGTCTTCAATACCCTCAACCCCCATGTGCAAAATTATAATTCTGACAACAGTGGCCACATCTCTGGAACAGGTTCTTGCTGTCAATGCTGCTAAGGATGCCACTGAGTTAGTTGCGACACTACGTGCTTATCACCATACTGCTCAAACAAAGGCTGATAAGAAGCATTTTTCAAGGTATAGTAATTGTTGCCAGCGCATTCTGTCTGTTATTCCATTTCCTTAACTTGGATGAACTAGCTAGTAAGACTAAGCAGGCGCTTGTGTTGTTCTTTCTGCTAAGTTCACTTCTGATTTCACCCCCGAAATGAGGAAGGTATGTAGGCTAGAGTTTGGGATAGTTGAGTCCTCCTTTACCCCCCAGCAAATTGGGATATTGTTCAGTTGTCTCATAGTAGCTTTCTGAAATTATTTTTCCACATGAAAGTGGAAAGTTTGCATCTATGATGAGCTTTTTGCGATGTACTTGAATTTCAATTAGTTCAAAAGATTGTGTTCTTTTATTGTCCTATTTCTTGTTCTCTCTCCTCTTTCCATTTTATCTGAACTAAATTCATGGATATTTGTACAGCATGGGATTAGACCTTATCAATGGAAAAGTCAGAAACAACTTGGAAGCTGGAGTTATTGAGCCTGCGATGAGCAAAGTGAAAATGATTCAGGTAATACTCGTGAACTGAATAAATCCTGTGATATCCTAACGGATGATTGTTCTCATCATGTCCTGCTGCTTGACTAAGTTGTTGTTTATATGCCAGTTTGCCACTGAAGCTGCCATAACAATTCTTCGAATTGATGACATGATCAGACTGGTCAAAGATGACAGTCAAGATGGACAGGAATAGGACTGAAATGATGGTGCTGATTTTTTCGTCTCTCTTTATCCGCTTTGTTTTCACTGGTGACGACGACTGACGAGGAAGAAACTGGGTCATGTGTGTTGTGTTATAACTGCTTGTGGCATTGTTGAAACTAGTCGTTTTATGTTTGGTTTTTGCCCCTGAATAGTTTTTCACTGACAGTGAGGTGGTACTACAATGTACTTGTTTTGAAAAAGAAAATTGTTGCGCCCCAAGACATAACATAAGGTACACGATAGAACAATATTAAAATCAATGTACTGAAGATTTCAAGTTATTTTGTAAAAAGTTTCTTTATATTTGAAGTTTCTTTTTTTTTTCAGTTTCAATCCAATAACTGCCTATATATTCACTTCGGAAGTACGGTTTTAGAGAGAAAATTATCCAAAACTGTGTTTTGCCTCTACGCTCTCCAGAAAAAAGGCTCGACCCTTCCCTACATAAAAGAAATCAACCTGCCATTCCATTTCCAAGATAAAAAAAGCAGATAACATGGTCAATCAACTTTAATCTTAATAATAGAGCTACTTACAACACTACTCCAATGGCTGATAGAATCTGTAATACAACTGAAGCTACGATTATGAGTTCAACATGATCCACGAACTGATCAAACAAGTAGTATTACGTTCAAACAAGTATTACGTTACCAGGTTCGATTGCAGACAACGTTTGTCATAGAAATACAAAACATGTACACTGAGCATGCTGGCTCGAAAAAATATACACCGAGACCTTAAGCACTGAGTTCAAGAAACCTTAATGCCATGGGATGCTTGGCTTCGGATAGTTTATCAGGTTGTAAAACCTCAACAACTTCACCATCCACAAGGAGGCAAACCACGTCCGCAATCCTCTGAATCTGCTTTATGCTGTGAGAGACCATCACAACTGTCATTCCCTGTTTCTTTTTCAGTTTCAAAATAACATCCTCAATGTTCTGCGTCGATATTGGATCCAAGGCACTAGTAGGCTCATCCAACAGCAAAACCTGTCCAGGACTAGCATCACTGAAGTCGAGAAATAGGAAAAAAAAGGAAAAAATATATATCCTTTACAAAAGAGTTCACCTCTGGTTCATTTGCAAGGGTCCTAGCAAGGGCAACACGCTGAGCCTGACCTACTGATACTTCACTGCCACTCTTGTTGTAAAAGGAAGAATCAAGGTCTGCTAGTGTCAGCATCTTATAAACCTCGTTGTCAGTAAGCCTCTTCCCTCTCAATTGTGGTCCGTATCGTACATTGTCCGCAACTGTGCCTAAAATGGTAAACAAATTATGAGTCAACTACAAATTATCCAAAGCTTAGCCACTACTATTCGATGTTTCTACTGCTACTATTAGCACATGAAGCAGGTGGCAGCTACTCTTTCCATCAATAACAGAAATTTTGCAGTAGCATTGGCTAGGGACAGTCTAATCCTATACTCCACATATAACATTTTGAGGCCGATTTGTCACCAGACAAAAGTCAACAACTATAGCTCGAAAACCTAACTACATCAAAGTTATCACTTTGACAACCTGCGAAGTTACTACTTTAACATACACAGCAAGTTGAATAACCATAAATAGCTCAACCTTTTACACTGGAACAGAAAATAAGTTCAAAATTGAAAAATGTATGAAAAAAACCTGACAAGGCATTCATGCCCCTTTTGTACACTTTCTAGTACTAAGTAACCACAAACAAAAATAGTTTAACTTAATAGTATTGACATCCCAGTATTATACAATTTCATTAAAAGAACCTACATAAAGATAATTGATACCAGAGAAAACAACAAAAGATGATCAAGCAGTTTACAACTATAAAGCCAAAACGATTTGTGAAGCATGTATGACCACCTGATTCAGATTTCAACTTCAATTCAACCGCGTATAACCAAATTAACTAAAACTTGGGAAACACAAAGAGATCAAGTTGAGACATGAAATTCTTCAATTAATCTCCAAAATGATATCCCAGAATAGTCAATCAGGATAATGATGAGTAGTCTAAATCCCGGACCGCATGCCCTCATAATTGGGTTGCCCCATATATTCTACTACGATGCAGATAAAAAAACTAGAAACTCTGATGAGAGAAAGGAATGGAAGTGTAACCTTCAAACAAGGCGGGTAGCTGGAAGAGCATCCCAACTTTGCGACGGAGGGATAGAACATCAATATCCACAATGTCAAGCCCATCCAAGAACACAGTCCCGGCGGGTGGCTCCCAGAGTCGGTTAAGTGCCCTGAGAAGGGTAGATTTTCCGCTGCCGCTGGGGCCTATGATCCCAACAATAAGGCCTTTGGGTATGTCGAGGTTGATTCCTCGGAGGATTGGGGTGGTTCCGCTGTCGGAGACTTTGGTCAGATTGCGTATGCGAAACTTGGGTTTATCGCCGTCGACATGATTAGCTACACCGTTGTCGTCGACGACCAACAGATGAACTCTGTTCTCCGCATCTAAAATGTAACGAGAAATAAGAATTACGTTACAAGTCAAAGAGGCAGCTCGAATTTTGAGATGCATTACAATTTGTACCTGGAGAGGAGTCAATCTGGTAAATTGAAGCTGGAGACATGGTGGTTTGGTATCTGTTGGACTGATCAGGTCAGATGCAGATGCTCTTTTATGGAGGAAGAGGAAGAGGAACAGGAAGAAGAGATCAAAGAGCAATTCCCTCCAAAATTAGCCTACCCCAGTTATTATTATTAGAAATAAAGCATCTCCTGAAAAGTTCCTACCCACCCCAGTACAACCTGATACCCAATTCCTTACAAACCATTTTTATATCTGATGATGATGTTTGGCTTGGGATATATAAATATTCCATGACAGTGAAATGCAGATTCTCCTCCACTTCTGTGTTATTGTCAAATATTAATCAAATAAAATAAAAAAAAGGAAAATGTTAAATCAGTCCTCGATTCATTTATCACTTCTAAATCAGACCCCAAATTTAGCTCCTTTTTAAATTGACCCCTAACTTTTTATTTCGTTACTCACATTTGCCTTAAATTTATCTTTCATTAGCCACTTAAACGCGGGTACTCCATGCTTTCTAACAAACTGGACTAATGTTTAACGTTTACGTAGTTGACATGATTTTTTCCTCTAATCCCCATTAAAAAAATGTCATTTTGTACAAAGTGATAATAAAAAAACCAAAAAACTCAAAAAAAATAAAATCATAATTAATTAACCTCATCCAAAAATCCTCTTCATCTTATCAATTAATCATCATCCTATCAAAATCATCATCAAATCTACCATCTCGCCGCCACTGCACCACACACCGTCACCACGCAGATCTCAAAGAATAGTGAATGAAGAGGAAGATTTTTGAGATGGTGGGTTTTAGTCCTCTTGAAAGGATATGGAAGATGTGGAAAATGGTGGTTACAAAGGAGGTTTATTTATGAGGAGGTGATGTTTGAAAGGGTAGAAATTGAGGGCTTGATGCAAATTTTCTTTTTTTTTTCTTTTCTAGTTTTCTAAAAATTATCAATTTTCATTTTTAAATGGAAAACTGAACATATTGTGTTCATTAGATTAAAAAAACAAGAACTTTTTCTCTTTCTTTATCTTTTGTTCTTCTTTTTCTTCTTTTCCTTTTGCTGCAAATATCAAATTACCAATCGACAAACTAAATGACTCAATCTACATTAGCCTTCCTTTTCGCTCCTACTCCTCCTCCCCGTCCTCTTCTTCTCCGTCAAATGATCCGGATTTGGTTGTCGTCAGAGTGGCGAAGAAAAGTTAAAGATCTAGCAGCCGTCGTCGTCGTTGGAGTGGAATTGCAGTCTGCTCTAGGCTTGGATCCGAGCTTCTCAAAGTCCATGTAAGTGCAAAAGAGGTCATCCTCGGATCCAAACTCAAAAACAAACAAAACCCAAAAAAATGTGAAAATAGTTGAAGAAGAAGAAACTATAACATAAAAGAAGTATAAGAAAGAAAATAAAGGGAGCTGCCGCCGGAAATGGTGGACTTAGAGGTGCAGATTGAGGATGTGAGTCAAAATTGAGAGAGAACGAATGAGAGAGGCGGAGGAGAAAATATTTAATATAAAAAGAGGTAAATTTGTAATAAAATGAATCCTAAGGGTATTTCTGGCTCGCTAAAAATGCCACTTTAGTGGAGAGTGGAATTTTCAATTTGCAAAACGTTCAAAATTGACGTTTCCAATGGTAGTGTTAGGGCCTGTTTGGCGTTCCGGTTCGGTGGAAAAAAAGTTCAGTGGAAAAAAGTCAGAAGCTGACTTTTTCAGAACAGAGTTTGTTGTTTAGTAAATGTTTGTTAAAAGTTCCGTGGGGAAACCCAGAAGTTGTTTTTGGTGTTTGGTAAAAACTGTTTTAAAACTATGATTGGAATGTAAAATGACCATAAAGGGCATAATTCATTTCAAGTGTTAGAATTAATATTTTTAGTAACTTTATATGTTTTTAATCAATTTATTTGTAATTTAATATTTATCTAATATCATAAATAAATTAAACTTATTAATACCATGGTTTAAAGCATTATATTAAAAAATTTGTAAACTCTATATAAATATTTTTAATTTTCAATATTCGTTTTTTTCTATAATAGTAGAAATTATGACTATGAAACCATCTTTTGATTAACGCAATCTTTTACTATGTTCGGCCATTCTTAAGAACTATTCTTTTCCTAACACGGAAGAGGTTTTGAGCTCGTAATCTCAACTTATGAAGATTATGAAAATTCAATCGCAACGAATGAGGGGTATAATGCTCTGCTATATGAAATTGTAAAAGAGTAACATCTACAATGACATGAACAAAATGTGAACTTTACAATGTTTCTTGCTGCACATGTAATTTTCAAGTGCCTCAACTTGCAAAACAGTTGACTCAAACCACAAAACAAAACAGTACTCCACTCCTCCAATTCCCCCATCTTCTTTATAGTTATGCAATTGCAGGAGGAGTAAGTTCTTGTGTCCTAGAAACAGTGTTGTGAGGATGAGTTTGATCGCTGCTGTTCCCACCCGATCGTTCATGGCCAGGTAATAGCCACTGGCGAGAATGTTCACCTGTAGTTTGAGGACTATCGGCGGCCAAGCCAGCAGCCAAATTCCAAGCCATGTACATGTGCAGCTCTTGGAAGAGGAGCTTACAAGCATAAGGAATGTGCACCTGCATGTACAAGAGGAATAAATTAGCAGCTCAATTGCAACAATACAGCTACACCGGTCAATAAAAATACAAGTGCACAACCGAGAAACATAGACCATCACCTGAACAATGTCAGTTTTGTTCTTGCAACCTCTGCACTCAAAGGAATTCTTCTTCAAATTTGCTATAGCTATCAAGCCGCAGCGCTCACAGACATGAACCCTGTATGCATCACTTTGATCAAACAATCTCTCTTTGAGAAAATTTGCAGCACCATGTGCTATCATACAATCTCGTTCCATTTCACCAAAACGGAGACCACCATCACGTGATCGCCCTTCAGCAGGCTGCCTAGTGAGGATCTGTACAGGAATGGCCTTCAGCAGGCTGCCTAGTGAGGATCTGTACAGGTCCCATTCCGCGAGAATGGATCTTGTCATCAACCATATGCTTCAGCCTTTGATAATACGTAGGCCCAAGGAATATCATGGCTGAAAGTCGTCGGCCTGTGTGCCCATTATACATGGTCTCGAATCCACGCATTTGGTATCCACATTTATGCAGAGCTTTGCTAATATTGTCCACCTATAAATTGCAAGAGCAAAGAAATGAGAAGTTCGCTTCCAGCCAATTGAAGAGAAACCTAACACTTAGCACCTTAACTCTTTTAATTTTGCTGTTGTTGACCAATGAACAACATTTTAATTTTGCACCTTAACTCTTTTAATTTTGCAATTCCAAGCAAAAATTAAACCACAAATTAATCAAACCAAGCATTAATTCCAAGAGTTCTGTGATAACTACAGGACAACTAACACTAGCACCATATGATGCATGGTATAAAATATATACTTGTGATCCCTATTGCTAAAGGAATTTCCATTTCCTAAACACTCATTTTGGCATTTTTACAAACACATGATATGCGTAGCCATGGAAATCAACCACAACAACAAATTAACTCAAGGCAATCCATTAATTTCCTTACACAAAAAATCCACTTCCAATTCGCAACAACAAATAATGCACTTCCAATTCGCAACAACAAATTTGCAAACAGGAAAGAAAAAAGAGGAGAAAATCAGAAAATTAAACAAGCTGTACCTTCATTGTCCACCATAATCCGGATGGAGTAGCCGCGAGAGAGGAGGCGGTTGATGATGGCGAGGCCTAAGAAGGAGACGCCGCTGGTGACGCAAACAACCTTCTCTCCGCCATCGCCGCCGTCGTCCATCAATCCTGCAGGGGCAGCGCGTAATCCTCTGAACTCGTCCTCATCCTTCCCGCCACCGCAGGTCGCAACCACCTGCAGCACCATCCGCTTGAACTCTTCCACCTCCACTTGCCTCCGCTCCTCCGCCTCTATAAAACCCATTGCCGCCGCGCGTTTTCTCTAGATCTCGAAGTGACTAGAGTAGTAGGTACTGTTGATTTACTGGTGGAACAGAGGAGAGTGAGGTGAGAACGGCGAGGGTTTCTTTGAGAGAGGAGATTGTTGGAGGAGGCAGAAGATGGAGATTAGGGTAGTTTTTGTTTTTTATACCAGGTTTAGGAGTAAATCAACAGAAATTGGGAGGATATTTTTGTCCACAAAAATATCCCTCCTCCTTCCCGTGTCCTTAAACGACCTGACTTTTTTTCACTGGTCCAATTTCCTCCAGTGATCAAAACCCAAAAAACAGCCCATTTCCTTCGTTTGCAAAAGCCAACTTCTCACCTTGAAAGTTGAGCTGATGCAATGCCAAACACTTTCACCAACTTCTTGGTTGAAAAAAGTTGGGTCGGGTACCCAACCCTTAATGCCAAACAGGCACTTAGTGGGTGTTTGGCATTCTGGTTTGGTACCAGAAAGTTAGTTTCCAAAACCAGAATGTCAATCATGGTGTTTGGTAACACCATTTCAACTGAACTTTTTGAGAAGTCCAGTTTTGTAAACCTGCAAAACTGTAGGAAATGGCACTGGTTCTATTTGCTCCAGATCGGTTTTGGCCAAAACACGGGAAGGAGATTTTACTGTTGAGAGTTTAATGAAACTCTCAAAAACCCAATTTTGCCCTCTTCCTTGCAGCTGTTCCTTCTTCTTCTTCTCTTCTCATTCGTGCCTCATTCATCTTTTCCTTCTTAAGTTGCAGCCCGTTTCTTCTTCTTGTTGTTGTTTTTTAGTTTGGTGATATGGGTTTGTATATTTATATGTATTGGATGCTTTTGATTTGTTGGATTGCTGCTTGTAGTGAGGGATTTGCAGGATTTTTTGATCTGGGCATGGTTTTGCAGGAAAGGGAAAAGAGATGAAGATGGCTAAGGGCCTGTTTGGCGTTCCGATTCGGTGGAAAAAAATTGAGTGGAAAAAAGTCAGTTTCTGACTTTTTCAGAAGTTGTGTTTGCTGTTTGGTAAATGTTTGTTAAAAGTTGTGTGGGGAAACCAAAAGTTATTTTTGGTGTTTGGTAAAAACTGTTTTAAAACTATGGTTGGAATGTAAAATGACCATAAAGGGCATAATTCATTTCAAGTGTTAGAATTAATATTTTTAGTATCTTTATATGTTTTTAATCAATTTATTTATAATTTAATATTTATCTAATATCATAAATAAATTAAACTTATTAATGCCATAAAAAATATAAATTATTAATACCATGGTTTAAAGCATTATATTAAAAAAATTGTAAACTCTATATAGATATTTTTAATCAATATATTTTGGTAAACAAATAATTAACATTTTATTTATAATATTTTTTAGTATATATATAGATTATTTAAATCAATCTATTTTTTGCTAATGGTATAGTAAAAATGTAGGATATTAAATAATACATTATTTCGGCTATGATTTCTTGCTAATGGTATACGGATTTTTCGAATTATTTGTGATTGTATAAATGACATGCTCCTTAGAAACTAATTTGTTTATTTATTTGCACATAAAAAGAAAAGCTAAAATAAGAAACAATTAGTAGCATTAGAAATGTTTCAATGAGATTAAACTAATTCTGGAAGTTCAAATGTCAAGTTAGCAACTAAAAGGGAAAAATTGTGTATAGAGCTTATACATGCAGGAAAAAATTGATTCTAGGAAGGTGTTCATACAGAACAACTAAGCGAGGCTTATTTCAACAGTACACCAGAAGGATAGGGACAACAGGAATTCGCTGCTCGACAAGCGCAGGACCAGAACTGAACATATTGGTGTAATCTTCAAACCATCAATTTAGTGCACGCTCAATTTGGAAACAACAGAAACAGAAGTTGTTGAAGGACTTCAAATCCATCACCAGAAGCACACTACTCATCCTCTTGATCTGCGATACAAATCAAAATTAAATGAACAATCAAGAACACCCAGCAGACATTCGGCTTCTGCCTTTAAAACATATCAAACGTGGACCAAAATTCATGACAATTTGTAGACAGACTCAGAAGACTCCGATCTAAAACTTTGTAGAAGAAAGAAAATTGAAATTCCAAGTGGAAGACACTCAAAATAGACGCACAACACAAGGCTGTTTTTCTCGCACGATTTCTGCACACTTTTCTTCCAAGGCCGAAAAGTGTGCCAAGATCACTGAGTTAGCAGCCGACTCAAAAAGGACATTTTCTCTACTCAGATAGACGAATAAGCACAGAAAAGTTCAGATCATTCTGATGGAGGAAACGCACAGAAAATCAAAACGAAAACAGACACAAAACTGTTCTGAGCCATTTGGCTTCTGTCCATCACGAGATGGTATAGTAAATGGGTAAGAATCCTATTAAGACATTTGCATTAAGAGCAAAGACATAAGAGAATAAGAGCACTGATTCAAAATTCAGTGAATCGCACTTCAATACCATCTGTGCATCACTTATATAAACATTTAAACACTCATTTGGGCATTTTTACAAACACATGGTATGCGTAGCAATGGAAATCAGCCACAACAACAAATTACCTCAAGGCAACCCATTAATTTCAGCCAAATCAATTCCTAAGATGGTGTAAACATGCATCTGACAATAATATTTTGCAAAAAATGGCAAAATTCCAAAGTAATTATAACAACAATATATTTTCAGATCAAGATGTAGTAAGGGTTGTTACCGATCAAGATGAGGCATGAGATTCCAGGAGAGGAGAGCAGGAGCTGGAGGTGGCCCGATTCAGTGGAGAAAACCCAATCGGATTCGCGGTTTAGAGGGACGAAGAGAGCAACGACGTGGGTCTGGGAAGGGAATAAACTTTACCTGTTCTTCCTACAGTGCTGCTCTACCTTTCTCTTCTGGAACCGACCAACAAACAATCGTGAAGAGAGCAGAAGGCCGGCGTGAGGCTGGGAGCGGCTGCTACGGACACGGATTCGAAGAAGAAGAAGATCGGGCACGATGGACTGCGGCTACGTGAGGCGCAGAGAAGAAGGAAATTTTTGGGGCTGGAATGAAATCTTGCGAACGACCCATGCGATGAGGAGGGGTATTTTTGGGTTTCCAAAAATTCATTAATCACAAAACACGGGAAGTTGTTTTGTTTGAACCATTGGTTTGGCCAACTGCAGCATTCTCATCAAGTGGCCAAACCAATGTTTTCTTTGGTTTTATAAACCAACTTCTTCTGAAGTTGGTTTGAAATAGGTGTTACCAAACACCTATTTTGACTTTCTGGTTTGGTAAACCAACTTCCTGGTAACCAAACCAGAATGCCAAACAGGCACTAAATGATGAATAAAAACATGGCCGTTGGATCGGTCTTGCCAAAAAGGTAAGATGATCCAACGGTGAGGATGAGAGAGGGAAGGAAAAAAGAGTATAATTATTTAATTGGTTCGAGTTATTGGTACAAGAAGTCTCGCTAAAAATAAATAAAAATCCGAACGGAAAATACCGAAAGAATTAATAAAATGAAATAAACGAAATGATACGCGTCAAAAATGTAAAATGTGACAATGGACGGAAATGTTCGATCTACGGTTCGAGAAATTTTATTCGGAACCGAAAAAAATCGAACCTAAATAGATTGATTTTTCACTACATTTAAAATGACTATATATTAAATAATTAGATTATTGGGTGTCTTTAATTAAAAAGATTGATTAAGGTTACATTAGCAAGAAAAAGGGATGTTCTTAATTTGTTTCCTGTTTCTTTAGGGAATCAATTTGAAAGCTATTTTTTGTTGTATTATTATTATTTGCGATCTTTCAGATCTTTTGCATTGCATTATTTATTAAGTTTTAGATTTTAGAAAGCAATAAACTAAATCTGAATGATAAGGTTATGATATAATTTTAGGGGAAAAAGTTGAGCATTAATGTAATTTAAATACTAAATATCCCATTCTTACAAATTTCCATATATATTCACGGTAACTAGTAATTGGCAAACCCGACGTATGTTTCTTCTTTTTCTTATTTTTTCTGGTGCCATTCAATATATTAAATAATTGTCAACTATCGGAATTAGATTTTATTCCCCTAATTATTGACTTATATATATATATATCATATAAAAATAAATTCTAAATTATATGTATAAATATAAAATTTATTAGAATTGTGGGGAAATTGACAATTTATTATTAATTCCATTCAAATCAATTTTAAAAGGTCAATTTCACTATTTTTTTACATTAAATATTCATTTGAGAACTGTGACAAAAAATATTGGACATAGGAGGTGGTGAATCAAACACATTATTCCACATTATTTCATTTTTACTCCTAATTTCTTCTCAAATTACCACACCATCATCAAATTGGGTTGATAGATAAGGGCTAATTTATCATTTGTATAAAATATATGTTTCGAAAAAGATAAAATGATAAATATTAAAATGGATCAAAAAATCGTGTAAAAAATTGAAATTTCTTCATTTTTCACTACATTTCAATTTATTACGCAATTTTTCTTTACATTTTATGATACAAAATATATAAAGATTAAAATGACTATATATTAATTTAAAATGTTATTCATATAATTTAAAATGACAAAGAGGATCGAAAAATCGTAACATAAATTGAAATATAGTGAAAAACGAAGGAATTTCATTAAAAAAAAAAATTTGTAGGAACAAAATTGTAGCATAATTTCTTATTATAAATAAAATGTTAATTATTTCTTTACAGAAATATATTGATTAAAAATATCTATATAGAGTTTGCAAATTTTTTAATATAATGCTTTAAACCATGGTATTAATAATTTATATTTTTAAATGTTTGATTATAAATAAATTGATAAATATTAGGTGGTAAATTTTTAATTATAAATAAATTGATTATAAACATATATAAAGATACTAAAAAAATTATTTCCAACACTTTATGGTCATTTTACATTCCAACCATAGTTTTAAAACAGTTTTTACCAAACACCAAAAACAACTTCTGGTTTCCCCACAGAACTTTTAACAAACATTTACCAAACAGCATACTCCGTTCTACAAAAGTCTGAAACTGACTTTTGCAGACTGAACTTTTTTCTACTGAACTTTTCCAGCTAGAACCGAAACACCAAACAGGCCCTTAGTTTGAGGAGATGCAAACTGAGTTTTCATTCTCTAAAAGAGAAAAACCCCTTACCTGAACGTGATTTCCACTTTTCATTTTCTATTTCCATTTTCAGAAAATTTTCATTTGATAAATAGCGCCTGAGTTTTTTATATTTTTCACCCGCTATCCATTATTTTTCTCAAATAATCGACGGGTGCGGGTTGAATTGACTCGATAAAATATCTTTCAAAACTACCTACACCTTTTGAGTTAATAAATTTGTCGGATTACAAGGCCAAAAGATAGTTTCTTTTCAAATGATTGTTAGGTTGTAGGTCGGTTCAGTAAAATATCTTTCAGCAGTTTGAGTTCGGAAAGTCTTGGGCCTGTTTGGCGTTCCGGTTCTAGTTGGAAAAGTGATTCTGGAAAAGTGTTGTGTGGAAAGTACTTCTGGAAAAGTGCGGTGGGAAACGAGAAGTTGTTTTATGGTGTTTGGTAAAAATTGCGGTTAAAACTATGGTTGGAATGTAAAATGACCATAAAGGGTATAAAACCCATTTTAAAAAAATTAATAAAAATAGAAAAAATGGATCTATAATTACTTATCTTGAGATGGAGATTTTATTGTGATAGTTTTTAATTTATTTTATTCATTATATAGAGTAAGAAAATTGAATTTATTTATAAAAAAAAGAAAAAAAAAAAGAAAGAGAGAGAGATGTGCGTTTCAAACTGGGCTTCTTGAGAAGCCGAGCCTTGGCTGCCATTACCAAACACTTTAAAGTGTTTGGTGCGGTGGGAAACGGGCGTTCCGGTGTAGAACCGGAACGCCAAAGGGGCACTTAGTGTCGTAATGGACTGGTAGAGGTGAATTAATGTGTGGTTGATTGCGGTTTAGCGGTGGTGTGGTTAACTGTCAATTACGTTTTTTTGATTCAGAATGAGAAGCGAGAGAGGGAGTGGCTTTGGCGGCTAGGGTTAGAAAAATGGATAAATATGAACTTATATATGTACGGTGTAATTATATATACTAGGTTAGATAGATCGGTTTTATCTACAAGTTTACGAAAGTTTATATGTTTCCTACCTGACCCGTATATAACGGGTTATGTAGGTCGGTTTAATTCTTGATTGCAACAAATATGCGGATGTAGTGGGCTGGATTCGTGACAGATTTGACGTGTTTAACATATCACTACACAACTCTATTGTTAGTCTTTGCTAGTTGAGAAGTTAGGAGTAGGAGATTTTAATTGACTAAGGAAAGATAAGTTAGGGCAGACGTGACTAATGGAGTAAGAAGTTGGAGACCAATTTAAATAGGAACTAAAATTAGGGTTTGATGTAATCGCGTAGGAGTGATAAAAAAAAGTTGATGACTGATTTAACTTTTCTCCAAGAAGAAATGTATTTGATGGGTAATTCTACGGTGCCCAGGCTTATTTTTGGGTAGCGGTGCCTAGCCAATACAAACACGACATATGTCTAGATTAAAATATATATATAAATCTTAAATTCTTATAAAGGGAACAATATATTTTCCTTCCAAAATTAATCTCCACGGGTTAGGAATTCAACTTTAATAAGTGATTTTTTTTTCCTTTTATAAATAAGTTAAAAAAAATTCTAAAATTTTAATTAAAAATGTGACATGTTTAACTTATTACTCTCTCTCTGTTCAATTAGTTGTCGTTTTAGATCAAAAAAATTATTTCTAAATAGTTGTCTTATTTACATTTCTTAGGAGGTTAGTTGATATTATTTAATTATAGTTTTAATTTTTTTTCATAAATTGCAAAGTTTAACCAATAAATTTAAAGCAAGTTTATTTTTTATTGGTCAGTTTAGAGTGAAATAATTAATATAGTGAAAAATAATAATTAGTAAGGTGTGTTGATAACTGAAATCAATAGTCGTCTTAATTTGTGTAATTATTATAGTTATCAGAACCGGAGCAACCTATCGATCGGCCCGGTTAAACCCCGGCCCAAAGAGTTTTTCGGATCGGTTCAGCTATCTAACCGAATTTGTATATGGACCGGAAAAAACTGACCGACCCGGCCGATTTTTACACAGCTGGCGACCCGATCGGTTCGCTATCAACCCGGCTGGGTCAATGAGTAAAATGAAAACGTCGCCGTTTTTTCCACTTCATATGCCTAGTTCCTCACCACTACCACCGAATCACCACCACCACCCAGCCATCACCGCCACATCAGCCATCGCCCCCTCACGCACCTGACTGACCCTCACAGACCCAATCGTGCACGCTCCATCACGCACCCAACCATACCACCATCATTCTCCCATCACCAACACAGACCCAATCTCACTCTCCACCACATGCCGACCCTCATTCAATTACCACACCCTCTCTCGGCCTCACTGTCATCGTCAAACCCATCACCGCCGTCACTGCTATCTCACCCTCTCATTCTTAGCCACACTACCACAACAGCTATCACCGCCACACCCGTCGTCTCACAGCGACCACCTATCACCACCATCTCCTCTCAAATCACAGTCACCATCGCACCATCACTTTCCCTCATCGCCGATACAACACCAAACGTCACCATCGTGCCTCCCCTCTCTAATCCGTTTGTTCCTGTGCGTATTTGGAAAAAAAACATAAAAGAAAAAAGAAAAGAACAAGAAAAGGAAGAAAACAGGGATAGTCTTGTTGCTTAATTTGTGCAAGAATAAAAAATAGAAGAGAGGAAAAATAATGGAAATGGAAAGATTGTGGTAGTTGTGCTGCCTGGTTGAATAACATGATTAATTAAAAAGTAGGTAGTGGTTTGATTGGAACGAGAGTGAAAGAGTGGTAATGCCGTAATGGCAATGTTTATGGATTTTAATAGTAATTACTAATTTGAATTTTAGATTGTGTTTTTATTTTTAACTTTTGATATACTTGATATTTGATTTTGATATATTATAAAATGCCATATCCGTTAATATGAAAATTTATTGGTTCAATTCGGTTCAATCTGGTTCAATTATCTAATATTGAACGGTTTGATGTGTGAACGATTCAAAACGGTCCAATGAGTCAATCCGGTTGAACCCGGTTAAATCAGATTGAACCAGTAAATTTTCATTTTCGATTTGCTGTCCGGTTCGATTCTAATAACTATGGTAATTATGATTAAAACGACAATTTAAAAAAAAACGAGTGAGTACTATTTAACAGTGTTTTTGGAACCGGACCGGACCGGCCGGTTCGGTCCGGTTCAACCAGATTTTTTGGGTTTCCGGTCTGATTCGGCCCATCAGACCGAAATGCATTTGACCCGGGTTGGACCGGCCGAACCGGCCGGTTTTTTGGCAACCGGCGAACTGGCCGGTTCAATAGCAACCCGGCTGGTTCAATGAAAAACGACGCCGTTTTGATTTTTTATTTATTTTTATTTTTTTTTAAAAATTGAAAAAATTATGTGTCTAACCAAAACGGCGTCGTTTTGGCCAAACCAAAACGACGCCGTTTTGGTTATTTTTTTTATTTTTTTTTTGAAAATTTAATGGGCCGGCCCATTACAAGCATGGGTCAGCCCATCAGAATTTAAAAACCAGCCGGTTCAATCCGGTTAAATTATCTAATATTGAACGGTTCAATATGTGTCCAGTTCAAAACGGTCCAATGGTTCAATCCGATTTTTTCCGGTTGAACCCGATCGAACCATGAAATTTCTATTTCCGGTTCGCTGTCCGGTTCGGTTCCAGAAACACTGCTATTTAAGGTATTTTTTATAAATCATACGGTTAAAATTAATTGTCATTAAATGTTACTCTACCTAGGTTAATTGCGCAGCGGCGCCAAAAAAAAAAAATAGTCCTGATTAACCAAAACCCAAAACCCAAAACCTAAAACCCACGCAGGCGACAGCGAGCGAGGCATTTTTGTTCAGTTCATCCTCTCGTATTTTGACACCACAGCTCCCTGCTCTCCCTTCACCGCCCACTCTCTTGTTACAGATCCAATCTAGGGTTTGTCAAGAACAAGCAATGGCACTCGATATTTTAGGCGACCGCCAATTTGGCCAAGATGTACGGACTCAAAACGGTATCCTCTCATCTACTCTAGCTTCTCTTTTATGGATATTGCTTTGCCAAGTTCCACTGATACTGGTTACTTACGTGGCTTGCTTTGTTTGTTTCTTTTTCTGTGAAATGGCGTTTTTGGTATGGGATGACAGTGATGGCGTGCCAAGCAGTTGCAAACATCGTAAAGTCTTCACTTGGTCCAGTTGGACTCGACAAGGTACCCTCCCTTTCTTTTTTTACTCGTTCCAGTGTTTCTATTCATTTGTTCTCGAGGAGTATTCTGGTTTCTTAATCAATAGATTGAGTATTTTAAAGCTGAAATGCCCAATAGATGAGTTCTTCATTTACTATTTCCCGTATTCCAGATGCTTGTGGACGACATTGGTGATGTAACAATTACCAACGATGGTGCCACGATCCTTAAGATGCTAGAAGTGGAGCACCCTGCCGCCAAGGTAGGTGTATCTACTTCCAATTTATTCTTTCTTTGCTAGTACTATGGATTCTGCTTTTGTTGCTCATAGGCTTTCTTTATTGCATCCTGTCCTTGAGATCTTTAGGTGCTCGTAGAGTTGGCTGAGCTTCAAGATCGAGAAGTTGGAGATGGGACAACTTCAGTTGTTATTGTAGCTGCTGAATTTCTCAAGGTAAGATATACTGCTGATGTTTTTTACCTTATTATTATTCAGGAAGTTGGCCATATAATTTAGTGGGAGCCTCTAACTTCTTCTGCAGAGAGCAAATGATCTAGTGAGGAATAAGATCCACCCAACATCAATAATTAGTGGATACAGAGTGAGTGTCTTTTCTGGACCTGCATTTTTATCTCTTGTATAAAATCTGCGGCCTGAAGAGTGACACAGTCTGTCTTACTGCTGGAAACTTATGTCACTTCTGTTCTTATGCAATCAGCTTGCTATGAGGGAGGCCTGTAAATATGTTGAAGAGAAATTGGCAGTGAAGGTTAGGTTTCTCCAATTCGGAAACAAATCAGTAATTGACCATTATACAACACATGCTCATTTCTAAATGAGTATTCATTAAATCCTTGCACTTCACATCCACATAAAAGATGAAACAATGCACTTTGAAGATGAGGCAGTCAGATGGATCTGTGTGCTTTTCTCTCTGGTCTGGCTGATTTGTTGTATTCATAATGAGGTTTATGTTTTTTTGTTTTTTTAGGTTGAGAAGCTTGGAAAAGATTCTCTTGTAAACTGTGCAAAGACAAGCATGTCCTCAAAGTTGATAGCTGGTGACAATGACTTCTTTGCTAATCTGGTATGCTTGTTATTTTATCTGCCACGTCACAAATGCCTTGGTAAGTTGCCCCTAGTCTGAACTGAAAATTATTTCATTCTTATTTCTACCAACTTTCTAGGTTGTTGATGCTGTTCTATCAGTAAAGATGACTAATGTACGAGGGGAAATCAGATATCCAATAAAGGTTAGTTGTTTTACTGTGTCGTATGTTGGCCGTCTAAAGTTCTTTTTTCTGCTCGTGTGGTTGGAGGTCATTGATACTTGTCATAGTTTTGAACGTTTATGCACGTAAAAAGATTAGTAAGACTTATCCCTAATAGTTCTCGTTGAATTAACTAGTTCATTATGTTTCACTTGTGATAGTTTTTGTCTCCCCACTTGTTGGTTTAATGTACAACAGGGTATTAATATTCTGAAAGCTCATGGAAAAAGTGCTAGAGAAAGCTACCTGTTGAATGGCTATGCTCTAAACACCGGTCGTGCTGCTCAAGGAATGCCTTTGAGAGTCGCACCTGCAAGAATTGCTTGCCTTGACTTTAATCTTCAGAAAACAAAGATGCAAATGGGTGTACAAGTTTTGGTCTCTGATCCCAGGGAGCTTGAGAAAATTCGCCAAAGGTAAATCTGATGTTTAAAATCCCTAGAATTTATGTGCATAATGTAGCCAGCTCAGACATTGGAGGTTCATGATATTAACAAGTTCATGCTTGTACCATACTTGTGCCCATCATTGGTATTTATTCTTTTTCTGGGTACTATTAGTGTATGTTTTAATATTGTTTTTATGATACATGTCGTCACCAGAGAAGCTGATATGACGAAGGAACGCATTGAGAAACTCTTAAAAGCTGGAGCTAATGTTGTTTTAACTACCAAAGGAATTGATGACATGGCCCTTAAGGTAAGCCTCCTAAATGAGTTTCCAATATCAACTTTCTTTAGTCAGGTTGTATTTTCCGATCAAGAGTACTAGTGCTTTTTGTTTAGTCACGAGAGCTCAGTGTATGATAGCTGGGTTAATTGTCTTCATTGCTTGATCATAGCCCATCGTCGCTTGGACCGTGGAGAGAAGCTTATCTGAATTTTTATATTAATCATGCCTTATTTTGTGGTTCTGCTAATTAATGCATTGTCTTATTTATTCGCTTAATTCTTTTGAGCATTGCTACTGCAGTACTTTGTCGAGGCTGGGGCTATTGCTGTACGACGTGTTCGTAAGGAGGATATGCGTCATGTTGCTAAGGCCACTGGTGCAACCATGGTAATTGGCCACTCCTGATAACTATCATAACTTGGATTTTTGGAGTTGCTTTACTGAAGTTTTACGCTGTGACCTTTCACTGTACTGATTTCTCTTAATCCTGGGAATACCTATGCATTTTTCTCCGTCACTTGATAAATCACTTAGATGTCATTATGAAATGTGAAAGTAAACTTTTCTTTTGCATGTTTTTTTTGTGAGTTCTCCCATTGCCCATAGGTGTTCACTTGTTAGTACTATATCTTGTTTGGAAGGGAAAATAACCAAGTTTAGGCATCTCTTGCTTTTGTTGACAGGTGAATCCTATTTTTAGTCTGTGCTACATTTTGCTGTTCATTCACTGCCACCATCTCTCCTGTACTGATGTTATATTTAATCAATCGTTTTTCATTGGTGGCTGTAGGTTTCAACATTTGCTGACATGGAAGGGGATGAGACATTTGATTCATCGCTTCTGGGATCTGCTGATGAAGTTGTAGAGGAACGTATCGCTGATGATGATGTGATTATGATAAAAGGGACGAAAACTAGTAGTGCTGTAAGTGGTTTTATTTTTTAAGCTTTATGAATTTCAGCTATGGTTATACCTCAACCCTGCTGAGCCTGTCATTTCTAATAGTTGTTTATTCTAAACTCAAATTCACATAAGAGTAGTCTAATTTTCTCTGTATATAATTCTAACTTGAGCATTTGGAAGAACTCAATGTGTCCAATTAATATAGGAGCTTTCTACTTCCTCTACATAACAAAGTTCGTTAGTATCATTGTGTTTGACATTTTAGTTAACACGAGTAGTTGCCTAATTCTTTTTCTTTTTTGCAGGTCTCGTTGGTTCTCAGGGGTGCAAATGACTACATGCTTGATGAAATGGAGAGAGCTCTTCATGATGCTTTGTGCATCGTTAAGAGGACCCTTGAATCTAATACGGTAGACTTGTATACTTGATTACATTGCTTGAATTGTTGTTGAGGTGGTTGACATTGACAATTGCAGTCTGTTTTTGGGTGACAGATGTGGATTGTTCTGCCACCTTCTTTTCTCCCCTCCCTCAATTGCAATAAATTTGAATGTGAAATTTGTGATTAAGGTTTTTTTTGCTCATTTGTTTGGTGTGGGCAATACAGGTTGTAGCTGGAGGCGGTGCAGTAGAGGCTGCCTTGTCTGTGTATCTGGAGTATCTTGCTACAACCCTTGGATCCCGAGAGCAGTTGGCAATCGCGGAGTTTGCTGAATCATTATTGATTATCCCAAAGGTTTAGCAAAGAACTATGAAAAATGCTCAGAAAATGTGCAAATTTGTATTATATCATGTTGGCTGAAATTATGAATGATGTGAACTGAACTGTATTGAATGTTTTCTTTTGCTATGTTTACTACAACTTTCAAGGTTATCTGTACCCTATACATGGAAGTCGTCAATTCCCTCAACCCCCATTTGCAAAATTATAATTCTGACAACAGTGGCCATGTCTCTGGAACAGGTTCTTGCTGTCAATGCTGCTAAGGATGCCACCGAGTTAGTTGCGACACTACGTGCTTACCACCATTCTGCTCAAACAAAGGCTGATAAGAAGCATTTTTCAAGGTATAGTAATTGTTGTCAGCGCATTCTGTCTGTTATTCCATTTCCTTAACTTGGATGAACTAGCTAGTAAGACTAAGTAGGTGCTTGTGTTTGTTCTTTCAGCTAAGTCACTTCCCATTTCACCCCTGAAATGAGGAAGGTATATGTAGGCTAGAGTTGGGGTTAGTTGAGTCCTCTTTCCATTTTATCTGAACTAAGTTGCTTGATTTGTTTTCATGGATATTTTTACAGCATGGGATTAGACCTTACCAATGGAAAAGTCAGAAACAACCTGGAAGCTGGAGTTATTGAGCCTGCGATGAGCAAAGTGAAAATAATTCAGGTAATACACGTGAACTGAATAAATCCTGTGATATCCTTCCTAACGGATGATTGTTTTCATCATGCGACTAAGTTGTTGTTTATATGCCAGTTTGCCACTGAAGCTGCCATAACAATTCTTCGAATTGATGACATGATCAGACTAGTCAAAGATGACAGTCAAGATGGACAGGAATAGGACTAGTATTTGAAATGACTGGTGCTGAACTTTTCTGTGTCTCTTTATCCGCTTTGTTTTTGACTAACGAGGAAGAAACTAGGTCAAGTGTGTTGCGTTCGTTGTAACTGCTATGGCATTGCAACTAGTTGTTTTGGGGGTGTTTGGTGTTAACCCCTAATAGTTTTTCGCTGACAGAGAGGTACCACAATGCAGGCCTGATGTACCGTTGGGATTTTAGATGGATGATAGTTTGTGGCTTTGTGCCTCAAAATTGTACTTGCGTCAAACAGAAAGTGATTGTTTTTTGGTAGCTTCAGCCTGTCTCAGTTGATGTGATGGAAAAGGGAGAGTAGTGTATAATTTCTCGTGCAAAAGATACAACTCGTATTAAAGCCGTAACTCGTACTAAACAATAAACCATGGATTGAACTTGAAGTTCCAACAGAGAAATATAAATACCGAAATTTAAAGATAGCGTTAGATACTGTATAGTCTGTAGTACAACGATCGA
Source organism: Viola odorata (assembly GCA_963691705.1). Classification (NCBI taxonomy): domain Eukaryota; kingdom Viridiplantae; phylum Streptophyta; class Magnoliopsida; order Malpighiales; family Violaceae; genus Viola; species Viola odorata. Next base: position 59,494,335 of record OY829542.1, read on the forward strand.
TAGTCTAACAAGTTAAAGCAGCAACAAGAAAGTAAAATGTGAAACATTATGGCTTATGGAAGAATCTTCCAGCAAGCAAAGCAGCTTCCATGACAATGGATAATACATCAATGACTTCATCTGTTTGGCACTTGTTTCCTTTGAATGTACGCGCTTTGGAATTCTTGAACTTAGCCATGCATTTCAGGAACTTTTCGCTGCATTCCGCACTTAGATAGTCATCTGCAAATACAAATACAAGCAAGACATAGCCCAATTAATTAGTATGAAAAAAAAAAAACTAAAGGAGAGAGTAGAAGTAGTAAAATTACTGTTTTTAGCTTGCACACAAGCATCATGTTTCATACAACAGGAGTCCAGGAAATCGCAGGGTTTCTCTCCAGGGCATCCACTGTACAGCAACCCACAATACTTCCCATACCTCAGAAATGGAGGCACTATCATGTAATTCACCAATTTATCCCATAATTAGTTGCTAATTTACCAAATTAACAACTTAATTTTATAAAAAGAAATTTACTAAAAGAATATATGTATATAGTATTTACCTGAACAGAATTCAGACTCGCATTTTCTACTGCATCCTTTACTCTAATTAAACCAAAATAATAAAGAAAATAAAACCCAAATTTCAAACACTAAAACTGAAATTAAGAAAAAAGAAGAAGAAATTACCAGAGAGATTGCAGAATCTGTTGTTTGGACACCGATGTTGATGGCTTCCACAGCAACAAGATTAGGAATGGTAAGAATTGCAGCCAGGAAACATGAAATCACCAAGGGATTTAAGAACCTCATGCTTCCCATTTCTGGATTTCAGAATTTTGTTTCTTGTTTTTGGAATTAGCAGAGAAAGGTGAGAGGAGGAGGAGGAGGAGGAGTTATTATTGAGTAAGTTTGTCTTTTTCTGTCTCGTGATTCACTTTTGGAGTATTCCTAATGGCAAAAATGTTGCTCAAATCCTTTTTATATAGCTCCACTATTTTTTCCACAAAAAATCACAAGAAATGAGCTAGACCTGAAAATCGATGACTAAAACTAGAACCAATAGGCAATCTCTCTCTAAGGAGAGATTAAATAACACCGAAATGATCTAACTCATTACATCAAAACCATTCCGAATTCCTCTCAATGCCTGATAACGAGTAAAGAAAGAGCGGGTAATTAAGCTACTTTTATCCCTTTATTATTGGGGGCAGAAAAAAATAAACAAAAAAGTTATAAGTGTTCTTATTCTTTCGAGAAATAATGCATCTAATTATATTTTACGTAATTATCACTGAAAGATTTTTTTTATTTTTTTTATTTTTTATAGTTTGATTCGATATGAAAAAGATTGATCTTAACGGTAATTGTTGGCTCAGGGAAAAGAAGTAAAAAAAATAAAAATTGTGTGGTAGTTGTGTGGTTCATACCTCGTGACCCCTTCTGCCTTCTCAACAAGCTCTATGACGATATGTGTTTCCCGTTCCTCGTTTTAAGCAGTGATTTTGTAGCTAAATTATGTGAAATTACATATCACTAGAGTACCAAATATGCCATTCATGCAAAGCAGACATTATATATATATGTATATGGAGTTTACAAACAGTGTTTCTGAGAACATTCGATAAAATTAGAACGATACAGAAAAGATTAATATAGCTCCTGGATAAGGATGACACGTACAAATCAGTCCAAAAAAAATGGAGATTACTATTGCAGCTTCCAGGCCTTGCCACCTCCAAAGCCATACTTCTTGATCCTTCCAAAGAACATGACAAGAATGAGGATAACTTTTGCTTCGTTACTCCACCATCCGACAAATCCATACCAAGCATCACTGCACTTCCCTGCTTTTAATCGTCGCTTACAACCATAGCCAGTCGATAGCCCAACATTTCCATATGCACTGCATAGAGATATTTATTATATATCAAGGTTGTTTAATTCCTCTTAGGAAGCAATGTATTATTATAAATTTTAGAGGATATATTTCATTTCAGATAGCAGTTCAAATTATTCATCATATATAAATGTACTACATGCATATTACACAAAAAATTATAGAGTAATTCAAGCGCTTAATTCCTATTAATAGAACGGTTATATGTGTGTCAGTGTATCTGTATGTATTAAGCTTACCTCACAACTTCAAAGGAGATGGTTAAGACATTGAAGTTGAGGGGGTCGGCCATCATCTTTTCTTTCTCTATGATACATATGAGAATGATGAATATAACCAAATACGATAATGGCGAAAACAACAAGTTTTGCACCAAAGACTTCCTTTGCTGGCTGTCACTTGAAACCTCAGTATACTTCTTCAATGGAATAAACCTCGTATACGGTGGGAAATACCTGATCAACATGTTTCATGACACACCACACAATTATATTTTGTCGATTGTGTTTTAATGATTCAGACGTGTATATATATATATACTGTACGGAATAATTTTGTCGATAATTAATATTGGATAAGTATCCTAGGAATCTTAAGTCTTTGGGAATATATATTTTACTCTCATGATTGAACATTTTAATAATACAGGATGTATACTTCCGAAAATTCCACACAATTGCCTATATATTTTTCAATTGGACTTCTAGATAAAATATGATAAGTTTAAAACATTATTGTATATTGATACTAGATTAAGTTTTAGGTTGAGCCCTTAAAAATAATTTATTCGATTGATTGATTCAAAAATCAGGTCTGTCATTAATATATAATAAATAATAAATTGTGGGAGTTAGAATATATTTGGAGTCAAAAGAAAAAAAATGAATAAGTGATCTATAAATGTTCATAAAAGTATATTAACTACTCTCTCCGGTCTGAAATGTATGACGTTTTAGCATTTGTTTTTACTGTTCTGGAACGTATCTTAAAACGGCCGGAACAGTTACTATTTGTGATAATTTTGCCCCGAAATTTTTCTCGGAAGTACGTTAAGAATTAACGTACGTTCGAAAAAAAGTACGAAATTTTTTGGAGTAAAATAGTGCATCATCCGACCTCCTCGATATGCGTTCCCTACTAAATATTGGGATGCGAGGAAGTCATACATTTCGGACCAGAGTAGTATATATCATGATTGATAATTTTTAATGGCTTAGGTCATGGATGGCTATTTTTAAAGCTTAATCATTAATTGTGATGTATGTCACCACGTTAGTAACGAAAGACGTGCATATTTAGTACTTATACCAAAAAATATACTAAATAAACCAATTATGTATGTAAGGTAGGAGAAAATTATATGAAAGGATAATTTAGTTAACTTACATCATGACGATGAAGAGCAGCAAGATTGGTGGTGAGATGGTGGAAAGATCAAGATTCGTATACCCAGCATGCCTCGTATTCACAACTTGAAACAATGCACTGATGAATTTCTGATATGAATTCAGACCATTCAAACCTATTGAATCCCAGTCCACAACCCGGAACAGAGCAAACTGGAGCAGTGTAAACCCAAAAACCGTGACAGCAAGAAACAAAGAATGGAGAGCGGTAGGCAACAAATGATTTTCATACCCCAAATCTTTAGAATTCTTGAGAATGTATCTGAATTCTGCACGTTTAGTAATTTTGTGCAAAACCCATATCAAGATTCTCAAGAAAACTGGGTACAAAGTGTTACCAAGAAGTGCTTGTGGGATGAGAATGAGGAGGAGAGTAGAATCCGTGTTGAAAGCCATCATGTTCTCGTTCGTTGGCAAGAATCCGCAGTTGGAGAAAGTCGAGACTGTGGTGAATGCGGAGAATGTGAGCGTGTTAAGGGATTTGTTCGCAAGAATTCGTCTGCTGGTTCTTGAAACCTGGATGATGTACAGAGCGAGCAAAGCGGTTCCTGCGATGTGAAAAATGGAAATGTACAAGAAAACCACATAACCAAGCCACTTAATCGACCTCCTTTTCAATCCAGAAGTATTGTCATCACCACCCAGTTCGAAATCCAACTGGTGGTTTGGGAATTTGAATGATTTGAACCGGAGCGAGAGCATCGAAGTAAAGATCTCACCACCAAACAACATCAAGATCGTGATTATGATGAATTGGGTGTTGGAGAAGTACTCCATTTCGACGGCAGCCATGCTCGACACCGTTGCGGAGGACACAGAGGTAAAGAAGATATCAAGGTTTGAAGGGTTGTGGGTTACCGCAGGGGAGAGAGTATTTGGGGTGGTAGCCTTTAGAGCCCAGTATCCAAGGGAAGAGAGGGTCATGTAATAAGAGAGTTCAATCCAAAAGGGAGATAGATGGAGGAGAAAGGAACGGGAAAATCTTTGACAGAAATAAGTAAGTTCAATCCATAAGGGATTAATTACATGGAAGAGCAAGGAATGGCAAAATGTTTGACAGAATTCATGCAAGGAGATGCAGAAATTTAGCAGGGATATACAACCGAACTTCCTCATATTTAGTGGGAAGAAAATTTAAGAAATTTAATTGCTTCACTACACTACATAGATAGATTTACCTATTTATACAGACACAGTGTTAAAGATTCAAATATATAATAAGGTTCGAGTTTGAATCTCAATTTTTAAAAATTTTCTATAAAAATGTCAATATTTTTTTTAGCCACGTACGAGATAAACAACGTAGAATGGTTTATCTATACTATATAAAAAGCACGAAGGGGCTTATTTCTTTAAATTACTATGATACCCTTTAATTATTAAAAAAATTAAGGGTATAATAGTCTTTTAATTTTTAATAATAGTCTTTTAATTTTTAAAATTATCTACCTATTAAAATTGAATAAATCTATTACTCAATCACTTATTTAATTAATTAACCCTATTAAACCCTACAACCTCTTCTTCATCTTCATCTTCTTCTGCGGCTATGCGGCTATACGTTAATTAAACCATTTTAGTTACAAGGTAATTAAACCAATAAATATTTCTATTCTTTGATTACTTCTTTAATTAGAAATTAGTTAATTGATTGATTAATTAGTTGATTAATGATTTAACGCCCTGCTTGGGATTTCTCTCAATCTGTAGAAATCGATCCTCTAATTTGGGGTGATTAATTAGTTGATTAATGATTTAATTATACAGATATTTAGGTGGGCAGCTTGGTGTTGAAGGAATTGCAAATTATAATTAGCAGTCACCTATCGAGAAAATTTAAAGAAGTTAAACCAATAAATATTTCTATTCTTCGATTACTTCTTTAATTAGAAATTAGTTAATTGATTGATTAATTAGTTGATTAATGATTTAACGCCCTGCTTGGGATTTCTCTCAATCTGTAGAAATCGATCCTCCAATTTGGGGTACTTTTTTTCTTGAATTGCCTGAGTTTTATAATCTTACATCGTTGATTGTGGAATCAAGGCCGTGGGCTTGGCAGGAGTTAGCTGTGCCTTACTTGACTTCTTTCCATCCTCCAAGTTTGCTACATTTGGAGTCTTGGATTAGGAGAGCTAAGGGTTCTAAAAGAACCACTCTGGTGCTTTTTGCTGGCGGTGGAGGGATCTGTAGCACACCTAATATCAGGAGAAGCATTAGGTGTACAAGGTAATTAAACCAATAAATATTTATTTATTCTTCGATTACTTCTTTAATTAGAAAGTGATTCTTAACTTTGTTGTTGCGGTTTGAATAATTAATATTGAAATAGATTTATGTCACGAATAGCTTTTTAGTAATATATTTAACATGCTAATTGTGTTTTCGTCTTCATAGATCCGTCGTGTTTTTGGTAGCAGCTTGCTTCGCAATGCCTCCGATTACCAATCGAGTTGTGGTATGAATTATATATTTATTATATAAATTTTATATTTAATTAATTTGAGTACTTATTAAAGTCACAAAGAATGAGCTTGATACATTCTCATCTCTGTCAATGGTCGACAACTATGCAGCTAGCTTGAGTGATCTATTCAGCCCAAGGTTTTGTTCGATTTCAAGGTTAGTAACTTATTTTGCTGTCAACACTCAACCTTCTTCTTTTTTATGTTTCAAATGCGCATGTTATGGGTAATCATTGCATCGTTTGGATTCATTTTTATTGTCAAAATTTAGGGATTGAGTTTGTCTATTATAACAACTTTGGTAACTAAAATAAACTAAGTTGAAACTACTTTTTATCGTTATGCTTTCAACCTTTTCCTTTAAGAACAATAGATCCTATGGTATGAATTATATATTTATTATATAAATCTTATATTTAATTAATTTGAGTCCTGTACATCCAACTTAAATTAGTTATTTGCTATTTTCATGCTTTGAAGATGCCAGTACGATACCTGCTTTGATTGATTTATTGAGAACTGGTCTGCCCCGCACTTCTTTAATAAAATTTACTGTTTATTTATTTCATTCCATTTATTTGATAATGGTGCCACACTATTATATTGTGGTGTGATGAATGAGGGTATAAGCATGAGATAAAAAAAAAAGTAATTCTCATTGCTGTTGTTGTTTTGATTCGTGCTATTTCAACTATAAAATAGATCCATATTGCATTTATTTAGTTCAATCCATATATGTATATTTATACAATTTCATACACTATTTAATAAATTACTTAAATTACCACTTATTTGCAAATTCATGTTTTAAATTTATTTCAATTGTAGGAAAATGTCTACAAACAAAAGAAAAGCGACCAATGGTTTGATGGTGCCACATGTTAAAAAAAGAGAACGAAATTGGTTGCTTAAAGCTCAATCATTTCTTTATGAATATGAAGGTATGTGATTATTTAATATTTTTAAATTAATAATTGGATTCAGTGTTTGATTTGATAGTGTCAAATAGACTATATAATAAATCTTTTATTTGTTTTAATTCGGAATGACTAATATTAAACTATATAATAAATCTTTTATTTGTTTTAATATGTAGGACATATAGAAGTTGAACCATCTATTTCACCTCTACATACATTAAAGGATGTTCCCAGTTGTAACTATTGTGGTGCAAAAAGATTTCAGTTCGAGCCACCAACATTTTGTTGTCAAAATGGACAAGTTAAATTGGCGCATACACATTATGATGATGATTTGCTAGAACTTTATACGTCACAATCGGAAGAAGCGAAAGAGTTTCGTAGAAAGATTAGAAAATATAATAGTATATTTGGGTTTACATCATTTGGTGTAAAATATGACAAAGAACTTGCTTCATCGAGGAAAAGAGTTTATACCTTTAAAGCTCAAGGTCAGACATACCACAACCTTCCCGGATTGGTGCCTGCAGAGAATAATCCAGTGTATTTTCAACTTTATTTTTATGATACTGATAATGAGCTACACAATAGGATGAAAATTATGGAGAATGCTAACTTGGATGAAAGCATTATGAAGAAATTGATGAAGATTTTGGAAAACAACCCATATGCTAAATTTTTGAAAGGCTTCAAAGATATTTCCTCACTTGACTATTTACAAATCCATATCAACACAAGTGTTAATATTGATCAAAGAGTTTATAACTCACCTTCTGTTGATCAAGTTGCTGCTATATGGATTGAAGGAAATAATTCTAATGTTCCATTTGAAAGAGATATAGTTGTTCATGCACATTCGGGACAGAGCCACAGAATTAAACATTACTTTAGTTGTTATGATCCTCTCCAATACCCACTTTTATACCCTAAAGGAGAAGTTGGTTGGCATCAGAATATTTACAAACAATGCAGAAGGTCTTCCAATACTAATACAACAACTACAGAAGACATTTCAACTATTCTGACATTTACCTCTGCAGAAAATATTTTTGAACAAGAAACAGAAGGTAAGCTTTTAATTAATACAATATTATTTCTATTTTTAGCTCTATTTTTTATCACATGTCCTTTAGAATTTTCACATGATTTTTTTAACATATAGGTGTGCATAGACCTACAATATCAAAAGTATCGTGTAGAGAGTACTATTGTTACAAGCTTCAAATCAGAGCTTTCATACAATCGATACTTTTACTATCTGGTAGACTATTCCAACAATATGTTGTAGACATGTATATTAAATTGGAGACTACCAGACTTGATTTTTTCCGTCATCAGCAAGCAAAAATCCGATCTGAATTGTATCAAGGTATTGCTGATAGTGTCATGTCAGGAGAAACTAGAGGAAGTGAAGTGGGAAAAAGGTTAATCCTTCCTGCCTCTTTTGTTGGAGGGCCACGAGATATGCGACGACGATATCTTGATTCGATATCATTGGTCCAGCATTTTGGGAAGCCTGATTTGTTTATTACTATGACATGTAATCCAGATTGGAAAGAGATTCAAGATCAGCTTACAGAAGGGGAACTTGCACAAGACCGTCCTGATTTAGTTGCAAGAGTCTTTCGAGCAAAAGTTCAAGATCTCAAAGATCAAGTTATCAAGAAACAAGTATTTGGAAAAGTAGCTGCACATGTTCATGTTATTGAATTTCAGAAAAGGGGAATGCCACACGTTCATATGTTAGTCATACTCGAAGAAGGTTTCAAAATTGTTTGTTCTGATCAGTTTGACAAATTTGTTTGTGCTGAAATACCAGATGAGGATGAAGAACCTTTACTTTTTCAATTAGTGACCAAACATATGATGCATGGTCCATGTGGAGAAAGTAATAAAAAATGTGGTTGTATGGAAAATGGAAAATGCAGATTTCACTATCCACGAGGTTTTTCTTCTACAACTGTGGCTGGAAAAGATGGTTATCCAATATATCAAAGAAGAGACAATGGGCGAAAAACAATTAAGAAGAACAAAGAGCTTGATAACCGATGGGTAGTGCCGTATAACTCTTATTTGCTTACAAGATATGGTTGCCACATAAATGTTGAGATCTGCTCCAGCATTAAATCAGTGAAATATCTTTATAAGTACGTATACAAAGGGCATGATAAAATATCTGTATACATTGCATCAAATGATGGGAATAATTTGGTCGATGAGATAGAACAATTTCAAGATGGTAGATTTGTCTCTCCACAAGAAGCTGCATGGAGGATATATGAATTCAATTTAAATGAGATGAATCCTCCGGTGATAAATTTGCAATTACATTTGCCTAATAAACAGGCTGTCTATTATTGGGAGAATCAAAATTTGGAAGAAGTGGTACGTTGGGAGCATGTATCGAAGACAATGCTTACAGAATTCTTTACAACATGTTCTGAGAATCTTTATACAGGCAAGAAAAAACTTTATTTTTAAAATTTTATTTCTTTACTTATTTATTTTCCAATGTCGCTATTAGTACATATATATATATATTATATTATTTATTTATATTTGTAGATATAGTACATTAATTAATGTTCCAGTATGATATCTTTCACATAATTATTTCTTATATTTTTACTACAGGGAATTTCCTGTGCATTTTGTCTGGCAATCTAAAGAAAAAGCATGGAAAAAAAGAGAATCAACGAGGGGTGTGATTGGCCGTGTAAATACTGCAAATCCAAAAGAAGGAGAAAGGTATTTTCTAAGGTTATTATTGAATCATGTTAGAGGGCCAAAATCTTTTGAAGATTTATTGACAGTAAATGAAGTTATATGCAAAACATTCAAACAATCAGCACAAAAGAGAGGACTTCTTGAATCTGACGAGAGTATATCAGCGTGTCTAAGTGAAGCAGTTATGTTTAAAATGCCATTGGAGTTACGCAGACTATTCGCTACTATTTTGGTGTATTGTCAGGTAATTTTCAAATTAAGTCACTAAAAAACTAAATTTAGTAGAATTTACTATCCTCACTTTTACATCTTTTAAATCCATTTTTTCCGTATAGCCTATATTTTGTCAAATGCCTTTTTTAATTTATAAATATTAAGATTAAGATGCAACAAGAGTTCTAAACCAACTGCGTTGTTCCCCGAATATTTTTATTTATGTTTATATTAATTTAAGCCATTTTTCATTAACGTTTACATTTTTTATTTAATTTATTATCAGCCTGAAGATGTAAGGAAGTTATGGGATCTCTATTTTGATGCATTATCCGAAGACTATAAAAGAACCCATCGAAATTCAAGCACAGAGGAGGTATTAGCATTAACACTCAAGAGTATTAATTTTTATTTAGAAAGTATGGGGAAAAGTGTTAAGGACTATGATTTACCTACATTAAAGAAGATAAGTTTGGAACATGATTCGACATTGCCAAAGGAGATTGCAGATGAATTGTCCATTAAAGTCACATTGGAAGATATAGAGACACAATCAAAGTTAAATCCAGAACAAGAAGAGGCTTTTAAGGCAATTATAGAAAAAGTTGATTCAAATTCCAGTGGAGTATTTTTTGTCGATGGACCAGGAGGAACAGGAAAAACATATTTATACAAAGCATTGCTAGCTAATGTTCGATCACGGGGGATGATTGGACTTGCAACTGCGACATGTGGGGTTGCTGCTGCAATCATGTCAGGAGGTTGTACTGCTCATTCACGATTTGGTATCCCTATAGATGTTCATGAATCAAGTGAAAGCAACTATTCAAAACAAGAACCCAAGGCTCAATTAATAAAAAGGGCAAGACTTATTCTGTGGGATGAAGCTCCAATGGCAAAACGATGCGCAATAGAGATGGTTGATCGATTCTTAAGGGATATAATGAACAATAATGAACTATTTGGTGGTAAAGTTGTAGTTTTTGGAGGTGATTTTCGGCAAGTACTACCTGTAGTACCACGAGGGACAAGATCAGAAACTGTGGGAGCAAGTTTGGTAAGGTCATACTTATGGCACCATATGAGAAGACTGAAATTATCTAGAAATATGAGGGCTAGCTCAGATTTAGAATTCAGCAAACTTTTACTCAGAATAGGAAATGGAGAAGAGCCAACAATAGATGGTGACATGATATCTTTACCGGAAGAGATGATAATTAAGTATGACAACTATGAATGTTCCATTAACCGTTTGATTGACAGTGTCTACCCCTCACTTCGAGAAAATGCAACATTACCTGAGTACATAACAAATCGTGCTATACTGGCTACCAAGAATGAATATGTTGATGAGTTGAATAATAGAATGATCTCATTATTCCCCGGAAATGGCACAATATTTCAGAGCTTTGATATCGCATCTGATGATGAAAACAATTGTTACCAAGAAGAATTTCTAAATACATTGATGCCAAATGGATTGCCGCCACATATACTAGAACTCAAGAAGAATTGCCCCATAATGTTGCTGCGGAATCTAGATCCACCAAATGGATTATGCAATGGGACTAGAATGGTTTGTCGAGGATTTGAACGCAATGTCATACATGCAGAAATAACAGTTGGCCAACATGCAGGTAAACGTGTTTTTTTGCCAAGAATACCTTTGTCACCGGCAGAAGCTGGAACATATCCATTTAAATTTGTTCGAAAGCAATTTCCCGTGCGACTTTGTTTCTCCATGACGATAAATAAAGCTCAAGGGCAGACAATACCAAATGTAGGAGTTTACTTGCCTGAAGATGTCTTCTCGCATGGACAGTTATATGTGGCGCTATCAAGAGGAGTTTCAATGTCAACTACTAAGCTTTTAGTCAAGACAGACGGCCTTAAAAAAAAAAGACGAGCTTATGTTAAAAATGTGGTGTATAAAGAAGTACTAACAAGCTAAATTGTTGCTAAAGTTGTTTCCAGTCCTTTTTAATAATGAAACTTCCTGTCTATTTATTCTTCTGATTAATGTTCTTAATTCTCTTAAATTTAATTCTTCAAGCAACATCAGCTCCTGGAACAATGCCACATTTCTTTAATACTGTCCAGCCATTTCCAAAATCAAATCATATGGAATGGCAGAAACTAACGCCTCCTTCTTTATCCAAAGAGCCAAAGCTGAAAAGTGATCTTCAAGGCATGGTCTTAACACTGGGAGGACCCGGAACACGCCACGAGGGACAAATCTAAAGTTCAAGCCATTGGTAGGCTATACATACTTGGCTGGTCTGATTTTTGAAGTGCCATGTCTGTACCAACCATCAGACCAGATGTAAGTTCCATGTAATATAAAAGCGTTTCAAACAACATTTCTTGATCTTGATTTGCAGAAGCTGTTCCATTGAACTGTCATTAGCACACAACTGCAAATGCCATTTTTAATTCTTTCATGAATCTTTGAGGTGTATTAGCCAGCCCTTTAACCAAAGCAAGCAACTTTAGTCCTTATCAACTTTTTTCTTTTTATTGATATTGCATTTAAATTTAATTCTTCAAGCAACTATAAATATTAAAAAGAACAATATATTTAGGATTTTATTTATTTGATAATTAACCTGGATTCTAATCTTATGGTTCTTTTTATCGATATCGCATTTAAATTTAATTCTTCAAGCAAGTATAAATATTAAAAAGAACAATATATTTAGGATTTTATTTATTTGATAATTAACCTGGATTCTAATCTTATGGATTGTCTTGAATCACATATTTAATCACATATTTATCATAATTATTTTTTTTGATATTATGAAAAATGAAAGAAGGTTTTCAAATCATAATATTAAATTATATTTAAATTTTTAATCAATAAAGTTAATAATTTTTTTATTATTATATAATAAATAAAAAAAATGTTACAAAATAAATATTTTGAGTATATTTATAATGATTACGTAAATGTATTTTCTTGAGATTTTTATATATTTTTTAGATAAAAACTAGATGATGTTTTCAATTTCAAGCTAAAATAATATTTTAAAATAATTAATAATATTAAATTAGAAAGTGAACAAACTTATAAATTAATTTTTCAATTAAGTAATGCACTTTTATATTTATTATTAATTGACCATTTATGTAATTAATAAAGAATTATTATATACATAACATTTACTAAGAATTTCAAATTAGTAAATAATTTATCATAGAAAAATATACTTAGTACTGTGAGTGAAAAAAGTTAGAAAAAATAAATTATATTTGTATGAACTATATTTTTTTTAAAAATGACTTTTTATTAAAGTTATGAATAATGAGTGTATATTAAATTAATTCTTTAGACTTTAAATTTATATTAAATATTTTTTTGATAGTATTAAAAATGAAATAAGGTGATTTTATATTGTGTAATATTCACATTATAATATTAAATTATAATTAACAAAAAATTTGAGTAAAATATAAGTTAATCTATTTTTAATTGTAAATTATTTGTTAAATATAAAAAATATATTTAATCTATTTTTAAATCTAAATTATTTTAAGTATTATTATATTATTTTAAAAATAATATTCTTTATTAGAGTTAATATTTTTTTTATTTTATTATTTTAATTTAGTAAAGGGATTGATACAGAGAAGATTTCACTCATGGATCTTTAATGCGAGTGACGAATATTGAAGAAGTTGATATAATTAAAACAATTAAATAAAAAATCATGTTCTATTTTTCAATAAAAAAACTATAAAATCCTTTTTATAACGTATTATTCTTAAAAAATATATATACACAAATATTAAATTAGTTTGATTTCGTAAAATTTTTAATGATTAGGAATTATTTTTCCTTAACTAATTATGTGATTTTTTTTCATACATAAACATGAAGAAAAATAGATTGTAAATTTAATTAAATCATAATTTTTAATTAAATATTAAACTTAATTTTTTATTGAGTTTGAATCTTTAGAGAAAAATTCATTAGTGGTTGTTTTTAAATAATTACATAATTATTTAAAATACTTGGAGAACTTAAATAAAAATAATATGAAACATCATTTTAAACATTTAAATTTGAATTTATAAAAGTAATTTATTTAATTGAGTTAAAATTGTTTTAATTCTAAGAGCTTAAATTGAATTATTTCAGAATTAATACAAGATTTTTCCATCGACACCTGCATTAGAACATCTTATGTTAATCCTATTTTCGGAAAGATTATTAAAAAAATTATATTATACCAAAAATATATTTGTGTGAAATACTCTTTTGTACATAAATATTATATTTTAATATTTTCAAATAAATTTCATACGTGCAACGCCACGTGCCAAAATAACCTAGGTTCAATCAAACTAATAAATACTATTATATATAGGAATTGAATTCCAAATTAATAAAATTACTTAATACATAGGTTTTAAATACTGTTATATAAAAGTCTATTATACAAATTATATATTAAAAAACTATAAATTAGATAAATTAATTGTTCCTACGGTGTTAGGTCGGACCACCCTAGCTAGCAACTTTAATCACAAGGCACGAGTTAATTTTATTAAAAGTCTATTTTTTTTGTATAATTAATTCGAATCCAAATTTATAATTTTTTATTACTAATAAATAAATAATAAGCTATATATTTATGTTTATTGGTTTATTATTAGGTGAAAATAACCTTAATTCTTTATTAGTAGTTATATTATACTCGAAATCTTACTTCTAATAGACTTCTAATAGGTTTCTAAATTGTTAATATTATTGTGATTAAATAATTTGAAAACTCTACTTCTATTAGAAGTAAGATTTCGAGTATAATATAACTACCAAAATCCTACACATGTGTACCTATATATACAAGTATAATTTAACTTAATATTTCATAAACAACCGTTTTTAACAATTACAAAGGTATGGATCCAATGACTATATCATAAAATATTCTCTCCTCATATATTTCTTAATCTATTAACATATTCTACGGTTCTCTTGATTCCTATAGAATAGATTTGTTGGATATTTGTTGACCACTTTGTTTGACAATTGGTAATTTGGTCATGTCGGAAACAGAAATCCTGATTCATTTGAATATGCCTGGTGTTTGTTTCTTTTAGTTTTATTTCGTTAACTGAAACCATAAAATCTCATCTCTAATCTGTTCAAGAATGCAGCAGATGCATTCTAACAAATTTTATCCTCAAATTCCTTTTCCATTCTAACAAATTTTTGATTTAATTATACAGATATTTATATTTAGGCGGGCAGCTTGGTGTTGAAGGAATTGCAAATTATAATTAGCAGTCAGCTATCGAAAAATTTAAAGAAGTTGTTGTAGCAGCAGCAGCTAAAGTACAAGGTAATTAAACCAATAAATATTTCTATTCTTCGATTACTTTTTTAATTAGAAATTAGTTAATTGATTGATTAATTAGTTGATTAATGATTTAACGCCCTGCTTGGGATTTCTCTCAATCTGTAGAAATCGATCCTCCAATTTGTTCGTTATTATCTGCTTTGGATTACAGGTATAAAACTCATAATTTATTTATTTAAAATTTAAATTAAGCTGATGCAAATTTCAATTAAATAAATCAAATTCCTTGACACTTTGACAATCCACATTTAGAATCTTTTTTATTATTAAAAATACTAATAATTTCTTTTTTGAATTTTGAAAACAATTTCTTTTTTCTTTAGATGACAAGAACGAGCGAAAAGATGCAACTATCTCAAGAAGAAAAAGCATGCACATATATAAGAGACCTGCAAGATCAACAAACTGAATTTCGTCTGGAACTTTTAGTTATCCGAAAAGGTCAAATCGAAAACTACAATGATAAAATGGGCACCTCAGAAAAATTAGGACTGATCTTAATAGATCGTGAGGTATAAATTAAAACATTACATTAATAATTATTTTTTCCTTTACTGTATATTTAATATTATTTATAATATTAAATTATATATATTATATCAGGGAACAAAAGTTCAAGCAATGATTTTCAAGCAAGCGGTGCAAAAGCTCAAGGATAACTTAGAAAAGGGATGCACATATGTTATTACCAATGGAGTTTCCAAGAAACCAAATCCAAATTACTCGAATATTAACCTCGACATTGAACTCATTCTGACAAACTCAACCATGGTGCAAGAATCGTCAATCCCTATCCCCCTTGATGTTATTAACTATGAATTCATGGACTTTCAAGATCTTCCTCATTGTGACCAAAGCAAACGAATCGGTAAGTAACAAAATTTATAAAACATTGTAATCATTATTTTAAAGTGATGCTTTTTTTAATATTCATATTCTAATTTCAATTATTTTAATGATAGATATTATTGGTTTCGTCATTAGCGCAAAACCATTCAATGGAAAATTTCGAGAAATTCTATTAATGAACAAAAGGTAATATATTTATTTTATAATGTTCAATTACAATTTTTTCTATATATAAAATCAAATAATTGCAATTTTGTTTAACAATATTTATTTAACATTTTAAAATTAGAGGTGAAGAGTTGAAATTGATCTTGTGGGGCGACTTAGCTGAAAAGGAAGGAGAAACCCTTTATGAAATAAAAGATGAAAAGCCTATCATTGCCTTATCAAACGGAATGATATCAAAATATCAAGGTAAGTTTATAAAATATATCTTTGAGTCAATTTTTATCTAATATCTAATAATAATAAAAACGTAAATAGTATGACCTATACACAATTGCTCAAATCAGGAATTTTACAAGTATCAAGTACAAGAACGACAATAGTGATGATCAATCCCATAACATATGAAACGGATGAAATCCAGGAATGGTAAGTATATATGTATATATATGAAATATAATATAAGATTATTTTACCATTATCTATTGTTTAAGTTACTATTTTTTCCATGTAACCTTAATAATATTTATACATTACAGTTTGACCTATACTCAACAAGAAGACACCCAGAACATAATCAAATCACCTTCAAAAAGAATGGACAATGCGACCAAAGCAACTGTAGAACAAATTGCGAACGAAATTGCATCATCAAAACAACAGGTACCAACCACAAAGCAAAAAATTTAGTTATGAGTATAAATCAAAAAACTAACATTAACTTTTATTATTACTTTGCAGTCTTTCTATGTCCTAACAGCAACTATTACCGAAGTGATTAATAAAAGACAACCTTGGTATGAATCATGTAAAAAGTGCTGGAAGAAAGTATTTTACATGGGTGAGGGTCAAGCAACATGCGACAGGTGTAACAATTACGTTGAGACAAATAATTCTAAACAAATTACAAATTGTATTATGTTAAACATAAAACAAGATGACTAAGATTCAACTAACAACGGCAGGTACATGCTGAGATTACAAGTTAATGATGGTGAGAATGAAGCAACAATTGTTCTTTTTGATGAGACAGAAACACTAATAGGTTGTGGCATCAAAAAATACAAAGAATCAGTTGACGACAAGGTAATTTTTTTAAAATAATGATAGTAAATTAATTTTATTACATAAAAAATACTAATATTATTCTCAATGTAACAGGAAAAAGAGAAGTCGCCATACTATAGAGAAATGATATCTTGCAAGGACAAGGAATTTGATTTCTTAGTCAAGGTCAATGAAAAAAATGACAGCGAACGACAGAGAAATATATTTATCGCTGAAGAGGTTCGTGCAACTAAAAAGAGGACAACAACTGAAGGACAAAATAATGAAGATGAGGAGTCATTGGCGGTAGTTTGGAAAAGGAGCCAGAAAAATAAACTTCAGTTGAATACTGCAACAGGAAAAAAAGATGAACAATACGACAAGGATGAAAGCAAGAATAACAAGATGAAAAAAAGAGGGAGGCTAATCAAGAAGATCAAAGAAGAAGATGATCAACAACAAGCTAAAAAATCAGCCAAGCAGAAAAAGAAAAGAGACAAAAAACAAATTTTTTTAAAATAATGATAGTAAATTAATTTTATTACATAAAAAATACTAATATTATTCTCAATATAACAGGAAAAAGAGAAGTCGCCATACTATAGAGAAATGATATCTTGCAAGGACAAGGAATTTGATTTCTTAGTCAAGGTCAATGAAAAAAATGACAGCGAACGACAGAGAAATATATTTATCGCTGAAGAGGTTCGTGCAACTAAAAAGAGGACAACAACTGAAGGACAAAATAATGAAGATGAGGAGTCATTGGCGGTAGTTTGGAAAAGGAGCCAGAAAAATAAACTTCAGTTGAATACTGCAACAGGAAAAAAAGATGAACAATACGATAAGGATGAAAGCAAGAATAACAAGATGAAAAAAAGAGGGAGGCTAATCAAGAAGATCAAAGAAGAAGATGATCAACAACAAGCTAAAAAATCAGCCAAGCAGAAAAAGAAAAGAGACAAAAAACAAGATGAGGAAGTAATTATTTTGCCCACACCGATACTCATTGACGATGAAGCTGAAGGCAAAAAAGGGACAAGGAAGGGAACAAGACTCAAAAACAAGAAATTTGATGAATCATATGAGTATGCGCCCATAATAAAAAAGATCAAGCAAGAAAAATTGTAAAAACGCTTTATAATTAATAATTATTATTAGTGTGTTTAACAATTTATATGGTTGGTTATAATACTTTAGAACAATATTTAAATATTATTAAGCTATATCTTCTATTAATACTTATTATTAGTATGCTTAATAATTTATATGTTTGATTATATGACCTTAGAACAATATTTAAATACTATTAAGCTATATTTTCTATTAATACTTATTATTAATATGCTAAATAATTTATATGTTCAATTATATAACTTTAGAACAATATTTAAATAGTGGCTTTATATATTTCAAATGACCAAAATTAATTTATAAATAATATATATATTAAATAATTTAATTTTATATAAAAGATTGCCGCACGTGCAACGCACGTGCCCCAACTACCTAGTTTGTTGAAAAGATTCCTCAGTATACTTTCCACTTCTAATTATATTTCACAGTAGATAATTTTTGTTGGAGAAATTGATGAGAATATTGAAAAGAATCAGAAAAATTCAAAAATAAATTTAGAAAAAAATAAAAAATCGAAAAATTGAAAGTCTGAAAAAAAGAAAAAGAAAAACCAAAGCCTACACGCGGAAGCCGAAGTCAAAATTTAATTAACACATGGCACATGCCCTAGCTTACAGTACCTATTCTTTTTACCCAATGTCAATGTCATCCCGGCAAGAAGTTCTAGTTTTCTCAATTAAGCCCGGCAACAGAGCGAGGTTTTGCAATCAATCATTGTAGCAGAGTTGCAGTGATGTCGCTGGAGTGGTGACCCCAACTCCAACTCCAAGGCAGAGCTGCGTTTGTTCTGACCAGAACCAGATCCCCATCTTCTTCTCGTACTTCTATTACCTGTAAGTGTAACACACCTAAATACCTCTCTTCGTTTCTTGTTGTTTTCTTTTTCGTGGAAATGACTTCTTAAAGCATCTTGAATAGTATGGACTCTGAATTTTTTTGGTATTACATTTTTGAATATTTTTCTGAGAATTTGTTGGTTATACTTTTGATTGAGAAGAATAAAAAAGTATTACTTGAGTAGAGATTCTCCCTTCTTAACCCATCTTGCAGATATCCTCTTTTGTTGATTCTGCTTTTTTGGAATTTGGCAGAAAAGATGGAAGGGGAGGAGAAGAAAATTGGGAGAATGGAGGATAAGCACCAAAATTATGTAGCTATGTTGTTTTTCCCATGTTTTGTGAACTTGGGTATAAAAAAATATTAAATATGGGAGTTCCTTTAAAATCTAATATGGTTATTGCTGTGGGGTTTTGATTGTGTGATGAAATCTTGAATATAGCTGTGGATATTGATAATAAGGTTACCAATTTTGTTGCAAATCTAATATGGTTATTGCCACATTTCCTCTTTTTGGCAGGAATAAGCTGAGCCAGGAAGCATAAGTGGAAGAGGAAGGAAAATGGGCAAAGACGACGAGGAAATGAGGGGAGAAATTGAAGAAAGGCTAATAAACGAAGAGTACAAGATTTGGAAAAAGAACACTCCTTTCCTCTATGATCTTGTCATCACTCATGCTCTAGAATGGCCCTCCCTCACCGTTGAGTGGCTGCCTGATCGTGGTGAGCCCCCTGGCAAGGACTACTCTGTCCAGAAGATGATTCTTGGCACCCACACCTCTGAGAATGAGCCGAACTACCTCATGCTCGCGCAGGTCCAGCTACCTCTTGATGATGCTGAGAATGATGCTCGCCACTATGACGATGATCGGTCTGATTATGGGGGATTTGGGGCTGCCAGCGGCAAGGTCCTCTCTTTTATGTTTCTTTTGTGGTCTTTCACGATTCACATTTCTCAGCTCTACACTTTACTGAACTCTCATTTTCATATCAACCCAACCACAGGTGCAAATAATCCAGCAAATCAATCACGAAGGAGAGGTTAACAGGGCTCGCTATATGCCCCAAAATCCTTTCATTATTGCTACAAAGACTATTAGTGCTGAAGTTTATGTATTTGATTATAGCAAGCATCCTTCTAAGCCGCCTCTTGACGGTGCTTGCAATCCTGATTTGCGTTTGAGGGGCCACAGCACTGAAGGCTATGGCTTGTCCTGGAGTAAGTTTAAACAAGGCCATTTACTCAGCGGCTCTGATGATGCCCAAATATGCTTGTGGGACATAAATGCTAGTCCCAAGAACAAGGCCCTCGATGCAATGAGCATCTTCAAGGTCCATGAAGGGGTTGTAGAAGATGTAGCATGGCATCTCCGCCATGAGTACTTGTTTGGTTCGGTTGGCGATGATCAGTACTTGCTTGTCTGGGATCTACGAACACCCTCTACAACGAAGCCTGTTCACTCTGTTGTTGCTCACCAGAGTGAGGTATGTTGTTTTCTATTCTTCTGAAATTCATAACAAGCATCTGTTGGAGCTTGTTGCTAGAATCTCCTTCATAGCATTCCTCTTTCCTGTGTCTGGTTTTACTGTCTAGCTCTAGTTCTGGGATCTGTTTAAGTTGATGTGATTTCCCTTCTATGATTTTTATGCTTAGGTCAATTGCTTAGCATTTAATCCTTTTAACGAATGGGTTGTGGCAACGGGATCTACTGACAAGACCGTCAAGTTGTTTGATTTACGCAAAATCAATACTGCTCTTCACACATTTGATTGTCACAAGTAAGTTTCCTCTCTATGGTTTGTGTTTTTGATGCCTTCTATATGCAAATACCTGTAGATACCTATGCTATACCTATCTTTATATAAAAATGTGATGGCCTAAAAATTTGTTGCTGAACAGAGAGGAGGTTTTCCAAGTTGGATGGAATCCAAAGAATGAGACCATTTTAGCTTCTTGTTGCCTTGGTAGAAGGCTTATGGTGTGGGATCTTAGCAGGTTTGTCTTGACCTCTTAATTCTACATTTCTCATTGAGTAGACTGCACTCATATAATAGTGAGGGCAGGATATATTATATTCCCTTGAGCTGTTTCAATAGCAGCTGGTACATCCGCTGTTATACTTCCCTTCTATGTTGTGGGAATTCCTAAGATGCTATGCTTTGAAATATTGAAACACTCTGCCATGCTGTGAAGGAGGAAGTTTTGAATGTGGGTAGTCTGTGGACTTATAGGCATTGAAGTGGTGAAGCCTGAATGGTACGGTACACCTTTTTTGTGTTTGTGTCTCTTGCAGGATTGATGAAGAACAGACTCCAGAGGATGCTGAAGATGGCCCGCCGGAGTTACTTTTCATTCATGGTGGTCACACAAGTAAAATCTCAGATTTTTCGTGGAATCCGTGTGAGGATTGGGTCGTTGCCAGTGTTGCTGAAGATAACATCCTCCAAATATGGCAAATGGCGGAGAATATCTACCATGATGAAGATGATGTACCAGTAGATGAATCCACCAAGGGTTCTTAGTGTAGTTTCAGATGCCTATGGTATCAGACATCATTTGCTCGAGAGGTATCCTTCAATTTTGCGAATTGGTGACCAAAGGCTCCAAATGATTCGGTCTCCAATCACCAAGAGTAAATGGTGCATCCACTGTTTCTCTTTTTCTTTATCTTTAACCCTGACAAACACCGAGACAGCTCCAGTTTGCCAGTTATCTTGAAGCTGATTGTACTCGTGCACTTATCTATGGTTATTTATTAGTAGTATTAGTAGTGTTATCATATTTTATTTTCGAGCTGATGAAGCCTAACTAAACTTGGCGAATCACAGTCTACTGGATATTTGTGTGCAATAGTTTCCTTTGAGGGGTTGATCATGGGATATCTTAGATTTTGATACTCCTGCTTTTGTGGAGGTTGTGATTGATGAGAATCCAGCTTCATGAAATGGATCTGGTCCCTATATTCCTATGCTGATGGTGGTGTTTTCAAACAGTTTAGGATCACTGACTACTACTTCTTTATCTTTTCTTATATTTCGTCGTGCTGGTTTGGCGCGACAACGGGTCGCTAAGGGTATCTTCGTTATGCAGATCATTATCCTCGTGCATAACTAGAAGGAAGGGCGTATCTGAAATTATCACAGATTCTTTTCTTCTCTTTTTATATATAAAGTATAAACTAATTTTGTTTATTCTCTTTTTCGCTGTGGTGGATGATAAACCGAGAGTTTAAGTAAACTCGGAATGGGGAGGTAAAAATTATTTGACGTGTAATTGCCACATTATTAAATTGATGATGTGACGTACCATTTTTGCAGATGAACAGTACGAGTAAATGTCTCAAATTCAAAAATAACATTAACTCTTTCTTCTATAATGTAGGTAAGGTAAGGTAAAAAAAATCTTTAGTTTCCAAAACTTTCCATTTCATCCGTTATACTTTAAAACAATTACAATATAAACTATAATTTTTTAAAATTGCGAATTCTTCCGTTACTAGAAAAATAAATAGAATTATATATAAAAATATAGATTTTTTACCTTTTGGGTTTCTTCAAGTTAGCAATTTTAATTAGTATGTGTTTGAATTAATCGGCATTTTTGTAATTATAGCAATTTATTATTAGAATCGATTGGAATGTTATCGTATTAGAATGAGATAGATCCATATTTGTTTTGTTAAGGAAATATATTAACGGATTTGGATCCTAAACAGATAAGCGAATCATAATACTAATTATTATTCCATATCAACCTATTTTAAATTGAGTACGGATCAAATTCATTCATATTAAAATTCAATCCATTACCGGCGCTAAAATAAAGGAAATCAAATATGTATATATGTAGTATTGAAGAGGGTTAATTGAAGTGTTCAACGATTTTCATTGAATTACAAATTCGATCAAAACGTTATGTTTTTGTCCGTAATTAAACGCTAGTCGACGAAAAATCCCATCGCTAAAGAAAACAAGAGAGAAATGTAAATGAAATATATAAAAAAAATTAACGAGTAGCTTAAGCGACGAAAGTGATTTGAGTTTTTTTAGAGAGATCATATGATAGCTAAAAGTATAAATCAATTAATTATGCATGTGATTAATATATTTACGTGGGAACAAGGGTCCATGTTTTGGATGGTTGTGCATGTTTTATACGAATTTGCAGGCTTGCTAACTTGCTGACATGAATAACGCCAACAAAATGAGAGGGGATAAACACAGATACTACCAAGAGTAAGAATGCACTGTATTTGCCATTTAGAAAGGATATCCTTATATCCTTACGTATATTCTTTCCTTTGTTACTACAACTCAGTATTTATACACATGTGCATGGAATTATGGATACATCTTGAACTTTTTTTTATATATTTTCGATAATTAAGAGAGAAAAATGGTGGTTGGAGAAAATATTGAGATGAAGAAGAGAAGAAAGGGTAGTGATGTCGAAGCAGTCGAAGAAGAAGAGGTAACGAAGGGGAAAGAGAATGATGAGAAGGTGGAGGAGAAAGGGAATGATTTCCCATTCCATAAGCTGCTGAGCTATGCTGATGGGATGGATTGGTGTTTGATGGGATTAGGAACATTGGGGTCTATTGTCCATGGGATGGCTCTTCCTGTGGGATATTTGTTGCTTGGGAAAGCCCTAAACGCATTTGGGAACAACATCAATAACGACGATGACATGGTTAAAGCCCTCTACAAGGTAAATATCAGTTGTGTGATTTATTTGACATTTTCAATCATCATTTCATAAAAAAAATACTACGTACATGATTGTAGATTAGTGCTACAACTGCGTTTTATACTTTAAACTGTTAATTAATCTATCTGAATGGAATAACGATTCGATTTTCTCTATTTTGTGAATGTCAACTCACTTTTTCTCTATTTTGTGAATGTAAACTGTCAATTAATTACTTTGACTTGATTTCTTTCAATTTATTATTTCACTGTAATCTATGAAAAATTATAGACTACTCCGAGACTGATATGTGTAATTACTATCTTATTCTTATAAGTGGTGAAATCCATTCTTCATACTCTTACATTATTACGGTGATGAACTCCATTATTGATAGGGAACCCACCATCTGAATAGTGAGTTGGCATATCAAAAGTAGTATATAAACACTCATAAGCTATTATATTTACATGTGTAGGTCGTTCCATACGTGTGGTACATGGCCATCGCCACCTTTCCTGCCGGAATACTAGGTACATTATTTTATGGGTACTGTAAGAGTTTTCTTTTAGTAGTCTTTTTAATCACAATCTTAAATGTTAAGATTTTGGTTAGAATTAAAAATTTTGAGAGTTAATTATTATCTTTATATCATCATACATTTAAGTATTGTAAACTTGTAATTAAGCGTAATTAGGGGTAAATGAGTAAACTACAAAAGATAAACAAAACAACTAATTGGAAAAAACCACTAAAATAAAACGGAGAAAATATTAACTATTAATTGTACTTTTATTGTGTTAATTTACTGTTTGTACATTATTCGGTAGAAATCGGATGCTGGATGTATGCGAGCGAACGACAGTTAGCTAGAATGAGATTTGCATTCTTGAAAGCAGTACTTAGGCAGGAGATTGGAGCTTTTGATACTGATTTAACCCCAGGCAAAGTCATCACCAGCGTCACTAATCACATGAGTATTATTCAAGATGCAATTGGGGAAAAGGTACATTATATACTAGCTTTGGCTTAAAAGAGAATTTATTAGAAAAAAATTATTTTAAGTGTTGATTTTAATATTTATGCAAGTGAAGGTTAGTTGTATTTTTATTTATTTTTATTTGAATTTATTAGTATTTAATTGTCAAAATAATTATTATTATGTAAACTATTATGGTACATATTATGCAGAATTAATATTGTTTAACATATATCGTATGAATAATTGTTTTGAATATAATTCGCGCAACGGGTGAGTGTTAGACTAGTTAATAATAATTTTCTTTCTTATAGGTCATGAAATTTGAAGAGATTTCCCTCCATTGATTTTATTTATTTACATCTCTACTTTCTATTAATTTCAATTAATATCTTTTTGGTGAATTTTTTTATGCTTCTAACTTAGAAAATTTAATGGGCTATAAATTATGAAATCTGTAAAGCCACCTACTAATTAAGCCATTTAACTATTCGTATATGATCTATGACTTTTAGATTTTCAAGCAACCATTTAACTATTACAACGTATTTTTTTTTACATTTTGTGATAGTTTTGAGGATAAAAACAATTCATGTTTCCATTCCTGCAGCTGGGCCATTTTCTGTCCTGTTCTGCCACATTCTTCTCTGGAATTCTGATCGCATTTATATGCACTTGGGAAGTGGCACTCCTAACCTTTGCAGTTGTTCCTCTTATTCTCATAACCGGTGCCACCTACACCAAGAAAATGAATGCCTTCTCAACTGCTAGAATGCATTACCTTTCGGAGGCCACATCCATGGTTGAGCAGGTATAGATAGGAATACTGGGTAGCAACTCGAATTCGAAACCTAGCCCTTTCTGCTTAATAAACGACACCACGTATGGTAGTGGAACCCTTACTGCTTTGCAGAAAGAAGCATTGAGCTAGAAATTGAATGTTTGATTTGAGTTGTTTTTAATTGTTTCTATGTGAGGCAGACCCTATGTCAAATCAGAACTGTTTTCTCATTTGTTGGAGAGAGCTACGCTATCAAGTCATTTGGAAGATGCATGGAAAAACAGGTTTATGTAAGCAAAGCAGAAGCACTGATAAAAGGAGTTGGAATGGGGACATTTCAGACAGTCACATTCTGTTCATGGGCACTCATCATTTGGGTCGGAGCTGCTGTTGTGGTTGCCGGAAGGTCCACCGGAGGGAATGTCCTAGCAGCAGTCATGTCCATCCTCTTTGGAGCCATGTAAGTTCTAATTTGGTTATGAGGTCACAAAGTTTGGTTTAAAAGTTTCATGGGGTCTGATTTTGCCCACACCTGATCGGCTCACTAAGAACTAAAGTGCTCTCAGAACGTAATTACTCGAACCAATGACCTATTAGTTAAGGGATGAGTGTGAATCATTCTGACCAATTGTTTGTACACATGATACAAAGTTAGGAACTTAAAGTCCTAACTCCAATCCCTTCCTACTGTGGAAGCATGGTTTTGGGAATGTGACTGTCTGAAATGATAATTACCAATATTAATAATGCGCCAATCATATCAATTGATTGCAGATCACTCACTTATGCTGCTCCTGATATGCAAAGCTTCAACCAAGCGAAGGCTGCGGGACGCGAGGTTTTTCGGGTTATCCATAGGAAGCCACTCATCAGTTCGGGTTCAACAGGGAAGGCATTAGCACTACTCAAGATTGATGGCAACATAGACATACGCCAAGTACACTTTGCCTACCCGTCCCGGCCAGACACTTCAGTCCTGAAAGGCTTCTCATTGTCTATTCCTGCTGGAAAAATGGTAGCTTTAGTAGGCAGCAGTGGATGTGGAAAGAGTACTGTCATTTCTTTAGTTGCAAGGTTCTATGATCCCTCTGAAGGTTCGCGCATCGTCCCACATGACCTCTTGTAATAAATTTACTTTTGCTATAGTCTACCTATGGCCTAAGCATATCTGAAAGTCTCATGCAGGAGAGATTCTCATCGACAGTCATGACATTAAGGATCTAGACCTCAAATATCTGCGGACGAACATTGGAGCTGTCTCACAAGAACCATCCTTATTTGCTGGAACAATTGCAGATAATTTGCGGGTAGGAAAAATGGATGCTGATGACCAAGAGATCCAAAATGCAGCTATGATGGCGAATGCGCACTCGTTCATTTCTCAGCTACCAAACCAGTACTCAACTGAGGTCATCCATACATTTCCTCAATTCCATTCTAGCTAGTTTAGTTGTTTATACCACAACTTTATTATATATAGAAATTGTACCATCTTTTTCTTTGTGTGGCTACGATAAAACTGAAATCTAGGTTGGGCAAAGGGGATTGCAGCTATCAGGAGGACAAAAGCAGAGAATTGCCATTGCTAGAGCCATTCTAAAAAACCCTCCAATTCTTTTACTTGATGAGGCCACAAGCGCACTTGACTCGGAATCGGAGAAGCTTGTACAAGACGCCCTTGAGAGAGCTATGCAAGGGAGGACAGTCATTGTGATTGCTCATAGAATGTCAACCATTATTAACGCGGATACGATTGCAGTTGTAGAGGATGGACAAGTTTCTGAGACCGGGACACATCGCAGCCTGCTAGACACCAGTAATTTGTACAACAGCTTATTTAGCATGCAAAACCTTGGCGCGAGTAGTGACACAAGGTTGGTTGGTTCATCTTTCTTTCCCCAAGAAATGCAATCGTAACATAGGACATTCCTGTGTTCGAAATATAAAACAATACAGTTGTCACTTGGTCGAGGAAGAATCCAATTAACTTTAGTTTGGTGTTGTGACAGAACTAAAGATCCTGAACAGGTAGAAATTATCAGCCAAGAACTATCATCCCAAGACAACGAGCATCACAACGAAACTGACGACGGTGATCCTGTTCCGCACGATCGTCTTTCCCCATTTCTCAGTAACCAAAAAGAACTAGAAGAGAAGGAAAAAGCTATATTCTTTAGAATATGGTTTGGTTTGGGACAAAAGGAAGTTATAAAGACTGTTCTTGGATCCTTGGCAGCAGCATTCTCTGGCATTTCAAAGCCTTTTTTCGGATTCTTCATCATAAAAGTGGGAGTAACATACTATGATAAGGATGCAAAGAGGGAAGTTGGATGGTATTCATTGCTTTTTTCTCTGATAGGTCTACTATCGCTTTTCAGTCACATCTTGCAGCATTACTTTTTTGGAGTAGTTGGAGAGAAGGCAATGATGAACTTGAGACAATCTTTATATTCAGGTACCAATTTGCATTTTTTGGTTGTATAAGCAAATATGTCCATGATCAAAACGACACAACATAACATGTTTTTTCTTGTTTTGTTTTTGTGGGGTTTGGCAGTTGTACTTCGTAATGAATTCGCATGGTTCGAGAAACCTGAGAATAGTGTTAGCTCCCTTACGTCAAGGTTAATCCATGACACTTCCATGGTTAAAACCATAATCTCTGATCGGATGGCTGTAATTGTGCAATGTGTCTCCTCCATCCTGATTGCGACAATTGTTAGCTTGATTGTTAACTGGAGAATGGCTCTGGTGGCGTGGGCAGTAATGCCTTGTCATTTCATAGGTGGACTTATTCAAGCCAAGTCTGCAATGGGATTTTCAGGGGACTCGGCTACTGCACATTCTGAGCTTGTGGCACTTGCTTCCGAGTCTGCATCTAACATAAGAACCATTGCTTCATTTTGCCACGAAGATCACATTCTGGCCAAAGTAAAAGCAAGCCTGGAAATTCCAAAGAAAAAGAGCAGAACGCAAAGCCTGAAGTACGGCCTCATTCAAGGTGTCTCCCTTTGCTTGTGGAATATTGCACATGCTGTTGCATTGTGGTACACAACATATTTGATTGAAAAACATCAAGCACACTTCATTGACGGGATTCGAGCGTATCAAATCTTCTCTCTTACCGTGCCTTCAATCACAGAATTATGGACACTCATCCCTACCGTTTTGTCTGCCATCCGCGTCCTGACCCCAGCATTCGAAACCCTCGATAGGAACACTCAAATGGATCCAGACACACCTAACACTAAATCCGAAAGAAGGATCACGGGTAGAATTGAATTCCAGAATGTCAAATTTAACTACCCCTTGAGACCTGAGGTAACTGTTCTCAACAACTACAGTCTGCAGATTGAAGCAGGATCAAAAGTGGCTCTAGTTGGACCAAGTGGATCCGGAAAGTCCTCGGTTTTGGCACTCTTGCTAAGATTCTACGATCCTAAAGAAGGGAGTGTCCTAATTGATGGAAAAGACATAAAAGAGTACAATTTAAGAAAGTTGAGGGCACAAATAGGATGGGTGCAGCAAGAGCCACTCCTGTTTAGTTCCTCGATTAGGGACAACATAGTTTATGGGAGTGAAGGAGGAGAAACGACACATGAAGCAGAAATTGTGAAAGTGTCAAAGGAAGCAAACATACATGAATTCGTAAGTAATTTGCCTAATGGATATGACACATTGGTTGGTGAGAAAGGGTGTCAGCTCTCAGGAGGACAAAAGCAAAGAATAGCGATTGCAAGAACTCTGCTGAAGAAACCAGCTATTTTGCTTCTTGATGAAGCAACAAGTGCACTGGACACTGAGTCTGAAAGATGCATAATTAGTGCTATGGAATCCATACATGTTAATGGTGACGGGGGCTCATTATACAGAACTACACGGATAACAGTTGCGCACAGGCTTTCCACCATTAAAAACTCAGATACCATAATTGTTATGGATAAAGGTCGGATTGTGGAGAAGGGTTCCCACTCTAGTCTAGTTGCTTCAACTCATGAAGAAGGTGGTGTATATTCAAGATTATACCGGCTTCAAGATATGGACGATTAATTAGTAAAAATGTATTATTATCTTCTACGACAATAATTAAATGTATGGAAAGGTCAAAATGGGATGTTCATAGAAAATAGGAAATCTAAGGGTTCTTACTCTCTCTATAGCTAATCTACAACTTAAAAACTATATAACTTTGAATCCATAATCAGTTGATCATAATCATAACTATGGAGCTTAAATTAGTACATAAATTTAATATATAATAATTAATTTCTTTACCACATGGGACGCACGCGCAATATATATCTAATTAAATAAAAAGTATTATTTAATTATAAAAATAATATGCACTAAGCAGTTGAATTACAACTTCGTTTGTAATACTAATAAAATTTAATGAGGCTACAATTGCACAAAACAAACAAAAAACAAAAAACATCCTTAATAGTCCTTAAAATTTTATGCTTTTTACATTAATCCTTCATATTAACCCAAATTTTAAATTCTCCTATAATAATCAGTAAATTTTTATCTTTCTTACTTTTTCTAAAATTTGAAATTCTATTTTTTTTTTGTTAATTCTTCATGTTTGCTAGGAAGGATTTTTTTTCTCCAGATTTTGCCTCTGCGCACATCCCCCGTAATCCAAAAGTGGAAAAGGAGCATTGACTATTTTTGTCTATGTGACTGCTCCCTAAAATCTTCAAGGTAAAAAGCTATAAAAAAAATTCAATTTTAATTTTTTAATTAATCACCTCTTAAATTTTTTATTTATTTAATGATTGCGTTAAATTTATATATTTTTATTTAATTATCTTCGACATTAATAATAACTTATATGTCATGTTCTCTTTTTAAAAAAATTATCATGGACTTAATTAATTTACTAATTAATTACCCTGGACTATTTATTTATTTAATGATCTTCTACATTTGTATATTTTTATTTGGGAAATTAGAAAAAATGGCATCTACACTCCATTAAAATGATTGATTTGGTACATATTTTTTTTTTGGTTTTAAATGACATGCACTCAAAAGAAATATTATATTTGGTACCTCTTTCTCACTAACTGTTAACCGTTCTACGTGACATGACACGTCAGTCGTCACGTCATAAGCTGCTGACGTGTCATGTCACGTCAGCAAAACTTAGATTTGACCCAAAAGGAAAATGAAAACGGGTCTAGGAACCGTTTACCCGTCTTTCTTATTGATCTTACCCAAATTGTTACCTGAAACCATCAGCATCTCTTTTCCTCTATTCTTAGGGCAAAAACAAAAAAACAGAGGAGAAGACAAATATAGAAAATAAAGTGTGAATAGATAAATAGACAGAGAGCGTCCACACTCCATAGCTTGATCATAGAATGAAAACCTGTCACAAAAGATCAAATCTCGATATTTAAGCATGTTTTCCGCAATATAATTCAAGACCTCAAGATACAACTAAGCCATCTTTCAGTTCAGTATCTTGTGTAAGGGCATTAGCAAAAACAATGTTGCCCATTCAGATCAGGAGTTTAGATCCATACCTTCATCATTTTGCCTATAGATACATCCAGGAAGTCAGGCAGGGACAGAAGTCTAAGGGTATGACCCTACATACCATACTCATAAACTTAAAGGAGAAAAAATAAAGAGGGTGTAGTATATAGCAAGGTTTTCAAACCCGGTCTGGGATATTGGCTCGGGTAAGGTAAGGAGTCAGAAGTTAGGGGTTGAACTAAGAGACAACCGGGGTTGAATCGGTATCGATCTAAATATGACACTAAACTCAAATATGACATAAATAGGATTTTAAAATTAATAATTTTTATTTGATTTATAAAAAAATATTTGGTTATTAAAAGAAATGACCATAGGCTCAAATAAACAACTTAAAATCTAAGATAATTGGAGCAAGAATTAACAAACAACTTATTATTATTATTTTTAAATTGTACTCCCAAAAACTCAAGTTATGCAAAATTGTACTTTGAGTTGCATCTAATGTGAGGCAGAACACCTTTCAAAAAAAAAAAATGTGAGGCAGAACTCGTCTTGTTGCCTCACGGCACCGGCAGAGCTGGGGGTAGGCTCCACCCCTGGCCCAATTTTTTAAATATATATATATTAATTATTTTTATTTTTATTAATATTAATTAATTAGAAATGAAAATTAAAAAATTCAAAATTTAAATCTACAAAAATAGTAAAAAATATTGATATATATTTTAACAAATTATACTTTTACTATAGTAAAAAATATTATTATATATAATTATTTGGTACAATTAGAATTTTAGAAAAGTCAAAATTTCAATATTTAAATCAAATTAAAATTAAATTTTTTATTTTAAAGTTCTAAAGTGATCGTATGAGTATTTTATTTTCAAAAATCGTATTGGTGTATGTGTCTTGTTATTTTTTTCAACTGAGGTCATCCATACATTTCCATAATCAATCCCCTTCTAGCTAGTTGAGTTGTTGTACCATAACTTGTTGGTTGTAAGGCAAACTAAATACCACATTGGAAAGAGAAGGTTTGCAAAAGCCAAATATATATGTGGTGTGAACCTTGCAAAGTGATTAGGCCTTTTGAGCCTCGTCATGGGAAGGAGACTTAAAAAATCTTGAGAGCACGAGTGTTGGCCAAAGCGGAGTCCTTGCAACAATAAAGGTTGAGACCATGCCCTCGGAAATCTAACATAACTTTATTATATATTCTTTTGCTTTGTGTGTGTTCCTATGATAAAACTCAAATCCAGGTCGGGCAGAGAGGATTGCAGTTATCAGGAGGACAAAAGCAGAGAATTGCCATTGCTAGAGCCATTCTAAAAAACCCTCCAATTCTTTTACTTGATGAGGCCCCAAGTGCACTTGACTCGGAATCGGAGAAGCTTGTTCAAGATGCCCTGGAGAGAGCTATGCAGGGGAAGACTGTCATTGTGATTGCTCACAGGATGTCAACCATTATTAACGCTGATATGATTGCAGTTGTAGAGAATGGACAAGTTTCTATCACCGGAACACATCGCAGCTTGCTAGACAGCAGTAATTTGTACAACAGCTTATTTAGCATGCAAAACCTTGGCGCGAGTAGTGATACGAGGTTGGTTGGTTCACCCTTTCTTTTTCGCAGTAATGAAATTTTAATAACTTTAAGATACCGTTGGTTTAGACCTAAAACAACCTTTCCATTCGATCGAAAGAGAATTCAATTAAGTTTTGTTTGATTCTGTGACAGAACTGAAGATTCTAAACAAGTAAACATTGTCAACCAAGAACATTCATCCCAAGAAAAAGAACATCAAAAGGGAACTGATAACAATCATCTTTCCCCTTGTCCTACTAAGCAAGAGGAACCGACTGAGAAGAAAAAATCTATATTCTTTAGAATATGGTTTGGCTTGGGACGAAAAGAAGTTATAAAGACTGCAATTGGGTCCTTGGCCGCAGCATTATCTGGCATTTCAAAGCCATTTTTCGGATTCTTCATCATAACAGTGGGAGTAACATACTATGATAAGGATCCAAAGAGGAAAGTCGGATGGTATTCATTGCTTTTTTCTCTAATAGGTCTACTATCACTTTTCAGTCACATCTTGCAGCATTACTTGTTTGGAGTACTGGGAGAGAAGGCAATGATGAACTTCAGACAATCTTTATATTCAGGTACCATTTTGCATTTCTCGCTTTGTATTTAGACATGACAAAAACCACAAACCATAACATCTTTTTTCTTGTTTTCTATTGTGGGCCTTGACAGCTGTACTTCGTAATGAATTCGCATGGTTCGAGAAACCTGAGAACAGTGTTAGCTCCCTTACTTCAAGGATTCTTCATGATACCTCCATGGTTAAAACCATAATCTCTGATCGGATGGCTGTAATCGTGCAATGTGTCTCCTCCATCCTGATTGCAACAATTGTTAGCTTGGTTGTTAGCTGGAGAATGGCTCTTGTGGCTTGGGCGGTCATGCCTTGCCATTTCATAGGTGGACTTATTCAAGCCAAGTCCGCAATGGGATTTTTAGGAGACTCGGCTGCTGCACATTCTGAGCTTGTGGCACTCGCTTCCGAGTCTGCATCCAACATAAGAACCATTGCTTCATTTTGCCACGAAGATCACATTCTGACCAAAGTAAAAGCAAGCCTAGAAATTCCAAAGAAAAAGAGCAGAACGCAAAGCCTGAAGTACGGCCTCATTCAAGGTGTCTCCCTTTGCTTGTGGAATATTGCACATGCTACTGCATTATGGTACACAACATATTTGATTGAGAAACATGAAGCCCACTTCGTCGATGGCGTTCGAGCGTATCCAATTTTCTCTCTTACAATACCTTCAATCACAGAATTATGGACACTCATCCCCACTGTTCTGTCTGCCATCCGTGTCCTGACTCCAGCATTCGAAACCCACGATAGGAACACTCAAATGGATCCAGACACACCTAACACTAAATCCGAAGGAAGGATCACGGGTAGAATTGAATTCCAGAATGTCAAATTTAACTACCCCTTGAGACCTGAGGTAAGTGTTCTCAACAACTACAGTCTGCAGATTGAAGCAGGATCAAAAGTGGCTCTAGTTGGACCAAGTGGATCCGGAAAGTCCTCGGTTTTGGCACTTGCTAAGATTCTACGATCCTAAAGAAGGGAGTGTCCTAATTGATGGAAAAGACATAAAAGAGTGCAATTTAAGAAAGTTGAGGGCACAAATAGGATGGGTTCAGCAAGAGCCACTCCTGTTTAGTTCCTCGATTAGGGACAACATAGTTTATGGGAGTGAAGGAGGAGAAGCGACACATGAAGCAGAAATTGTGAAAGTGTCAAAGGAAGCAAACATACATGAATTCGTAAGTAATTTGCCTAATGGATATGACACATTGGTTGGTGAGAAAGGGTGTCAGCTCTCAGGAGGACAAAAGCAAAGAATAGCGATTGCAATAACTCTGCTGAAAAAACCAGCTATTTTGCTTCTTGATGAAGCAACTAGTGCACTGGATACCGAGTCTGAAAGATGCATAATTAGTGCTATGGAATCCACACATGTTAATGGAGACGGGGGCTCGGTGTACAGAACTACACGGATTACAGTTGCATACAGGCTTTCCACCATTAAAAACTCAGATTCCATAATTGTCATGGATGAAGGTAGGATTGTGGAGAAGGGTTCCCACTCAAGTCTAGTTGCTTCAACTCATGAAGTAGGTGGTGTATATTCAAGATTATACCAACTCCAAGACGAGAGCAATTAACTAATAAAAATGTATTATTGTCTTAGCTAAAGTGGCATCAATTTGGACTTGTTACTCGTAAGTGTATTTGACCAATTAGATTCTAGTATGATTATTTAAATTTAATTTTGACCATTTAAGTGTGCTCTTAACCAAAAAAAAAAAAGGAATTTCATTTAAAAAAATAATAATAATTAAAAATATTCCCACCATAACATGGGGCGGATTATCATCAAAATGTTGTCGTAGAAACTTCATCTTTTATATAATTTGAGTGAACGCATGAATTGAAAAACATGTTTTATGATCTATTATCGTACGAGAACATTGTATAAATAAGGTTTCAAATGTTACAAGATGAGGATCTAATTTTCTAATACATCTTGCCTTAGATTTGTGGAAACATCAGCACCATAATTATCAAGCTGGATTTCCATTTTCCATATTAAGTAATTGTACATCAATGATAACTACAAATTTTATGATCCACTGCCACACCAAGTAATTTAATTTAGAGACTGAGGCATGTCAAGGTGGAGATCTAAATCAATGGGGGGTATAAAGCATTATGATATCGTAAAATGAGAGCCTGTATATCCATCAAAACCCAGTCATCTGCTGCAGCATCTGAGAACTGGCTGACCGAGCAAGCAACTGCTCCGAACTAGGTGAAGGTCTTGCCATGTTCATGACTCCAGGGCTGCCAAGACCCTGCCCGATCATCTCTTTCGGATCACCGTTACTATGGCTTGTTTCAGATTGGGAGGATTCCATCAACCCGCGGATCTGACATGCATTTAGGATGTAAAAAATAGTTTAGCAACCCACAACGCAAGCACACACCTAAACTATTGAGATGTGACACAAAGCGAATCGAGATATTTTACCATATCAAGCCGTTTCTTGTGAAGCTCCATAGAAACCTGCATATTTCCAAGTCAAGATATCAACAATGCATTCTTTAAAAGTTCATTTTGCTCCACAAACAGTTAGAATCTCAAATTCAACGTAGCTTTTTGGTAATATCAAATAAAGCACTAGATTTATGTTACAACATTGCCATGACATACTTTACTGAGATTTTGGATCACAAATATCATTAGATTATTCTTAATTTTAAGCTCGCATGTCGTGAAATAGTAATTAATCATAACCCTACACAGTATCAAATATCAATAGTATAATACCAATAATTCTTAAAAAAACAAGAGTTCAGAAGCTTACGGGTTTTCTCCTTTGATGCTTCTTCTCCTCAGTTGAAAATCCAGGGATTGTCAAATCCCAGTTTTTCTCTGCACAGCACCTCATGCATTAGATTCATCAATACTCATACTGGTTCACTTCAAAACCAGTTGACAAGAGAGAGTTGACCCATTATGTGACTGCTGCTATTAAATAAATAAAAGCAGTAAAACCTAATGTTTTTACACCAATGCTGGGGAAATGGGGAAGCGGGAAAAAAGAGAGGGGGGTGTTGTTTTAAACCATTTTTTGGGAGAATAACATAGCAGCCGTGATATTGTTGACACAAGGTAGAAGGAAATCCAGGTGCCGCAGAAAAACAGAACGGTTGATCAGAGTTACTCAGAGAGCCAAAAATAACTTCACTAGATAGATACAAATTTTACAAATAGATCATTGAGAAATTGCTACATCATGCAAGTTGGATTCCACCTCTATACATAGTTCTGCAAACATATCATACAACAGAATCACTGGCTTTCACTCGTCCCTAAATCACACAATATCAAGAAAACTGTTTTCTAATTCACGCAATATCAAGTAACATGATTTTTTCACCAAGTAAATACCCTCATATATTAGATGTTTACTGACAAGAGAGTGGCTAGTGCAGCACAGACCTAAGTGAAGCAATACATCCTTTTGGTCTAGTGTTGAAGATTTTCGATGCTTGGCCAGACTGCATGCAAATGTAGCCACCTGCGTGACACAAGAAAAGATAATATCATAATACAAGAAATAAGGGTCTGTATTAGATCAAACTCTGCTTTTTCAAACACAGATCCACATGCCAAAATTGATTCTAGCGACTTAGTTACTTTTCACAACCAGTCCTGGCCATTGGATCTGCATTGGGAAAAACTAAAACTCAATCTCAATTAGTTCTATACCGTTCACCATGAACAAAATGTTTCTCAACTGCATGAAAGTCAAGAGCCAAAATAAATATGTATCGGCAACAGTCTCTACTGTCCAAATACAATTTATTTATTTTTCATTTCTCAGGGTCTTTTATTGATGGTCATTTTGCTGTCGACTTCTGTCACTCTCTCTGTGACAAACTGCGTGATCATGATGTAATACATTCCTTTTAATAAAGGAATTAAAAACAAAAACCAAAGTAGGCGATCCAATGAAAGCACCAGTACAGGAGTTCTACCATAATAAGAGTAAAAGAATACAGTAATTATCACAGCACTGGAAGCTCATCTACATTGAGGTTTAATGAAAGCCAAATGAGTGTTATACATGTTCGCACTTGCTTGCAATTGTTTGATACAATCAAACACATAGGTGTAACTCATATTATCTACTTGGGTTTCTCTTCTTATAAGTAGACTGAAAATCTACTTGATACAAAAACAGAATATTATCTATAGCCCTACAATTATTAACCTGCATTAAATATGAAGTTTTAGTTTAGTCCCAAAGATCTACCATAACTCTGTCCCCATCAAACTGTAAACAAGAGAGTTCTTAGAATGTGCATTGAGTTGAGTTACTGTTGTTGTCTACAAGTAGGTAAGTGCAAGAATTGTAATCCAACCCTAGTAATGTTGGATTTAAAAATATCTAACCCAACAAACCCCATATGGCATTAAAAAGGTGAAATAACTTGGACTCATCACAGAAGCACCATACACAACACGCAACTACAAAATTCAACTAATAAACCCCAAAGCTTAACAATCAGAGAAAAAAATATTGGTTTTAATTCAAAGTACATGCAAATAATTTCAGAGTGATTCTCAGACCTTACGGTTGTTAATGCAAACAGTGACAGTAACAGGGTGTAAAGGTGAAGGGAATATGAAGGAAAGGAAAAGAATGGAAAGGAAACCGAGGGAATGGAATGAAAGGAGAAGAAAATAATTGCCAAACTAATCCCCTGGGCCAACAAAAAATCTCCTCTGACAAATGGGAGGAAAGGGAAGGAATTATAATATTTAAAAAAATACAGCAATTCACCATGAAGGCATGTACTTGACTTTTCTACTCAATTTTCCACCCATTTCCCATGAATTTAAAAGCTTTTGACATAAGTGAAAACTAGGATACAATTTTCTTTTCCTTTCCTTTCCCTAGCAAATTTCGTTTCCTTTCCTTCGTCAAATTGATTGTCATACTACCTGTAAAGGTATGGCAATGAAAGAAACATGGAGGATAGACTGCATGTGTTTAGGAACAGAAGGACAAAAGAGAAAGTTCCTGTTTAAAAAAATAGCAGAAAGAAAGAAAAGTAAATGCATAGGAAAGTTGGAGCAGAAGGAAGATTGACACGCAAGGGTGATGAGGAAATGCGGAGAAAAGAAGGCATGCGTGATAAAGAGAAATGTGGAGAAACAACATTTAATATATATATATATATATATATGGGGCACGCAACAGCAAAATTCATGGATTTTTACATACAGGTTCTGTTGGTTATTTTTAGCTTTACATAAGATACCTAGGTTATTTTTTAAATGTGAACCCACATCATCCAAATTAGTATTAATTTCGAGTTGGTTTGATCAGATATTACAGTCATTTTACTCAGCCCTCGTACAATAAAGAAATATGAATTAGGAAAAGAAGTGGGTTTAAGAGCTAAAAAATTTGGTGATCAGGAAAAGTAGATATGTGATGTTAGAACAGCATCATGAGTGAAGTCACCAAGGTGGAGCAATGTGAAAGAGTGTGCTGTGGGGGTATAAGCACCAAGGTTAGCTTGTGTTATCATAGAAAGAAAGTGAGAAGTGAGCAGGAAGATGTCCAAATGAGCATCCCGAAATTCCCCAAGTGAGATGTCAACAGTATATCTAACAATGAATAATGGCAGTAGACAAATGTCCACTCACCAGCATAAACTAAAAATCACCATAATGACAATATTTACTTACTAGCATAAACTAAAAATCACCATAATGAAAATATTTACTTACTAGCATAAACTAAAAAGCACTGAATATTACAATGTAAACTTCCACTCCCTATGTGATGATTCTCTCTGTGTAATAGCCTAATGAAAACTACTTTTGTAATATGTGCTTCTCAGTAGAACCATAAACGAAATAGTAAGGTTTTACAAATATCTGGCCTCAACAACTAGATGTTTAAGTACCTAGTCAATAATGCAAATTTCACACATCAAAATACACACCGGATTCAATAAATGCTTAAGACCTTTTGACAATTCACGACATAAGAAACGAGGAAAAGTTAGGTACAAATAACAAAAATTATCTTGACAGAATATCTTGGGACAAAGTTTTAACAATCACTGCATTATGTAATTCTCTGACGAAAAAGGTTGGCAAGACTAAGGGATCAATAAAGTCATTAATTCACAACACGATAACTATGGGAAAAGTAAGGTTAACAAGAACTCACGGAATCAATAAAGTCATCAGCAATCTCCAACAGTAGATCCTCAACTTCAGGATCAAGCTTCCCATGCACATCCAGCTGAGCACAGAAATGAAATGGAAATCATGAAAAAAAGAACAAAATGCTAAAATGCTGAAGGTGCCAAACATAGTTATTTACAGAATAGACCTGTGAAACCAAGTCTTGTATCTTTCTCTTCCCAAGAAGTTGATTGGTTGCTTCTGTTCCTTGGCTTGAACTTCCTCCAGGTGTTGTTGCACCTGATGCTGTTGCATCAGGTTGTGATCCTGTCAAACTAAGAGACTTTTGGCCTGCAGGTCCTGTCAACCAAGGAGATTGCTGTTGCTGTTGCTGTTGCAATGGTAATTTGTGCAATTGTTGCTGTTGTTGTAACAGTTGTTGTTGTTGTTGTTGCTGCTGCTGCTGCTGTTGTGGTTGCTGCTGCTGCTGCTGTTGCTGTTGTTGCTGTAGTTGCTGCTGCTGCTGTTGCGGTTGAAGTTGGTGCCCCATTCCTGGCTGTACAAGCTGGGATAATTGTTGTGGGTTCATTGACATGGAATTCTGATGCAACTGGGTAGATGAAGCCAATTGCTGCTGCAGGAGGACCTGTGACTGTCTCTGATGTGATTGAAGACGGAAAGAAGGTGAGACAGGACCAGACATCGTAGGCATTTGCTTCAACCACTGCTGCTGTGACAATGAGTTCTGCACCATAGTTGATTGTGCATTCTGTCCCATCCCGGACAACTGAGAGTTCATAAATGCAAGAGACGATGTCCTTGATAGGCCTTGAGCCTGTAGATTTAACAGAAACTGTACCATAGTAATCACGTACAGAAATTTAAAGTAAAACACATAATGAAAATAAGGTGGCATCAACAGCACAAATGCTGCTTATGACATGTCAATTTCTATGTACAATGGGTTCCAACCAGGCACCAATCATAAGGACAACTAAATTAAACAGTATGCATGAGGAAAATTTTACAGGAATGAATCAAGTACTTCTAATTGCCTTAACAAAGTCAAAAAGAAAAAAACAATGCCAGTTGGGAAGTAAAGAACGAGGAGATATTACTGTTGAGCTACCTTCTCATTTCAAACTATGGTGTTCTCGACAAGAATAAATGTACTCTCAAAGGTTGAAGAGATGGCCATTGCATGGTCATTCTAATTTTATCAGTTCAAACATGAGAGGGTCAACTAGTTTAGCCCAAGTTTTCAATCAAAAAATCAGGTGACCAAGATATGCAAAGTGTAAATGCAATAGCTCAAGTTGAAACCGAAAATGGCACTCAAATTGTGAGCATATATATCAACGACCAGTACAAAAAAGAAGAATCCTTTAAAAACATTGCTACATGGATGAATATTTTAAAGAACTGCATGAGAAGGTAAGGAAAGAAAGAAACTCCAACAGGTCAGAATGATGTATCATTACGCAAGAAAAAAATTCCTCGACATCAGGAACTCCTCCTCTTCAGTGTCACCATGGATTGCAGCGAAATGGAAACCGTGCAAAGCTTGGATATCAGCAAGCAACAGAGTAAAAACAATATCTTGCCACAAACTGGCCCATACTGGTGGATCAGAGTCCTAGGTGGAAAGTGTAGGGATATGAATGCAATTTATTCTGTTCCATTATATTTGTTAAAATAAATTATAGGATATGAAGGCACACAGATGCGAAATGAAGCCATGGATTTTCCATTATAAGAGAGAGCCAATTCAAAAGCTTTGCATCCAATAGCCGCATCTATCAAATACCATTAGGTTAAAGCATTTTGCTCATGTGAAAGAATTATGCATGACATCTTATGGCAGGTTGGGCTAGCCAACTCATAAGTCATAGTATGCAATACCAGGAGTATTGTATAGTCAGCATTCTGAAACTGCTTTGTTTCAGAAAGTGAAAGATACTCATAGTAAGAAGTCTAAGTGAAGATAACTTATGTTATATAGAAAGCAAAAACAATCCATAAAAAAATAGAAATTATAAATCCAATCATGGAAATTAAAGTTGACCAAATTCAATGACTTGAGTCTACAAGAAGGGGCAACTCATACCTGAGAAGAGGTGAGCGGATTCTGTTGTCTTATTTGCCCTGGAGTCATCCTCTGTTGAGCATATGCAAGAGCCGCATTAGGTCTTAGTTGAGATTGAGAGCTCAGATTAAGTGACCCCATTATTCCCATTGCTTGCATTCCCTGCAAAGCCTGCCCTGGAGAATTACCATGATGGAATTGGGATCCTTGGGCTAATCCAGATTTTTGCCTTGGCTACATTCAAAGCCTCACACGCTTTAGAGAACATTGAATTTTTCATGAAACAGCACATGTAATTATTCTGCTTGGTCAATCACTAAGGCAGTATTGTACCTATAACAAAGAGACTCACTGGTTTTTAGACACACTGTAACTAAACTTGAAGCTGAATAGGCGAGGAAGAATTAGCATAATCTCCAATGACACAAAACACTGACCAAACGTCATACTGGAGAGCTTTGCATTTGGTACCAAGTAATGGAAACAAATTGAAAACATAATGAACTGTAGCAACGTTTTTTATTTTATTTTTTTTGAAGTTAATAGTGTGTTGAGAAGAAATAAGTAATTCATCCAATAGGATGTCACAATTCTTTTTCTTTTTTTTTTATTACAGGGAAAGCAGGAGACAAAAAACAGAAACTTGGTTAGAAAATACTAAAGGATAATCTAACTCCTAAATTGGAAACATAAAAAATTCTAAAATGAGGTAAAATCTGTAGTCTTGCACAAGTTAACAAATAGTGGCTCCTCTTTTTTCTGGATTCCCATCATCTCTATAACTCGGTTGATAGCTAGCCCCACAATTTTGGCTACGAAATCTCAGTCAGCCTTTCAATGAAAGTTCAAATGGGAAAGAAAAAGAAAACAAAGGAAGGACACGGGACAGCACTGCCACTATACTATCTAATACCTCACAGAAAAATTAGTCTCTCCAGAAACAGAGCATTGCAATAACGCTACAAAGTAGCAGTGTTTATTAAAAGCGTTCAACTAACCAACAAGTATCAACTTTGAAGGAATGCTTATCTAAAATAATTATTTTAGCTAGTACCAAAGTACCAGAAATCTTATTAGAAAAAAAAACAAAAACACTACCAAAAGATGTGCCCAGACTTCATGACGAAGCTAACACTTCTTTTAAACCAGACTTTTTGTTTCATTTAGATAATCACTTTCATGTGAATATAATTAAGCACTACATTAATTACCGCAAGAGCTACAAATGAATAGAACAAAATCCAATACGTACCGAAGACAATAGCTGTGACTGCAAGTTCAATTGAGCTGCAGCGGCTGCAGCTGCCGCTCCGGTGAGCATGGGCAGGTGTCCACTCTGCCCAAGAAGTGGTGAACGAGACAAATTGGTCCCACCCATTTGCTGATTCTGCGAATTCTGTTGAATTGAAGCGGAAGGAGTAGCACCAAAATTCATTTGGCCATACAAGGCTTGTTGTTGCTGCTGTCTGAGAACAGCATATTGATTACTCTGCTGGTTGTTAATCTGGGTTAGACGAGAAACAGACGGCGATCGTTGAAGATTGTGAGAGACTTGATAGGGTGACATAGCAGTAGAATTCTGCTGCTGCTGTTGTTGCTGTTGCTGTTGCTGCGGGTCCATGGACGGGGAGGAAGAAGAGAGTTGTGCGGTTTGAGGCAAATTGGACATGTTGGGTAGACTGGTCGACTGAATTGGTGGGGATGTAACGGAGGAAGAAGAGAGTTGTGTTGCTGTGGTTGTATTAGCGAATGCCGTTTGGTGTTGTGATTGCTGGGAATGGGATGGATCCATGGAGTTTTGGTTTTGGTTTGGGTTTGGGGAGGAGAGGGTTTTAGATGGTGATGAGGCAGCACCACCACTCTCAGCCATGGAATTGATTAAAAAGGATTTGGATTTCCTGATTTGGGGTGTTAAACTTCGAAACCCATTTCTCCGATTGCTGAATTGGGTTTGTTTTCCTGTTTTTTTCCTCCCCGCACCGGAAGAGCTCACCTATCACGGGCTCCATCAATCAATCAACCTCCAGCTAAAAATAAAAATAAAAATAAAAATAAAATATGCATATATATATATATTTATTTATAAAAATATTACTATTGCAGTGAAAAATATGATATGTTGATAAATAAATGCATAGAAATTACATTTCATAAGAAATGGATGAAAAATAATAAAATAAGAAAAAAAAAATTGTCTTTTCAATAAGCTAATGGTATGTTGATGGTGATAGTTTCAAAATCAACCAAAAAAGTATCTTTATAGGTACAATTTGTTGTCAAATTCTAAAGTTTTATTTTTTTACAATTTATTTTCAAAAAAGATTCAATGTACATTAATCTATATTTTATCCGCGCGATGCATTCAACTGACATGCAAACTCTCCTGAGTCCTGAGTCAAACAAAACAAACAAACTCCGATGGCTGAGAAATTAAAAACTTCAACAACTAAGGACTTCTTAAGCCAATGATTAAAATACAAGTAACAAGGAATTGGTTGCCAATCACAGTCCTCAATTGAAAGTATCAAATGACAAGCAGCAATCCAGTAAGTTACACATGCATATATATACAGCTAAGTGAAAGCATCACAATGTTCTTTTAATTTCCCTTTCTGATTTACACAAGATGAGACCTTACAAGGCACAAAGCAATTCATTCTTTACAATTCATTTCCAAACCACTAAATAGCATCTTCAGAGGACCTTGAGAACAACTTTGCTGGTTGTATGAACACCCTTTACGGCTAGTTTCAACACATTGCGACCCCAATACAACCTGTCGAAAATAGGTGTCAGGAAGAAGACAATCACAACAATCAACATAAAACTGAGCACCCCAACAGAGCAGATCAGGTTTGAAAACTTATTCTCACATTCCACAATTCACTTCAGAGGTTAACAAAGTTCAAATTCTCATTTTATGGTTGAACGTAAAGAACACATTCACCACAAATGTGCTATTAGTTAGTGCACCTAGCATATGGCCTTTTTGTCTTGACAAATAAATACACGAAATGCAAAAAAAAAGACACATTCGTAGTCACAACAAACGTAAGCACTCACCCAGCCAGTGCAAGCCCCCAGGTTGTCAAGGTATAAATCAGCATCCCTGCATGCCAAATGTTCATCACCTTCTCAAATTTGCTCACACCAGCTAATGCTTGTGCCACAACTGCAGGTTGAGAATCCCATAGGAACCCAAGGTAGTTTGTTAGTAGGACCATCCAAATTAATGCATCACAAACATACATGGAAGTGAAGATGCCCATGTAAGTCATAAACAAGCAAGGAATTCTAAAATGTCCATGCATCAGACTTAATATCAAGTCCTAGTTACACAGTTACCTGTATATGCAAGGTGTGATAGCTTAAGACTACAAAAGAAACATCATAAAAGGTGCCATTCTAGTATCTTTTGCTAATTAATGAACTT
Organism: Viola odorata; assembly: GCA_963691705.1. Taxonomy (NCBI): domain Eukaryota; kingdom Viridiplantae; phylum Streptophyta; class Magnoliopsida; order Malpighiales; family Violaceae; genus Viola; species Viola odorata. The sequence continues at coordinate 59,539,105 of OY829542.1, forward strand.
TATCCAAGCGTATATTCTGGAAGCTAGACATCTTCATTTGAATTTCTAATTACTAGCCAAATATAGTCTTTGGATGCCATCACCATTCAAGATAAGAATTAAGATTCACTAGAACAGTATGCCACTAGCTGGCTCAGTCATTCACATACCCTCCTTCAATAAAAACGATAGGAGATCATTAACTGCATCAACTATTCAAAAACCTGTTCCATTTCTCATAAGTAAATACAGTATTTGAGATATCAAATAGCATTCCAGATCATTAAAAGTTCAAATACAAACTTGCCTTTTTGCAGCTCCTCTGGAGTTAGGTTCTGCAATTGCAACATATGTAATCATGTGAGATGTTACAAATTAAGTACATAGCTATCATCAAATCATCCTTCGAAATTGTTAAATGGTAACTACCTGAGCCTTAGGGTTTGACAAGATGCATTTGGCCATAAAACTGGCAACCCCATCTACCACAAGTTCCTCAGTAATAACCAAATAATGCTCATCATCAATTCCACTCCGCTCGACGCCATTGGTAGGTACCTTTTCATCTGCAACCCATACCCACCAACTAGGCTCTTCATTCTTAACATCAACTAAAACCTCTGCCGAACGCACATCCTCACCTTTGAAAAATACACCAACCAAAACTATCTAAATATACACGAACATGCAAAAATTAACACATGATACAATATTAAACAGGAGAAAGAAACCTGTAGCCTCTTTGAAAGGGAATCCAATGGCGCATCCACTGTGCTGAAGAGATTCAAGCTGAGTCAAGAAGTTTTCAGAATCCACCGTAGCAACCAAGCGCGCATATAACTGAAATTGAAAAGAAAAAGAAAAAATAAATACCCAAATACATAATCTGTTCCAGCAAATAATCTCAAGTGCGCAAATGATGACATACATCAGAAGGGCATTCGTTTAATAAGCAAGGAGATTCGGACAAGTTTTGAAGGAGTTTCAGATTCTGCTCCAGTAAATTCCTCAAGCGTTGATTCTCAGACCGCAGAGAGTCCAAATCATGGTCCTGGGGCGAAGAATTGGAGTTATCCGAGGTGGGTTCGCGATTGAAGCTCTCGTCTTGGTGGTAGAGATGGTGGTGGTGGGTGGTTTCCATGGCCGTCCAGGCAAGGTCAGCTACTTCAAGCACCGTCTTTGCAACCTCTATGGCGCCGTGGCCTCCCATGGTGTTTGATTTTGCGGTGCGGTGAGGGGGAAGTCGGGGGTTCGATGATTGGCGTGTTGCAGAAGGGGAAAGAGACGACGTTTGCTTATGACGGGCGACAGGCGACAGGCGACGGGAGGACGATTAAATCAATTTTGATGCATAACAGAACCGATCCGGTCGGTAGTTTCTATAGGAAAAAAAAACCGGTCGGTTATTCCTTAACAGAACCGGTCCGGTCTGTAGTTTCAGTATTTTTTTTTCTTCCACCTACTTCTAGAGCTGTCAATCCGGACCCGAGACCCGATCCCGAGACCCGGGAAATCGGGCCAGGTCGGGTCCCAAAAATAGTCTCGAAAATTTTTGGGACCGGGTAAAATTTTCGGGACGGTTAGGTCGGACCCGGGAGACCCGTCTGGTCTGTCCCGAGACCCGACCATCACCATCCCTAAAAAAAAAACCCTAACCCGCAACAAAACATCTTTCTCTAATCTCTTCTTCCTCACCCATCTCATCTTCAGCAAAATCATCTCCTCTCAATTAATCCACCCACTTCATCTTCTTCCTCCTCTCCACTGCCGATGTCGATGATCCAGCCAAACCCAAACCACCACAATCATTTAATTAAGGGGTAATAGTTCAAAGGCCCCCTGAACTATAGTCGAAAAACAGATGCCTCCCCTGGACTAAAAAAATTCAAATGGAGGTCCCTGAACTAAAGGTCAACGAAATCGGGGTTCCTGCCGTCAGTCAAACTAACTTTCTGTTAGTTTTTACTTATTGTTGCCGGTTGCAACTTATTTACCATAATGCCATTATGTATTAAATAATATAATTAATTTAAAAAATCAGAAAAAAATTAAAAATTCCAAAAAAAATTAAAAAATCAGCAAAAAAATTTAAAGTAAGAAAAATATGAATTTCCAGAATTTCTTTCTTTCTTTTTCTTATTTTCATTTTCATTTCTTATTTTTTATTTTCCATTATTAAAATTACCATATCCATCATTAAAATTAATTAAAGTCTCCCAATTCCATCATCCTATCACCTTCTTCACCCTCTCATCCTTCTTCCTCACCGTCGCACTTCCCTTCCCCTCTCTTCGCCTCCTCTTCCTCCTCCTCCCAAACCCTATCCAAACCACCAACAACGACGCCGAACTGGTGCTGGGTAGGCCGGATCTGGAAGGAAGATGATGGTGGCCGGATCTGGTAGTTGGCGAGGTGGAGCTCCGGCAAGTGGGAAGATGGTGACCGGATCTGGAAAAAAAAAGACCGAATTCCTATTTTTTGACAGCCCCCGCTCTTCCCAGATCCAGATTCAAGATCCACAAGTTAATCTCTCGCTCCTCTCTCTCTGCTGATATTTCTTCGTTTATGGCACCTCAGCTTGCAAAGTTAGGCGCTTGCTTCCTAAACCGGGAGGATTTGGGTTGATTTTTGGGTTTGTGATGGTTAGGGCTGTCCATCGGTCGGTATATCGGTATACCTACCGAAATATTTCAGTATTCGGTATACCGAATACTCAAAAAAAATTACCGTACCGTACCGAACTGAATTTCGGTACCGTACCGAAATACCGAATTTCATTCGGTACGGTATTTCGGTATACCATAATACCGAAATTAATTATTTATTAAAGGCTTTAATAAGAATATTATTGAATAACCCCTATTAGAGCACCGCGATCATTCAAAAATTCCTTGGAAAATTCCTCACCGGTCTGCACAGAAATATTATTTACATTTCTACTTGCATTTCCTCTGTCACTTGCCACACGTTTGTGCGCATTACCACAAATCCTTTGCCCTGAGCTACCAGGAGTCTTAGCTGCCATGGAAAGGAGATGGGGATATTGGATACAGTATACACCGTGAGGGAGATGAGAGGTTGGTTGATCGTATTCGTGGATACACCGTGAGGGAGGGAAAGAAGATTGAAGAATGATGGGCTTGGCCAACCCAGCCCATGCCTGCCAAGGGCCCAAGCCCATGCTGCCATCCACAAGCCAAGTGGCCCAAGTGCATGTAATTACAGTACACTGTACAGTGTACTTGGAAGTTCGGTACGGTAGGTTGGGTAATGCCGAACTTACCAAAAAACTTACCGTACCGTACCGAAAATTTATTTCGGTACGGTACGGTAATACCGAATTACCAAAATAATGAAAAAATACCTACCAAACTTGCGTTCGGTACGGTACGGTATTTCGGTAATTTCGGTATGCTAATTCGGTGGACAGCCTTAGTGATGGTGATTGATTTTGGGTTTGTGATGGTCGCCGATTTGGTGAGGCAGTGGTGATGGGTGTTTGTGGCGGTTGAGGGATTGGGTTATTTAATTCGGGTTTGGCCATGTGGCTGCTTGGATTTGTTTGTGGCCGTGTGATGGTTATTTAATTTGGGTTTGTGATGGTTATTTAATTCGCTTTTACTATGTGTCTGCATATTAACTTTTTTTTTCCCCGTAAACTGAGTGAATTTTTATTAGTAACCAAAAGAGTAGAAAATGGGGTAGGGTATTTGTTGCGGAAGATGAACGCTTGGGAAGCCTCATCAGCCTCTCTTGAGCTGAAGCACATGAGAAGCACCTCCATGGATGAATGTCACCTTGAACGAAAACCTGGACTTCTATACGTTTCCTATGGAGTTGATTAGCAAACCTTGATTTAATTGATAAAATAGAAACGTAGGTCAAGGAGTCTGATGATTCTTTTTTTTCTTTCTTCATTCTTTTGCAGATCCTGCATATTATGCACTAGTTTGTGGTGGAGGATCCAGGTCTATTGGGCATCAAAGAATTAAAAGGATGTAATTTATTTTAATAAATAAATAATAAAAGAATTGGGGCATATTAAAGGTTTTATGCTAGAAACAAATTGCCAAACATTTAGATTTAAAAAAGAGAGGAAAGGAATGAATTAAAAAAGATGTAATTTATTTTAAAATAAATAATAAAATAGTTGAGGTATTAATTGATAGTATTAAAAGTTAAAGATACCGGAAATAAGTTGAGAAGCTTTTAGATTTAAAAAAAAGGGAAGGAATTATATTATTTTTATGTACTTTTGAAATTAATTATAGTATTATTTTTGAATTTTTGAAATTAAATATATTATTTTTCTGTATTTTTAGCGTAAGAAAATAAGGAAGAGAGAAATTTTGGAATAAGAAAATTAGAAAGAAAGAATTTTTTAAATTTTTTAAATTTTTTAATTTTTTTATATAATTACCTGTTGCAACAGGTTTAAAAAAAAAAAAAACCTGTTGTAGCAGGTAACCCAGAATGTTAAATTTGACTGACGGCAGGGACCTGGATCTCATTGACCGTTAGTACACGGTACCCGGATTTGAATTTTTTTAGTCCATGGGAGGTTTTTGTTTAAAACGATAGTACAAGGGGCCTAATAACTATTACCCCTTTAATTAAACCTATGCACAACAGTTAAACCCAAACCAAACCACAATTAATTAATTAATTAATCAAACCAGCAATTAATCAAATAAACCCCATACAATCAACAATTAAGCGGCAAAGCGACAGCAGCTCCGGCAGCAAGGCGGCAGCGACTCCAGCAGCACGACAACAGCGGCGGTGACGAGACATTGACGCAGGAGAAGCGTTCGAGGGAGGAGAAGAAGGCGACGAGACACCACGCCGCCGCTGCCACCGCCACTTACCACGCTGACGTTGCTACCACGACGCCGCAACCCCTCTTCCGATCCATCATCACCGCTCCCGTCAACCAGCAGCCACCACCTCCTAACCACGACGCCACAATCGCCGGCCAGCCTCACCGCCACAACACCACCATCGCCGAATCTCCCTGCTCATCATCCAAATTAAAAGAAAAAAGAGAGGAGAAAAGAGTGCAGAGAAAGGAATAGAAAAAGGAAAGAAAGGAAAGAAAAGTGAAAGAGGAGAGGGAAAAGTAAAGAGCAGAGAAGGAAGTAAAGAGAAAAGAAAAGAGGAGAGTGACCTTGTAATACGGGCCGGGCCGGGTCTAGTCCCGGACCCGAGCCATTTTTTCGATTTTTTCCGGGTCTGTCGGGTCCCGGGTCGGGTCCGACCCGCAGACCGGGATTGACAGCTCTACCTACTTCTAACCAAAATAATTTGGTGTGCAAAATTCATTATCACAATTACATCTCACATCCTTTATAAGAATATGCAGAATTAAGCAAATTTAAGATCAAGCATGTATAAATTCTTGGATTAAAAACAATATTGAAGAATTTAATTTATAATATTTATAATACCCCTTAATATAATAATAATAATAATAATATATCACCATTTTACAAAAAATTATAAGAATTTGGTTTAGTGGAGTGGAGCCAATTCGTCGTTTGTGTTAGGTGTTCGTCTTTTTTGAAAACTCAAAGGAAAGTGATGGGAAGGAAAGGAAGTTTCGTGGTAATATGGAGGGAAAATAGAATTTTTGGCACCTCCACTCTATTTAAATGACTGATTTGGTACCTCTCCTTTTTTTTGCTTTCAAATGGCACCTCCACTCAAATGAAATGTCACATTTGGTACCTCCCTATAACACCGTTAGTTCGTGACTGTTATCTGTCCACGTGGCATGCCACGTCGAATGCCACGTCACAGGACAATGACGTGGCATGCCACATCATCAACCCATCTCGATTTTTTTTAAAATGGTCCTTAATAAACGACGCGTCGTTCACTCCTTTATTTAAACCATGGTTTTTACCTCACCGCACGCTCCCACGCCTGTTCTTCTTTCCCTTCGCTCCACTTTAAACCATGGATTATGTTATTTGTGGATTAAGTATTTAACTCATACAATTGTACTTCTTTTTATTGAGTATCACTTGGATGGAAAATGCTCCAATAAGATGCTTTCTTTATTTGAAAATGATTAAAAGGAAACTGGGAAGGAAAAAAAAAAAGATTGACCCGATTGAGGGCTTTAATAAATGATAAAATTATGTATTATTTATATATGATAGCAAGATAACATAAAACGCAAAAATATGGTAATTCCATACGAATGACAAACATGATTCACTAGTTGTGATCAAATCCATCCATGTAATTAATTTCATATACTCTATTTCGAATTCACAGGAAAAGGTTCAGAGTATCATCACCACCTAAGTCAACTACACTCTAAAATTTGAGGTATGATATTTCACCAGTGGATGTAAAAACATCATACGCAGTACTGCACAAATATACAGGCAGATTTTGACATCATAAATCTTTATACAAAATTCGAAAGGTGAAAATAATTGCTGCAGTGAAGCAGTCAGTCCCTAACCTTTACTTTCCAAGCCTGCATATATAAATAAAGACGTAAAAAAACAATGAGCTCTAAAATAATTGCAGAGGGATTTGGCACACATTTATTATTTATAATGCTTTTTTCCACCAACTATATTACCTATCTTCTTCTTCTACATTAGTCGGCGGGCACTGACCCAACCAATCCAATTTCCAAACACCAAAACAAGAAAAAACCAGTAGGCGTGTGGTAACCACGGCGTCGGCTGCGATGACACTTGTCGTTCAAGTGAAAGATCGAAAGAGAGACATTGAAGCGACAGAGAGACGTCCGTGAGCGTTGATTCAAGTTTATTTGGGAATTGATTCGGATTCTAGGGTTTGGATTGAGTGAAAGAGAAGGGAAAAGTGGAGGGAAGGGAAAGAAGAACAGGCGTGGGAGCGTGCGAGCGTGCGTTGAGGTAAAAACCATGGTTTAAACAAAGGAGTGAACGACGCATCATTCATTCCTTTGTTAAAAGAGTGAACGACGCGTTGTTAAGGACCATTTAAAAAAAAAACCGAGATGGGTTGATGACGTGGCATGCCACGTCATTGTCCTGTGATGTGGCATGCCACGTGGACAGATAACGGTCACGAACTAACGATGTTATAGGGAGGTACTAAATGTGACATTTCATTTGAGTGGAGGTGCCATTTAAAAGCAAAAAAAAGGAGATGTGTCAAATCAGTCATTTAAATAGAGTGGAGCTGCCAAAAATTCTATTTTCCCTAATATGCAGGCAACTCCTATTTACAAACGAGCAATGATATTTTGTAGGAAAAGTTAGGTAGAAAAAATAGGCGGATGACAATTCCGTAAATAAAATGATCAATTTATTTACAAAATTGCCATCACACATTTACGAAACTGCCATCACATATTTACGGAATTGCCATCCGTCTATTTTTTCTGCCGAACTTTTCCTGCAAAATATCATTTCTGTTTACAAAATCATTTCTTTAATCTCTGCAGCTGATCAGTTTCTCTCATTATTTCCAGCTACACCTTATCCTTTCATTTCCTAACAAAAATGGCTTCGTCTCCTTCTTCTTCATCATCTTCGTCTTCTTCTGTTACCCTCCATCAAGCGAGACGTAACGATGTATTCCTCAGTTTCAGGGGAGAGGATTCGCGCAGTGGATTTACAAGCCATCTCCATGATGCCTTATGCAAGAACCAGATCCTTACTTTCATTGACAACAACCTAAAGAGAGGATACGACATTGCTCCATCACTTGTTACTGCAATCGAAGAATCCACGATTTCTGTCGTCATCTTCTCCGAGAACTATGCAGATTCCAGATGGTGCTTGAAAGAACTCGCAAAGATCATCGAATGTAAACACCTTAATGATCAGATTGTTATACCTGTGTTCTACGAAGTAGATCCATCGCACATCAAGAAACAGACTGGAAAATTTGGAGTTGCTTTTGATAAGCTTAAAAAGGGGGTACAGGAGGGGGAGATGGATTGGAACAAGGTGAGGTCTCCCTTGGAGGAAGCAGCAAGTATATCCGGATGGGGTACCCAAACCATCAGGTAAGGCTTTTGCTTGAATGAAGTTAGTTCTGTTCTTGGTGTGCATTAACACCATGAAAGATTTCAGTTCATTCATATTTCATTTAATCTAGTGATTGGTATAAATGTTTGTAGTTTAAAGAACCTACATGAATTGATGTTGTGCAACTTATAGGATGGATGGGACTCTTATCACTTTTACCATACAAAACACGGCCGGGAAAAGTCAGAATTTGGCACCTGCACTTGCATTGATGGACTAATTTGGCACCTCCTTCGGTAAAACGATTTAAAAGGCACCTCCACTTGACTAATATGACACTTTTGACACTCGTCATTGACGCCGTCCGTCCTCCACCATTATGTGATGACGTGGCATGCCACGTGGCATGACACGTCATCAACATGATGCCATGTCATCAAATAATATAATTAAATTTTAAAAAATAATAAAAATAATAAAATTAATTTTAAAAATTCAAAAAAATAATATAATTAATTATAAAAATTCAGCAAAATAATGTAAATAATTTTAAAAATTAAGAAAATTTAATTTAATTAATTATAAAAATTATAAAAAATATTTTAATTAATTTTAAAAATTAAGAAAATAATATAATTAATTTTAAAAATTCAGAAAATTAATATTATTAATTTTAAAAATTCATAAAATTAATATTATTAATTTTAAAAATTAAAAAAAATATATAATTACTTTTAATTTTTTTTAAAATAATGTTATTAATTTTAAAAATTCAAAAAATACTTTAATTAATTTTAAAATTTTAGAAAAATAATTTTATTAATTTTTAAAATGTAGAAAAATACTGTGATTAATTTCAAAATAACAGAAAAGTGCAGGTACCAAATTCTGACTTTTCCCAAAAGCAAAAGTAGAGATTTTCGTCATTTAACTAATTCGAAAAATGGAAAAGAAAAGTTGATATCGTAAAATTTCAAAATCAAAATCAAGGAAAAGGTAGAATTTGGCACCTGCACTTGCATTGATTGACTAATTTGGCACCTCCTTCGGTAAAACGATTTAAAAGGCACCTCCACTTGACTAATATGACACTTTTGACACTCGTCATTGACGTCGTCCATCCTCCACCGTTAAGTGCTGACGTGGCATGCCACGTGGCATGACACATCCCACGTCATCAAATAATATAATTAATATTAAAAAATTCATAAAAAAATATAATTAATTATAAAAATTCAGGAAAATAATGTAAATAATTTTAAAAATTAAGAAAATTTAATTTAATTCATTATAAAAATTATAAAAAAAAATTATTAATTTTAAAAATTCAGAAAATTAATATAATTAATTTTAAAAATTCAGAAAATTAATAATATTAATTTTAAAAATTCAAAAAAAATTATAATTTTTTTAAAAAATATTGTTATTAATTTTAAAAATTCAAAAAAATACTTTAATTAATTTTAAAAATTCAGAAAAATAATTTAATTAATTTTAAAAATCCAAAAAAATATTGTAATTAATTTTTAATTTCTTGGGTTGATCTTCATATTTAGTTTATGCTTGGGTTTGCCGAATTGGCAGCGGGGGATGGTGTTCCCACTCCGATTTTGGCGCCAAATCTGTTGTGGCGGTGGTGTGGTGGTGATCTGCTGAGAAGCATGTGGTGTGGTGGTGGTGCTCTAGATTTGCTACAATGGTACAGACTATTGTAGTTGCCGGTTATGGTAGGAGCTTCAGCGGGCTTGGGTTTCCAGCCGCTGATCATGAAAATTATTAATTTCCTGGGTAGATCTTCATATTTAGTTTATGCTTGGGTTTGCCGAATCAGCAGTGGGGGATGGTGTTCCCACTCCAATTCCGGCGTTTCCAGCCACTAGTCATGAAAACTAATTACATTTCTGTGTTTTTAAAATTAATCACAGTATTTTTCTACATTTTAAAAATTAATTAAATTATTTTTCTAAAATTTTAAAATTAATTAAAGTATTTTTTGAATTTTAAAAATTAATAACATTATTTAAAAAAAAAATTAAAAGTAATTATATATATTTTTAATTTTTAAAATTAATAATATTAATTTTCTGAATTTTTAAAATTAATAATATTAATTTTCTGAATTTTTAAAATTAATTATATTATTTTTCTTAATTTTTAAAATTAATTAAATATTTTTTAAAATTTTTATAATTAATTAAATTAAATTTTCTTAATTTTTAAAATTATTTACATTATTTTCCTGAATTTTTATAATTAATTATATTATTTTTTTTGAATTTTTAAAATTAATTTTATTAATTTTATTATTTTTTAAAAATTAATTATATTATTTGATGACGTGGCATGCCACGTCATCATGTTGATGACGTGTAATGCAACGTGGCATGCCCCGTCAGCACTTAACGGTGGAGGACGGACGGCGTCAATGACGAGTGTCAAAAGTGTCATATTAGTCAAGTGGAGGTGCCTTTTAAATCGTTTTACCGAAGGAGGTGCCAAATTAGTCCATCAATGCAAGTGCAGGTGCCAAATTCTGACTTTTCCCAAACACGGCCTGTATATATTTTCTAATTAGATCACTTTAACTGAATATCCAATGTTTATTTTTTATGTGTGTTTTCTAGCCCTGAGAGTAAGCTTATAAAGGCGATTGTGGGAGATATTTTGAACAAACTGAATCGAGTGGCATTGAATTTCCCCTCAAGTCTTGTTGGAATCGGTTCATACATTGAGCGGGTTGAAACTTTGTTATGCTTAGAGTCGCCACAATTTCGCATTGTGGGACTATGGGGTATGGGTGGCATTGGTAAAACAACTATTGCTCGAGCCGTTTTCAATCGTATTTACAGTACATTCGATGGATTCCACTTTGTTGAAAATGTTTCAGAAGAATTAAGGCACCAATCTGTAGATGGTTTGCGGAAAGAAATTGTATCGAAGTTGTTTGAAGAAGAAAGTTTAAATATGGGGGCTCGAACATTACGGCATGATTTTATAATGAATGATGTGGACGATGTACTCAAAGCCAAGAAACTGTTAGTTGCAGAAAGGCATGTATTTTGCGGAGGGAGTAGGATATTAGTAACGAGTAGGGATAAGCAGTTACTTAAGAATATAGTCGATGAGATGTGTGAAGTTGAGGGATTGAATGAGGAGGATGGTCTTCAACTCTTCAGCTTACATGCTTTCAAGCAAAACCATCCCACAAGAGATTGGTTGGAGTTGTCAGAGAGAGTGTTAAGTTATGCAAGAGGCAACCCTTTGGCTCTTGTTGTTTCAGGTTGCGCCTTATTTAATAAGAGCAAAGAAGAGTGGGTCAGCGCATCGTATGGGTTAAAGAACGAACCTTTCCCAGAGATTCAAGATGTATTGAGAATTAGTTACGATGCACTAGGTAATCAAGAAAAAAAGATATTCCTTGACGTTGCATCTTTCTTAGTTGGGAAGAAATTGGAGTTTGTTGTTGCATATTACACGGGGTTTATAAATGCAACACATTTCAAAATTAGTAAACTTGTTGACAAATCTCTCATAACTATTTCTAAAAATAAGCAGCTGGAGATGCATGATTTACTGAAAGAAATGGGCCTTTGCATTGATCGCGAAGAATCATCCAACAAACTCAAAGAGCGCACAAGGATATGGGACACCAAAGATGTTATTCATGTTTTGGAGAAAAGGAAGGTAAATAATGCACATATAGAGTTCTTTTTTTGTATAATCTGTAAAATTTAGACTATAATTATGCTTCGTCTTTTTTTAAACTAAAATTTTCTATTGGCTTTTATGTTAACTTTGATGTGGTTATCAGGGGAGTTCAATGATTGAAGCTATAAGTGTAGACCTTTCTCAAGTTGAAAGGATATTGCATTTAGATTGTGATGCGTTTGCAAAGTTAGATGGTCTTAGATTTCTAGAATTTCGTGGTGCAGTGGATCAGGAAAGTAAAATGAAGTTTCGTGGGGAGCATGTTGAATTTCTTCCTGAAGAATTAAGATATTTTAGATGGGATGCATTTCCACTTACCTATTTACCATCAAAGTTTTGTGTTGAACACCTTGTGGAGCTTCACATGGATTATAGTGAAATTAAAGAGCTATGGACAGGAAAACAGGTTTGTTTCTTGTTTGTGATTTCTTTTCATTCACTGCACGTGGTTCATTCCACAAGATATTTAGTTTTACTAAATTAATAATGTTTTTTTGGCAACTTTACAGAATATTGAGAATTTAAAAGTAATCAGCCTTCATGGGGCCAAGAATTTGGTGGAGTTTCCAGATGTTTCAGAAGCTAAGAATATTCAGGAGATCAGACTTGGGTACTGTGCGAGTTTAGTTAAGGTTTCTTCCTCTATTCAGTATCTTCCCAAGCTGCAATATTTTATCCTTGTGGAAAATGCAAGTTGTGGAAGTGTTCCGACCAACTTTGATTCAAAATTACTTGACTATCTTAATCTAAATGACTGCCGAGGCATCAAAATGTTTCCACAAGTTTCGTTGAATATAAGAGAGCTATATTTAAATGAGACAGACATAAGAGAGGTGCCCTCATCAGTTGAGTTTCTCAAGAGACTCAAAGGCTATCTATGAGCGGATGCAAAAAGTTATCAATTATCTCAACTAATATCTGTAAGTTGGAGTCTCTTTGTTTTCTTGAGTTAAGTGATTGCCCAAACCTTGAGAGCTTCCCAGAGATCTTGGAGCCTATGGAATGTCTAAACTTTCTCTATTTGAATGGGTGCCAAAGATTGAAAAGCCTTCCAAACAGTTTTCATAATTTGAAGTCTGTTTTTCAGTTGAGATTAGATGAGACAGGTATTACAGAGTTACCCTCATCTATTCAACATCTAATTACACTTGATCGTCTGCACCTCACTAAGTGCAAGAACCTAACAAGCCTGCCAAGTTGCATTCACAATATGAGAAATCTCAAGGCAATTCATTTGGGCGATTCAGGCATTGAAGATCTATCAGCATTACAAGAACCAGGGCAGCATTTGGTTTCATCGGCAGATTCAGCTGTCCAGATGCTATTTCTTCGTCGTTGCAATTCATTGGAAATATCAGACGCTGCTCTACGAAGCTTCTCCTCACTGGTGTATTTACTTCTAGCGGATAACAATTGTGAGAGCTTACCTGAAAGTATTGGACAACTTTCTGGTATGAGAGATCTTGATTTAAGCAGTTGCAAGCGCCTTCATTCCTTACCTGAAACCATTGTGAAACTCTTTAAACTGAGAGTTCTTAGATTAAGCTACTGCGACAGCCTTCGCTCTTTACCTGCAAACATAAAACAACTTTCTCAACTGCAAGAGCTTCAATTGACATGTTGCTCGAGTCTCGGATTTCTACCGGAGCTTCCCAGCTCGTCTCTTGAGATTCTTAATGCAAATTGTTGTGGCTTGCTTAAGACCATATCATCAGGTTGCTTCTCTGAATGCACAACAATTAGATTTATAGGACTTGCAAATTACTTCAAATTGGATGACGAGGACCGTAGTGAAATTCTGGACACTGCTTATTCAAAATTCCAGTACTGCAAGTTAGACCTGCAGGTATGTATTTTCATACACCACAACCTTATGTTTTACTTAGCTACGCTTTCAAATATAGTCAAGTCTTCTCCTGATCTCCCTAATTAAATCAATAACTAAGTTGCATGTGTTCATTACAGGGATTTCAGAACTCTGATGCTTTTGAAATAATGTTGCCGGGGAGTGATATTCCAGAATGGTTCTGTACCCAAAGCCTTGGATCTTCCCTGACGTGTAAGGTACCACTTCCCTCAAAGTGCAGGGATGATGAGTTGTTATATAGATTTGCATTTTGTGTTGTCCTGAAGCCAAATGGCAGCAACTCCAATATTAACGTAGACTTTGACGACATCAGAATAACTTGCTCTGTCAAACCAACCTTCCATCATACCCTTCTACTTTCCGCAAAAGATCTTTGTGTCCGCTTGTATGATAATGTTGAACATTTGTTACTGTGGTACAACACAAGTGATGATGGAGGCATGAATGATGAGTTGAGTGAATATTTAGGGAGTGAGGTTTCACTTGAATTCCGCATCGAGAAGGGAGAAGTAGAGGTCACAAAATGTGGAGTGTACTCCTTATTATAGTATAAAAGATATGCTGTGCGGAAGCAGCTCATCATCATTCTCATGCCTTTAGGTTCGTCTTCTTCCTCTTTTTTGCTTCCACTTCTCAATGTACGTGTTTTTTCTTCAAGTAAGGTGATCGAGATTTTTCCATACTAATTACTTACTAGCTTTTAGAAAAAAAGTATTTTCCATATATGTTACTCCTTTCAAATCTGCTCTGCATCATGATAGCTTCCAGAATCCCCAATAACCATCAAATTGATTATTTTAATCTTCGTATATTTCCCTAAAAGGTCGATTTTGTTGTAGATTGAATCAGAATGCATTTGTGCAAGACATTGGACATTAACTAATTAAATATAAAGCAATCAGTCGTTTTAGGGAGTTCAACTCCTTCATATCATGCGAGTGTCTTTTGTGTAATTATCACATATCTATCTATTATGGGAGCCCCTCAGTGTTAAGGCATTGAGAGCTTAGATATATACTGATATACGTCACTGATTCGGTACGTAACTTCATAATTAGCCTAACAATGTGTATACTTATCCTTTTATAGAACAGATTGGGGCTTAATGTTAGTTGTTGTTGACAAGAAGTGAAGACGGAAGACCTAAGCAACCAGAAAAGGGAACATAGACAGTAGACTGGACCTGTGATGTGAGTATTGGTCGGCCGGACAAACACATTGTGCATTCAGGCAGGGCCGCGCATGGCTCAGCGCACATAGCCATGGCAGCGCTCGAGAAGAGGTACGCAAGGCACTGTGAGCGCATGTAGGGCTGGTAGAGCAAGGTCTAGTCACCTCCACTTATTATTTTCATTTTAATCAGTCTTTAACGTTTGTTTTTGTTCGATTTGATCCCACACGTTACCTCCATTAGATCCGCGGAGTTCCTCCTCCGTTAACGAGGCAAACGGCCGTTAGTTTTGATTTTTTTATTATTAAATCTGATAAAGTGTCTGACCGCGGGACCCACATGTCAGGAAAATTAATTTAAATTTTAAAAATATTAGAAAAATACGGAAAAATTAGAAAAATTAAAAGAAAAATATTAGAAAAATACAGAAAAATTAGAAAAATTAAAAAAAAATAATATTATTAATTTCAAAAATACAGAATATTTAATTTTAAAATTCAAAAATATATAATTAATTTTAAAATTCAAAAAAATAATTAATTAATTTTAAAATTCAAAAAAATAATTATTTAATTTCTTTCTTTCCTTATTATTTAATTTTAAGAAAAAAGAGTAGGAAAGAAAGAAATTAAGAAAAAAAAAAGGAAAGAAAGAGAAAAAAAGAAAGAAATTAAATAATTATTTTTTTGAATTTTAAAATTAATTATATATTTTCTCCCATTTTTCTCTCCCTTTTGACATTATTATTTTTTCTTTTCTTCTCCGTTTTTCTCTCCTTTTTTTTTCCTTTCTTTCCTAATTAATTTAAATTAATAAAATTAAAACGAATTTAACTAAACAAATTAAAAATAATTATTCCTACTTTTTCTTTTCTTTTCTTTTCTTCTTTTTTTCTTTTAAGAGAAATGGAGGAGAGATGGTGTGACTGTATGGTGGTTGGAAGAAAGAGTGGTTTATGCAGTGGAGGATTGGAAGAGAAATGGAGGAGAGAGAGGAGGAAGAGATATAGGAAACGAAATTTTGGAATTAAAATTAAAATTGATTTAGATTTTTAATTCCATTTTTTGTTTATTTCATTTTTAATTTTGTTAATTTAAATAAATTAGAAAAGAAAGAGAAAAGAAAAATGAGAAAAACGGAGAAGAAAAGAAAAAAAATGATATTTCCCGTTTCTTAAAATTCAAAAAAATAATTATTTAATTTCTTTCTTTTTTTCTCTTTCTTTCCTTTTTTTTCTTAATTTCTTTCTTTCTTACTCTTTTTTCTTAAAATTAAATAAAAAGGAAAGAAAGAGAAAAAAAAAGAAATTAAATAATTATTTTTTTGAATTTTAAAATTAATTACTTACTTTTTTGAATTTTAAAATTAATTATATATTTTTTAATTTTTTAATTAAATATTCTGTATTTTTGAAATTAATAATATTATTTTAATTTTAATTTTTCTAATTTTTCTGTATTTTTCTAATATTTTTCTTTTAATTTTTCTAATTTTTTCGTATTTTTCTAATATTTTTATAATTTAAATTAATTTTCCTGACATGTGGGTCCCACGGTCAGACAATTTAATAATAAAAAAATCAAAACTAACGGCCGTTTGCCTCGTTAGCGGAGGAGGGACTCCGTGGGTCTAACGGAGGTAACGTGTGGGACCAAATCGAACAAAAACAAACGTTAGGGACTGACTAAAATGAAAATAATAAGTGGACGGACCCCGTGAAAATAATAAGTGGACGGACCCCGGTTGCGCAATCCCCTTAATGTAGTTATCAATATGTAAGAACAGTAGCGTTTGATGAAGTTGTATAGTACTTGGCACGAAAAGAAAGTGTCGGTGTTAAGGATTAGGGAGCTTAGATATTGCACATTTCGTAAGAATCTTCATAATTACTAGACTAACAATGTCTATACTTTTCTCTTCTTTATTATAGATCAGGTTGGAGCCTTAATGTTAGTGGTGAAGATCCCTTTAGTCCGTTACATTTTCTGGTTTACAATGATTTGAATCTCTGATTAATAGTAAATTGTTGATTTTTCTATCAAGAAGTCCATAACTTTTGATCCGATCATCAGATCAAGTTGAAATTTGGCGTGCAGAAAGCTCGCATGGTTGAGAAAATTCAAAATTTATTTTAACCAAATACTACAGTCGTCTCGTGGTACAAAAAACTGCTACCACACCCACTACAAGCAAAATAGCTCTAGCACAGTCTACGAATTGGTTTTCAAACACGGACAAGTACTTCTCCACCTCGGCAGCTAAAGATGTTTTCGAGGAAATCAACTCAGCAACAACTTCAATGCTTCTTTTTCAGCTCCGGGTCCCTAAACGCAAGTTGTAAGTCAGAAATCAGTTCATCATTCAAATGCATTAACAGCTTTCTTTCAGTTTCAGTACAAGACAGACCTCTGAATATGATCGAGAATTAGGAGCCTTGGTCAGGGAGGGATTTTCACATCTCTAAGAGCACTGTAAAAACATACCACAGGCATCAGCTGAGCATCACGGTATGTCTATTGATAAGTTAATAAATAATACAATACATTTGCTCATTTAATAAAAGAAAGCATAGCTTTGAATAACTTATCACTGTATTTTATTTACACAGTTAAAAAATGACATCAAACTATCTAGTTACTTGCCTATCAGTCAGCAACGGTAATGTGTTGTCTGTTAGCAAGCCATTCTTGAAATTCTTCTCATAGTTCTGGAGGCCAAGATTATTTAACAAGGATCTTGCTCTGGCATAATTCACATCTTCAACTGGAGGTTGGGAGAACTTCTCCCCCTGAGTTAAAACACATGGACGCGAAGCAAAGGTAAGAATGAAAGGGATATAGCATAAGGAACACAATTTAAGTTTAACAATACAAGAATGACCGCCAAATAAAAATGAGTTTTCTCATTTGGTAAAACTAAGTTTATTTGCAGGCATATATATGCATAACAATATTGATATCAACAGTGTGTGTGCCGCAGATGCAGAGTAAATCGATAAATAAATCATGCATGGCTGTTCTTGCCAACGTCAGATATGGATTCACAATCATTTCTTCGAATGTAGCAAAGACGGTGAAACTTTTCTCTTGAAACTTACCTTGAAAGGGCGACCTTGAACAATAGCAAAGAAAAACCCAGAAGTCAGTGCATTTCCAGCAGGATTTGGGCCACCCATGCCACTCACCAAGGAAAACATGACTCCAGAACCAAAAGCTGCTGCCATGCAGCAATAATATCTTTAGATTAGATATACAGAGCCAAACTAACAGCACTAAACAAATTCAGGAGCAAGCTAAGGACGGATATGCACCCTAATCAGAAAGTACATGTCCAATAACAAGACATAATTAAGTGATAATCCTACATACACCATGAATATTTCATGACAGTTTGATATGTCATAATATAATTTTTAGTCCGTGTTTAATTGGAAAGTAGACTACTGTGTTTCCTCTTTCAAATTTTGAAATTCATTGCAATTCCAAGAGGCCATTTACCAAAAATGCACTTTCTCAACTATAGGGTAAAAAAATTGATTTTCATCCTAAGGTAGTAGAGATAGCAGTTAGTGAGTTAATAGTGTTAGCTCATAAACGAATCCTTTATCGGGGTATAAGTGCCTTGACAGTTGACAAAAGGAGTTTACCAGATGCCCAGTGCATAGGTAAATTTACCAGCATCCTGAAAGTAGACATTCAGAAATCTGGATTGCTAAAATCCACCAACATCCTAAAGAAAGAAACACATATCTATGACAAGCAGAAGATAATCTAATCTTTGTACCTCACAAATTTCTCCCTCTTTCCACCGATATACTGTGGCTTGTAACCACATTCAAACATTTTGTCGAGTCACATGTGCACCTTCAAGCCAGATCGGTTGCTTGTGATAATGTCAGTCTGCAGAAACTCCTGCAGAGTCAAAAGAACAATGCTGTTCTGCACCTCTATTCATAAAACAAGAACTCCAAGTAACTAAAGTAAAAAAGTTTCAACATTTGAGCAAAATACTTACAACAAGGCAGAATTGATTTTCTGCTGCTATTTATCGTTACACGAGAAGTTATAATAAGCTGCACCAAAATTACAAAAAAGTGTCCTGAGGCATTTTGAAAACACCAGACAGTACAATCAATACCTGCATTGTAGTGCACGTAATGGAAATCAAACGAAAAGTTATCTGTAACCTGGAAACTTTGAATGGTATCGCACAACGACAAACCAAGAAGTTCGTAATACATTTGGAACTGAGTTTTGTAAGCTCCAGAAGTTATCCGGATAAGAATAAACTATTCCTCAAATCATTATCAAACCTTAACAACTGTTGATCATTCCTCTTTTGGGATTCATCTGCTAGAACAAATCTTAAACTTCCCTTAAGCTTAAATCCACCAGCCTGTGAGAAGTTGTAATCTTTCAGACTTAAAAGATGCTGTAAATGGGAAATTGATGGAACCCTAAAATGGGATTTTATTTGCAGCTCTTAGAATTGAAACCCAGCTATCAAATGGACAATATTTATGCGGTTACCCTAAATGCATGCCTGCCATTGTCATTAACCCTTGAAATTAAAGAACACCCATGTTATTAAATTCATAAGAGTGAACATGTTCTTCAATATAATTCCTCTAAACTGACATATAAACAAAGATTGTTTCTTCTTTCTTTTATTCCATTCCTAACCTAAAACATGCCCTCTATGGAGGAATTGGTGTAGGTAACAGTAACATCATAAACAAAAGATGTTCCAAAATAAAAACATGGTAGATAAAAGAAGCATCGCATGATAAGAACATGGTATCCAATAATCCAAATGGAAAAGGGAAAATATCAGAAAAACAAAACAAACAAAAGAATACAAGAAAAGGGCAATTTTAAGTTAGGATTTTAAGAAGAAATGGAGGAAAAAAGGTGAATGAGCATACCCTGGAATTTAAAATGGGAGGTGTAAACAAGAAATCTGTATTTGGGTTCGGACAAGAGAGAGGAACAGGGATTGAGAGAGAGAAAGGGGTGCTTGGCTGCTTGCGTTGGTTTGCTTTGCCAAGGTTGGAGATGATGAGACCGTTATAAGTTACTCCCTCCGTCCACAATTAAGTGACGATTTTTTACGAAAAATTACTGTACATTTTATTTAACTTTTTAGTATTTGTTTTACTAAAAATTACAGTGCTAAAAAGACAGTTATTTGTAGATAGAGGGAGTATAACAATCAGGAGAAAAATAAAAAATTCTAACATAGTCCACCCCGATAAGGTAGGTGATCATTAAGTGGGAAAAGGCACCCCGGGGTCCCTATGGTTATTATTTTTATTTTAGTTGATCCCACTTTTTAATTTCTGTGACATTTGGTCCCATCCGTCATTGTCGTTAGCACCCGGGGGTCCCTATCGTCAAAATTGACGTTAACGGTCGCTTTTTGCCGTTAACGTCATTATTTATTATTTTGGCACGTCATCAAATTTGCGAGCCCCACATGAGAGAATTCCTAGACCAAATTGAAAAAAAAATCAATGATGCTGGACCAAATTAAATTACAATTTCACCATTGTTTTTTTCCGTAATTGAGTTTTAAGAACTACAAATCTGCTATGCAACAAAAAACCCAAAAATTAAATTCATTTCTTCCTCCCTCTCTCTGCTCTATCATCTTCCCCAAATCAAAGAAAAGAAACCCTAAGTTTACTCCCAAACGATTTTTGTTCAACATTTTCTTTAAAATTGTAATTTTATTTCCTCTACCCATGGTGCCGAAACCCCTTTCCTCCTCTTCTTCCTCTTTTCTTTCTCTGATTCCTTTCCTCTGCCCTCCCTTTCTTTATTCTCTTTTTCTTTATTTTCTGGTTTGGATTGGTTGAGAGGGGAGCGATTGGGTTTTGGCGGAGACGGTGTGTGGTGGATCGGGTCTGGTGTGTTGTTTCGGCTGGTTGAGGAGGAGGTTCGGTGGAGGTTTAATTTGATGTTTGTTGGTTCAAGTTTGGCAGGCACTGGCGGTTGTGAGGTGCGGCGTGTGGCGCGGCGGTGTGTGGCGCGGCTGGGGCCGAGGATGAATCGATGGTTATGGATTGTTGCTGTTGCTGTTAACATCACCAGAAATCTGTCCAAGAAGGGGAAATAGCTGATGTTGTTGTTGTTGCTGTTACTGAGAAATTTTTATTTTGTGTTGTAGCTCGAATAAATTTTTTATAGGGGTGGTATTAATTGGGTTTGCGCACCCGGAGGTCCCTCCACTTATTATTTTCATTTTAGTCAGTCCCTAACGTTTGTTTTTGTTCAATGTGGTCCCACACGTTATCTCCGTTATACCCGTGGAGTCCCTCCTCCGATAACGGGCCAAACGTCCGTTAGTTTTTATTATTTTAATATTAAAATTGAAAAAGATATCTGCAAGCGGGTCCCATGTGTCAGATATTTCAAATTTAAAACATAAAAAGTAAAAATAATAGATAAAAAATAAAAAAACGAAAAAAAAACCTTTTTCGTAAAGGTTTTTTTTCTGATTCCTTTCATTTTCCGGTTTATGGCACCACGGGGTCCCTAAGGTTATAATTTTCATTTTAGTTGGTCCTTAATGGCGATTTTTGTTCAAGTTGGTCCCGAACGTTAGCTCCGTTAGCCACCAGGGGTCCTTATTGTCATAACGGAGGTTAACGACCGTTATATCCAATATTTTAATATTAAATTCGAAAAATCCGGCCCAAGATATCAGATAGATTTTCTGACATCTTATCCCAAAAAAATCCCAAAATAATATTTTTTATTATTTATTTCAAAAAATTGAAATTAATAAAATTTATGTTTTCAAAACCAAAAAAAAAAAAATTATTAAATCAGAAATTTAACCCTCTAAACAAGAAGCAAGAACACTAAGAATTAAACCCGTACCCCTTCATACAAACTCGTACCCGTTCATACAAATCCGTATTGTAGACAATTACTAACCTACACTACACACGCAGCATAACTAATTACCACCACAAATTTCTTTTGATTGCGTCATGGCACGGTCTTGGATGGTCTTGGATCTTCCATTCCTAATTATCATTGGGAGGAAAATTATCTGGCTTACATGGTCTTGGATCTTCCATTGGGAGGAAAATTCATGGCCGATTTCTATGAACGGCCATAGAAATCATGTTCTTGCCTTTTTTTTATTTCCATTCCTAATTATCTGGCTTACATGGTCTTGGATCTTCCATTGGGAGGAAAATTCATGGCCGATTTCTTGTCATTTGCCTTGAAGATTTGAGGTAAGAACACTACTTTGTGTCCTTATTTCTGTAGGCATTGATTGATTATACATATAGCTGACAGTTGCTTTTCAACAGGCCATATATTGGTGAGTTTGTGCCCAATGACAGACAAAAGAAACTTGCTCTTTCAAAGCCAAAACTACCGAACGGGGAGATGCCATCTGGGTTTCTTGATTTTGCTGTGAAAATGTTGTATTTGAATGGAGGTAATTAGTTGTGCTGCGTGGGTAGTGTAGGTTAGTAATTAGGAATGGTAATTAGTTCATAATTAATTCCAAAAGAAATTTGTGGTGGTAATTAGTTGTGCTGCGTGTGTAGTGTAGGTTAGTAATTGTCTACAATACGGGTTTGTATGAGCGGGTACGGGTTTAATTCTTGGTGTTCTTGCTTCTTGTTTAGAGGGTAAATTTCTGATTTAATAATCTATTTTTTTTTTGGTTTTGAAAACATAAATTTTATTAATTCCAATTTTTTGAAATAAATAATAAAAAACATTATTTTGGGATTTTTTGGGGATAAGATATCAGAAAATCTGACATCTGGGGTCGGAATTTTCGAATTTAATATTAAAATATTGGATATAACGGTCGTTAACCTCCGTTATGACAATAAGGACCCCTGGTGGCTAACGGAGCTAACGTTCGGGACTAACTTGAACAAAAATAGCGGTTAGGGACCAACTAAAATGAAAATAATAACCTTAGAGACCCATGGTGCCATAAATCCTTCATTTTCCTGTTTCTTTTCTTCTTCTTTTCTTTTTTCCTGTTTCTTTTCTTCTTCCTGAAACCCAAATCCTATTTCTTCTCTGTTACCATTCTTTATTTTGTTTTTGTTTTTTCCTTTTAATTAAACTCAAGAAACAATAATTCATTTCCTTCCCCTTTAAACTTAGTTTTTTTATTGATTTAAGAGTTCATCAATTTTAATCCATTAAATTTAGTTTTTTTATTGATTTGTTTCTATAATTAGTATCCTAAAAAAATAAATTTAAGATTTCATTTATTTTATTTTATTGCCAAATCTTTTCATTTCCTTCCCCCTTTGCAACCCTCATCCGTCATCACCACTAATCCATTCCACCTCCGCCAGTAGTATAGCAACCGCCGACCACCCGCCACATCACCACAAACACTCTTGTTCAATTCTTTCTCCCTTTCTTCTTCTTGTAATAGTTCAATTCAAGAATCTAAAACCAAATTTCATGGTTGATGATGAAGGACCAGATCTGGTCATGAAAGTCCGACCAAACAAACAACAAATACTAAAAGAAAACAAAATCTCAAAATAAAAATACGCAAACAAAATAAATAATACCCAATTAACCAAATAATCAGTTAGGAACTTGTACCCTCCTAGCTCTGTTTCTTCAGTGGCTGCATGTGACAATGTGAAGTGAGCAGGAAGGTGGTGTGGTGGTGAGAGAGTGGAGGGGGTCGGTGATGATGGAGGAGAGCAAGAGAGTGGGAAAGGAGTGGGTGATAGAAAATCTGGGTAAGGATGAGGGCGGCTGCCATGGTTATTAGGGAGGAAGAAGGAAGAAAATAAAAGGAAAAGTGGGTCTGAACGTGAGAAAAGAAAAAAAAAAGAAAAAAAGAAAAAATTTCAATTTTTTTTGTTAATTTCGTTTATAATTTTGTTAATTTAAATAAATTAGGAAAGAGGGGGAAAAGAAAAAGGAGAAAAACGGAGAAGAAAAGGAAAAATAATAATATGTCCCGACACATGGGACCTTTTTCAATTTTAATATTAAAATAATAGAAATTAACGGTCGTTTAGCCCGTTATCGGAGGAGGGACTCCGCGGGTATAACGGAGATATCGAACAAAAACAAACGTTAGGGACTGACTAAAATGAAAATAATAAGTGGAGGGACCTCCGGGTGCGCAATCCCGGTATTAATTGGCGAGCCGCATATCAGATTTTCTTTGAAAATGGGAGAGGTGAACAGCATGTGTCTTTTGAAAAATGGTGAGGTTATCCAGGTCGTGATGAACGGATCCGGGTCATGAAAAAATCTTAATTAAAGTCCTAATTAAATTGAATTAGTAACCCTTATTTAAATTAAATTATTTTTATGAATTTTTCAATTGGAGAAAACTAAGTGGCTGTTTGGGAATGGTAGGCTGATTTGGTCTTCTTTTTTTTTTTTTTACTTTTTCATTTCATTTTAATTTTTTTACTTTATATAACCAACAAAATAAATTAAAAACTAGCACAATAAAATTTTTATTTCAAGTAGATCCATTTTTCCTATTTTTATTAATTTTTTTAAAATGGGTTTTATGCTCTTTATGATCATTTTACCAAACACCTCAGATATCTCACAGCACTTTTAATTTTTTTTACCAAACAGCACACTCCGTTTCCCAAAAGTCATTTTCCCACCCAACTTTTACTCACAGAACTTTTTCTCACCAAACCGGAACGCCAAACAGAGCCTAAATCAAGGGAAAAAATTAAAGAATAAGAAGACTAAATCAAGAAAAAAATTAAAGAAAGAAGGCACCCGGGAGTCCCTACGGTTATTATTTTCATTTTAGTTGGTCCCCAAAATGTTTTTTGGTTCCCACGGGTACCTAGCGTTAGAGTCGTTAGTCACCACAGGTCCCCGCAGTCAAATTCGACACTAACAGACACTAACAGCCGTTAACTCCAATTTTTTTATTATTATTTCAAAAAAATCACTGACACTGGACCCCACTTACCAGATTTTTCAGATTTATTATTTTCTTAATATCTAAATATATTAGTTTTATTAGTTAATTTATTTTTTAAAAAATAAAATAAAACTTAAGTTAAAAAAACAAAAAGAATATATTATTAAAATTCCAAAATCTTTAATAAAAATAATTTTAAGAGATAAAAATGTTGTTAATATAAGGGTGCATTCGGTACCAATTTTAATTTTTTGTTTTCCTTTTCTTAAAAATGGGAAAAATCAGAAATTGGTACCTGCACTTGCATTGACTGACTAATTTGGCACCTCCTTCGGTTAAACGATTTAAAAGGCACCTCCACTTGACTAATATGATACTTTTGACACTCATCATTGACGGCGTCCGTCCTCCACCGTTAGCTGCTGATGTGGCATGCCACATCATCATTAATTTAATATTTTTTCTATTTGTTTTTCTTTTCTTTTTTTTCTTTTTTTTCCCTTATTTCTTTCTTCTTCATGGCTGCATCAGCGCAGCCCTCTCCTCTCCCTCTTTCTTTCTCTTTCCTTTTTTCTTTCTTTCCGTGATGAACAAATCTGGGTCGTGATGAACGAATCCGGGTCGTGGTGATGTGGCAGAGGAGGTGATGAACGGATCCGGATCGTGATAGATTTTTGGGACATCAGCACGATCCGGATTCGTTCATCACGACCCGGATCCGTTCATCACTTCCTCCGCCACATACTTTACTATTGTTTTATTTGGATATTAAAAATATTTTTGATGGGCTTCAACTAAAATAGTAATTAGTTAATCAATTTGATTCTGACATAATTTCAATTTAAAGAAAGAAAAAGTAGTAAAACGCAAGCAGCCAATTAATTAACAAAAAGAAAGCCAATTAATTTAAATTTGAACCAGTAGCCTCCTCCGCCACCGTCCAACTCCATCACCCCAATTCCTAAATTAAACCGCGTACACAAGCCAAACAACCCCAAATCCGATCCACCATCACACAACCACACCACACACTTCACCATCTCCGATCCGGCCACAATCCAAACCCACCAAATCACCTTTTAACCCTCATCCACCAAGACAGCCACCAATCAAACCCATCTCCTCCTACACAAACCAAACCTCACAAAATCAAACCAATCAAAAACAACCACACCACCGGCTTCCCGTCGCCGATCCGTCACCGTTGCTCCCGATCTACCCAGCCCCGTCACCGCCTCCCACGACTAGCCACGCCACCTCAAACAATCCAAAACCAAAAATAAAGAAAGAAAAGGAAGGGGAGAAAGGGGTGCGGTTGAGAGTAAAGAAAAGCAAAGGGAAAGGTGAAGAAGAAGTGAATAAAAGAAAGAGGGAGATGAGAGGGCTGCGTTGCAGAGCCCTGGAAGAAGAAAGAAATAAGGGAAAGAAGAAAAAGAAAGAAAAGAAAAAGAGAAAGGAAAGGAAAGAAAAAATATTAAATTAATGCTGACGTGGCGCCACGTCATCATATTGATGACGTGTCATGCCACATTAGCAGTTAACGGTGGAGGACGGACGACGTCAATGATGAGTGTCAAAAGTGTCATATTAGTCAAGTGGAGGTACCTTTTAAATCGTTTGACCGAAGGAGGTGTCAAATTAGTCAGTGAATGCAAGTGCAGGTATCAATTTCTGACTTTTCCCCTTAAAAATAAAAAACAGTCGTTTTTTTTTTTCAAAACAATTTTTTACTAGAAAATTTCAACACACAAATCTCATCCATCCACCATCATATCCATCGCCGAGATCTCCTCACCCTCCCTCATCGTCCACCAACCAAAACACCCACCACCAATCAGTGACCCATCTTCCTCACCGATTGCTCACACATCAGCCACCATTACCGGCTTCAATAATCACCAGATCTGAAGAACAATAATTTTATTTCGCAAAAGCAGACTAGATCTAGAGGTGGTTGTGGGTGGAGGAGAGGGGAGGTAGACGTGGTGGGTGGAGGAGGGGAGGAAATAAGTGAACGGAAAGGCTTAGAGACGAGGGTAATGAATGGGTGATGAGATCGAGGAATGCGGGCAAGGATGTTTATTGCGACGTTGTTTGGTAGGGAAGGGATTAGAACTGCTTCTTGTTGTGGTGATTCTTCGGCGGTGGCTGCGGCGGCGGTGACGGTGGACCTGGTTTGTGTTTGGTTGCTTTTGTTTTAGTGTTTTCTCATCTCAGGCAAGAGGAGGGAAGAATCGCTTGCCTTGCCTTGAATAGTTTTGTTTTGAGATAGTTTCTCTTCTTCTGTGATGAAAAAGTAAGCAAAGTTACCAACTTCTCACTTTACATTTCAGAGCAAAGTTTGACATTGTGTAAAAGGCATATTTTTCTCTTTTTTTGTTCTAAGGTGGTGAAGCAGTTGAGTTTTGATGGGAAGAATTTAATTATCTTCCAAATAAATATTGATTCTTTGATGAGGAAATAGTTTTACTTGATGTTTACATCTTCTATGCATAAATGTGTATTGCATTTTATATATATATTTTTTAAGGAATTGCATTTTATACTTAAATTAATTACATTATTTTTTTGAATTTTTATATTAATTATATTATTTTTTTGGATTTTTTAAATTAAATAAAAAAAATAAAAAAGAAAAAGAAAGAATAAAAAAAAAGTTAAATAATAAGCAAATAAAAAATGAAAATACTGAATATATACTGAAAATATATATATATATATATTTTTTAACTTAAGTTTTATTATTATTTTTTAAAAATAAATTAACTAATAAAACTAATATATTTAGATATTAAAAAAATAATAAATTTGAAAAATTTGGTAAGTGGGGTCGAGTGGCAGTGCTTTTTTTGAAATAATAAAAATTCGGAGTTAACGGCCGTTAGTGTCGAATTTGACGTCGGGGACCTGTGGTGACTAACGGCCCTAACGCCAGGTATCCGTGGGAACCAAAAAACGTTTTGGGGACCAACTAAAATGAAAATAATAATTGTGGGACTCCCGGGTGCCTTCTCCCAATAAGAAATGAGGATGATGGTCCTGGTCCAACATCATTATGCTGGGTATGAAAGGATGAGGGTTTGGAAGAAGATGAGATGAGTTCGTGCGAATTTAGGGTTTGGGAGGGTGAAATTTGGGTTGTAAAATTAAAACATATGGTGGGGCCGCAAAACTTGGGTGAAATTTGGTCCAGCTTCATTATTTTTTTTTCAATTTGGTCAAGGAATTTTCTCATGTAGGGCCCGCAAATTTGATGACGTGTCCTAAATAATAATAAAATAATGACGTTAACGGCAAAAAGCGACCGTTAACGTCAATTTTGACGATAGGGACCCCCGGGTGCTAACGACAATGACGGATGGAACCAAATCTCACAGAAATCGAAAAGTGGGATCAACTAAATAAAAATAATAACCATAGGGACCCCGGGGTGCCTTTTCCCGTCATTAAGTGACGTGGAATTTTACTCGGAAAACTTAGGATTTACCTAAGAGGTTTTTTCGGAAAAAAATTCAAATTTTAAAAAATTGAAGAAGAAAAAGAATTTTGTGTTTAGTTTTAGTAGTTATCTCATTAAAAAATTAAAAAAAAATCTTATTTTTAATTTAATAAATAAATTTAGAGATGCCCAAAATTGTATTTTCTAAATTTTTGGAAAATCATAAACATACGGCAGTCGTTTGCTTCTTTTGTCACCGTCTACATCTAAGCCTCACCTTCCATCGATTGCTGGTTATATTTTCTTCAGTTTCTTGCAACTTCAGCTTCATCTGATCACACCACTTTTGGATCCCACTATTTTACATGAGTAAGTATAAATAGTGATTCGACATTCAACATGGAAATACTCACCTATGCTTACTAGTTTTTTTCCTTTGGTTTTTTTCAATTTCACCTTAATTCCTTACTCTAATTGCTTACTTTCTTCTAAAAATAGACTTTATGAGGTTAAATTGTATTATTGGTCTCACTATTTTTTCCGTTTGGATACATTTTACGCTTTATTTATATTTTCGACACATTAATTACTCCCTCTATACTAATTTTAGTAACATTTTAAATTTTTCCTACTATATGTTATTTATTATATAATCCGTGAGATAATTCTTTTTTTTATGTATTCTTTCAATTAGATAATGAACATATCAATAAAAGAGATTTAAAATATTTTCGATATTATAAGAGATGGACTCAATGTATATATAGAAAATATAATATGTCCAAACGAGTAAAATAAAGAGATTAATAGTGGAATTTAACTGGATTTAGTGATTCCATGACTTCCGTCACAAAATCTTTTTGAAAAAAAAAAAAAACACGTGGATCCATAAGTTCCCACCAAAAAAGCAATGGAAGACTTGTCTCTCTTTAGTCTTTATTGTTTTTTTTTCATGAAATTTTCTACACGGCGAGCCTTCACGTTCATAATATTTTAACAGAAGACTTGTACCACTTCACGTCAATGATTTTAAGAATGTATACCAATTTGTATAAATAAAACTTTTTACTTCCTTAAAAAAAAGAAAAAACAATAAGGAAATAACAAAAATGCCCTTCATTGATCTCTATATATTTCAAGGAAGATGTGTCTGCCTCCAAAGAGAGTTAAAAACTATCCATTTTCCTCGTCTCCATCCTTCAAACTAAATTTTCCTTCAAAAACAGAATGGAATTCACCTCTTCTTTTCTACTACCGATCTCTGCAATTTTGGCACTGACGCTACTATTGCACAAACTATGTAGCTTAAGATCAGGTAATGGGGTCCTAAAAAATAAGGTCTCCTTACCCTTATTACCACCAGAGGCATCAGGTGCCTTACCAATTATAGGTCATCTTCATCTACTAGATCCTAGGAAAAAACCCTTTCACCAAACCCTAGCCGCGATGGCCGATACACACGGACCCATCTTCACGATTCGTCTAGGAGTTCACCGCGGAGTTGTGGTGAGCAGTTACGAGACAATCAAAGAGTTTCACTTCAAAGGACAAGGTTTTGGCATCAAGACCAAAATGTAGTCAATCGGAATACTTAGGTTACAACTATGCAGTATTCTTCCTTGCACCTTATGGTGAATATTGGCGCAACATTCGCAAACTAGTCACGGTCCATTTCTTTTCAAGTCATAGAGTGAAGTCGTCGCAGCATGTTTAGCTGTCTGAGGTGAAAACCTTAATTAAAGACTTGTACTTGTTCTGTAACACTAACAATAATGTTGTAGTGAATATTAGTGAATGGCTGGAGCGATCCATGATAAACACGATTACGAGTATGATAGCAGGGAAGAGGTATGAAGAAGGGAAAGGGAAGGGAGAAGTTATAAAGGAGTTTCAGTATTTTTTTAGTGATTTTGTCCCTTCAGATTTACTGCCATTTCTCGGATGGACTAAACACTTTCTCGGACCTGTCAAGTCAATGAAGCGACTATCTAAAGAACTAGATTTCCTTTTCCAAAGTTGGATTAACGAACACAAACTAGAAAGATCGAACTCAAACCACGCGCAAGACTTGATCCATGTGTTGCTTTCAGTCCTTCAGGATTTCACTTTTGGTCATTCTCGCGAATCCGTCATCAAAGCAACAATATTGGTACACGCATAATTTATATATACTTCTTATTAGTAATTTTTCCTTCTTTTTTCTTTCTGATAGATAGGCATACTAGTGTACTTAGAATTCGAGATTTAGCTGGTGCTGATAACGTTTCACACTTTTTCTTTGTTGTAGACTCTTCTTATAGCAGGTGTTGAGACAACATCCCTGTCCTTGACATGGGTCTTGGCCAATTTATTGAACAATAGACGAATCTTGGAACTTGCACAACAGGAGCTAGACTTGAAAGTAGGCAGAGACCGATGGACAGAAGACTTTGACATTGAGAATTTGGTGTACCTAAAGGCAATCGTTAAAGAAACATTGCGCCTATACCCACCAGGTCCAGTACCAGCTCATGAGGCATTGGAGGATTGTACTGTCGCGGGGTACTGCATACCAAAAGGAACTCGTTTGCTCCTCAATCTGTGGAAGCTGCATCGAGACCCGAACGTGTGGTCAAATCCTGATGAGTTCATGCCTGAAAGATTCATGACGGGTAAATTAGCAAATGTGGAAGTTTCGGGTCAATATTTTGAGTTGATCCCGTTTGGTTCGGGAAGAAGATCTTGTCCTGGCGCGAACTTGGCGTTGCAAATGCTGCATCTCACGATCGCGAGGATGCTTCAGGGGTTCACAATGGCAACACCTGCAAATGTGGGTGTGGACATGAGTGAGGGGTCAGCCATAAGCTTGCCCAAGGCTACTCCTCTTCATGTTCAACTCATCCCACGCTTGTCTCCTAAACTATATGAAAACTAGCTTTATGAAAACTATCTGAAGTAATATGATGTTTTAGGAGTGAAATTTTTTTCAATGTTGTTTTACTACTTCCCATGTGATGTGATTTATAAACTGTGTCGTTTTTTTAATGCAAATACTAATAATTTTACTAATTGATTAATAACAAATGATTAAAATTTAATGTTTTATTTAAGTCCAATCTTTAATTTTTTTTGTTTAATTGCAACCCTGAACTTCTTGAATAATGTCATATTACCCCCTACCGTAACAGAAATCCGATGTGGCACCATTATGTGTCGTGTCAGCTACTATCACGATGCCACATCAGTGTGCCACATCACTTTTCAGGACACATTAGCCTACAAAAAGACATAAAACAACGTTGAACTTTAATGTTTTGATTAATCGCAATCCTTAACTTTATTTTTTATTATTTAATTACCCCCTGATCATCGCTGACGTGGCGTTGTGATAGTAGTTGACACAGCACATAATAGTGCCACATTGGATTTCAGCTACGGTAGGAGGTAATATGACATAAAGGAAGAAGTTCAGGGTTGCAATTAAAAAAAAAAATAGTTAAGGGTTGCACTTAAATAAAACATTAAATTTCAGAGTTGTTTTATGTCATTTTGCTTTTATCTTTTGTTATTACTGCCAATCAATATAAAAAAGATACGTGTACTGTGTAACAGAAATGCGGTCAGTGGCTAACAATTCCAATGGGGAACTAAACCAAAATAATTTGGAAATGAAAAATTAATTGAACAATCAAAATTAAGACTAATAAAGAATATTGAATGCTTATAAAAAAATACTTTTTTTTTTGTAATGGTCATATATATTATTTAAAACAAATAATAATCCTAACAAAAAAAAAAAAATAATAATAATAATAAATTTGAGGACTAAAATGAGTGTTTGGAAAATTCACATAAGATTGATTTTCTCTGATGCACCAGCACTAGTACTGTCTGCTATCAGCAATTGCCAAAAAGTTCCCCCGTCCACCAGTCTTATATGAGAAACTTGCATATTACGCCGAGACGAAGAGAATTTAAACCAAAAAACTTGACACTTCTTTGTCATCATTTCCTACCCTTTCCTTAATTTTCCACAAATGCAATTGGCACTATTCAATTTTTTCCTACACTTTTCTTAATTTTCCGCAGTTGTAATTGGCTTTATTCGATTTTTTCGTAACCAGGAATCGACCTTGGTTTTATACCTGCGGTCCACTCACCACTACGGTCATGACGTTTGCTAAATATGGCTCTTCTCTAGCTTTCCTGTGCTCTCTTCTGATCTATTTTCCTGCACGGCAAGCATCAATCATTGACACTTTCCTCTGAATTTTCGACAGTTCGCTTCATTCCATTCAAACTTGGATGGCTTGACTTCACGAGCTTAATCATCGTTTACTCCTGTCATGTCGTTTGCTAAATTTGGCACTTCTCTAGCTTTCCTGTGCTCTCAACTTACAGAAAGCTCTGGTTGTAGTTGAACCATCTCCGGTCTTGCTCAACCGAATCGAAAAAGAAGCACCTTTGCTCTCTGCTGATCTATTTTCCTGCCCGGCAAGCTTCCATCGTTGACACTTTCCTCTGAATTTTCGACAGTTCGCTTCATTCCATTCAAACTTGGATGGCTTATCATCGTTTACCAAAGTAAACTTGAAGACTTGCAGTAGTTCTTGAGTCAATTACCACTTTTAAGACGAATGCTTTTGTTTGTAATCAGATTCCCTGGAAAAAACTTGCCACCTGGGAATTAGCAGATGGAAGAATATGTCGATGAAGATTCGAATTTCAAGCAGTGGAATAAGAGGCTAATAATAAAACAAGATTCTCCACTCAAAACCTCCAGTAATTTGTCGCACTGCAGAATCTTGACTACTGTCTACGTCTATCCCCACTATCCACCATCTCTGCCTACTTCTCCTGAGTTCTTACAACACATCAATTTTCACCAATACTCAGTCCTCTGCATTTGTATCCACCGGAGAGAAATGACAGATGTGGAAGAAAATATACTTCACAATCACACCAGATCATGACATTACCACTACCAAAATTGACACTTCTCCAAAATTTCCTATAATATTATGGGGTTTACCAAAGACTTTTCATCGTGTCTTGCATTATAGGTAGAGCACATGTGTTCCATCATGTATGCATAAATCAATCACCACTGCAAAACCATGGCAGCTACACATAATCTTCACTTCCTTTCCTTCCTATTCTTCTTCCATTTCGTAATACCTGCAATTGCACACGAAACAAATTCAAGTGATGGAGGGACAGTGAGGTGCATAGAGAGTGAGAAAAAAGCTCTTCTAGAACTGAAAACGAGTTTGCTGGATTACCATAACCAACTTTCATCCTGGGGGAGCAAAGAAAAAGACTGCTGCAAATGGGACAGAGTTCGTTGCCACAAAGAAACTGGTCATGTTCGAATGCTCAATCTCCGCCCTACAATCAAGTTTGACATTGGTGGCACATATTTCTTTGACTCCACGGGAGCTAATCCTTACACAAGTTTCCAGCCTGGGGAACTCAAGAATGTTGCTTTCGGAGGGAAGATCAACTCTTCTTTGGTGGAGCTGCAACACTTGAAGCACCTGGACTTGAGTCTATATGGAGGAACCTTTGATCCTAACCTCATTGGTTCATTGAAAGAACTGAGATACCTAAACCTATCGCGGTGCCATCTCAGGGGATCGATTCCTGATCAGTTTGGAAATCTCTCCAAGCTTGTTTCTCTTGATCTTAGCCACAATGATTTTCAAAACATTGATAGTCTTGCTTGGCTTTCTCAGCTTCCCCAATTAAAATATCTTGACATAAGCTATGTAGACCTCAGCCGGACCACAAGTAATTGGTTGCAGGAAATCAGTTCCCTTCCTTCTCTCTACAGCTTGATCCTGGATCAATGCAATCTCTCGATGCCATCAACTCTTCCTGCTTCATCTCAGGTCAATTCTTCTACATCACTTGCAGTGGTCAGCCTTTTTTATAATAGTCTCACTTCAACAGTCTTCCATTGGATTTCCAATTTCAACAACAGCCTTATTTACCTGAATCTTGAAGACAATAAATTAAAAGGTCCAATTCCAGATGCCCTCGGAGGGATGGCTTTTCTGAAAAATCTTAACCTTGGTTCGAATCAGCTTGAAGGTGAAATACCGAGATCGTTGGAAAGGCTTTCTAGATTGGAGAAACTGCATTTGTTTTACAACAACCTAACTGGAGAGTTTCCGAACCTAAAGAACCTCTCTTCACTTGTAGAAATACACCTTGTTGGCAATAAGGTGCATGGCAGCTTACCTGAGAGTGTCTCACAACATTCCAATCTCGAGATTCTGGATATCTGCTGGAATAACATGAGTGGTGTAGTTTCTCACATACATTTGTCAAACCTCACAAAACTGAAAATTTTGTGTTTGTCTTTCAATTCGTTTACCATAAATTTTAGTCCGGAGTGGATTCCCCCTTTCCAGCTTGAAATCTTAGGAATGAGCTCCTGCACGTTAGGGACTCGCTTTCCTCAATGGCTTCAAACACAACACAGACTCTTGGACATTGACATCTCACACACGGGAATTTCAGATGTGATAGGCAGTTGGTTTTGGGAACTTCCTTTCAAGTTGCTATATTTGGATCTTTCTGGAAATCACATCAGCGGAGAGATTCATAATTTATCTTCCATACTAGATGATTTTTCGACAGTTGATCTGAGCTACAATAATTTCCATGGCCGTATACCATTACTTCCACCTAATGTGACACAGTTGAACCTCTCCAAGAATATGTTGTCTGGAACTGCAACAAACTTGTGTTCTATAACAGGAGGGGAGTTGACTTATCTTGACCTTTCCAGTAATTTCCTATCAGGTGAGCTTCCTGATTGCTGGAACCATTGGAAAAGATTAAGTGTCATTAGTCTGGCGAACAACAACTTCTCTGGAAGTATCCCTCCGTCATTTGGATCGCTCCTTGACATCCAGACCTTGCATTTGAGAAACAACAGTTTCACAGGAGAATTGCCTCCATCGTTAGGTAATTGTACTCAGATGGAACTTCTTGATGTTGGAGAAAATCAATTATCTGGTCAAATCCCAGAATGGATTGGGAAGAGTCTTTCAAGCTTGATCATTCTTCGTCTAAGATCAAATCACTTCCATGGAGCCGTGCCCTTGCACATTTGCCATCTGGGTTTTATTCAAATATTGGACATCTCCAACAACAACATATCAGGAAGTATTCCAGATTGCATAAGAAATTTCACTGCCATGGCAAGAAAAGGGGGAGAAATCAAGACCTTCGTCCATAATGTCTCGTATCCCATAAACACCGGACAGTTCTTTGTGGTACCATATGTTGACATTATTCAGGTTGTGTGGAAAGGGATGGAGCTGGAGTATGGAAGAACTCTTGGCCTTGTGAAGAGCCTTGATCTCTCATGCAACAATTTCAGTGGAGACATCCCTACCGAAATCACTAGCCTGCTAGGCTTAGTTGCATTAAATCTGTCATACAACCAGCTTAGCGGAACCATTCCTCATGGGATCGGTGCATTAGAATCATTGCAGTCTCTTGATCTATCAGAGAACCATCTTTCTGGTGGACTTCCTGAGGGACTTCGTGACTTAAATTATTTAAGCCACTTGAACATGTCCTACAACAACCTGTCAGGAAAAATCCCAAAAAGCACTCAACTCCAAAGCTTTGATGAGACTTCATTCAGGGGAAATGCGAAGCTCTGCGGCCAACCACTTCCTGATTGTTGAGAGGACTATGGAGGACATGAACTACCGACCAAAGATTTTGCACAGAATGATGAGCATGATGAGATTTTCGGGCAGGGATTCTACGCGAGCATTGGGGTTGGTTTTGCTGTAGGATTCTGGGGTATTGGTCTCAGTTTTTTGCTTCACAGACCCTGGAGACATGCCTACTTCAGCATCCTGGACCACATTGGAGGCAAGCTCTATGTAGCAGTTGTGTTGAATTTCACCAAATTGAAAAGGCGAATCAGCAATTAAAAGGTAGTCAGCCAACCATCTCTGCTACTTATTTTTCTTTTCTTTTTAAACTAACTAGTAATACTAAACATCCTAAAATCGCACTACCTGCAGGCCTAAGTACTTGCAGTATCATACATTCTGGTAGTAATGTGTATATATAGCAAATTTCCTACAGGCATATACTTCGGTGTGTCCATCTATGTTACACTTTGCACATGAACCAAATCCAACCATGCATTTGTAAGAGAATATTATGGAGTATTAACGGTACAAATCGAGTAATTAGGGGAATTAATCAAATATTATCAACTTGATCACACTTCTTGTTGTCATGTATAAACCCTTCTAAAGGGTTCTTTGTAAGCACACCAATTATGAATAAAATTCTTATTTTTCTAGTTACCACGGAAACGACATCCAGGCTCCAGCAGGATGGCTCCACTGTATTGTTTTCGTGTCATCGACTCATTGTTTATCAAAGCCTTGAAAGGAAATATCATTCATATATCATATCGGCTAACATGACACTTCTCTAGCAGTCCTTTGCTCCCCACTTACAGAAACTCCTGGTTGCAGTTGAACCATCTCCGGTCTTGGTCTTTGCTCTCATCTCATCTATTTTCCTGCCCAGCCAGCATCGATCATTCACACTTTTGTCTCAACTAGTTTTGCTAACAAATACATAGTCATGTGAAAAATATATATATAATTAAAGGAGAATAACACACGTTTAACTCTAAATTATTATTTCAACTTATGATTATATTTTTATTGGATTAGTTAATACTAGTTATTACTTGTCATAATATCAGTTAATATTTATTATTTTTCATAACATCCCTACCTAGACGGGCAAGAGCATCCTCTTGATTTCTTTTAGAATAATCGCCACTGTAGGTAGAGAGGTATAGTCTCTTATAGTTTTGGTACATGGTCCACCACCGCCCTAAAATTTCTTTATTTTTGATAATTTGTTGTATTTTTCCTCTCCCAACTTGTTCTATAGAATGCTTTGAAATCCTGGTGTTTCGGATTACTATATAAGTTTACGTCATGAAATTACCAATGGAGTTGCCGAGAAACCAAATCCAAATTACTTGAATATTAACCTTGACATTGAATTCATTCCGACAAATTCAACCATGGTGTAAGAATCATCAATTTTTATCCCGTTATTAAATACTATGAATTCATGGACTTTTAAGATCTTTCTCATTGTTACCAAAGCAAACGAATCGGTAACGAACTAAATTTAAAAAAACGTTGTAATCATTATATTAAATTGACAATTTTTTTAATAATATTAATTAATTTTATTCCTATTCTAATTTCAATTATTTTTAATGACAGATATTATTGGTTTCGTCATTAGCACAAAACCATTTAATGATAAATTTCAAGAAATTTTATTA
The DNA here is from genome assembly GCA_963691705.1 of Viola odorata. Taxonomy (NCBI): domain Eukaryota; kingdom Viridiplantae; phylum Streptophyta; class Magnoliopsida; order Malpighiales; family Violaceae; genus Viola; species Viola odorata. The sequence goes on from OY829542.1 coordinate 59,576,497, forward strand.
ATGGACCAAAGGTAATGTATTTATTTGCTAATGTTCAACTACAGTTTTCCCTGTATATAAAATCAAATAATTGCAATTGTCTATTATAATACTTAAAATTTTAAAATTAGAGGTGAAGAGTTGAAATTGATCTTGTGGGGAGACTTAACTGGAAAAAAAAGAGAAGCCCTTTGTTAAATAAAAGAGGAAAAGCATATCATTGCTTTGTCAAACGGAATAATATCAAGATATCAAGGTAAGTCTCCAAAATATAGTTTCTAGTCAATTTTTATTTAATAATAAATATGCACATAACACGATCTATATACAATTGCTCTAATTAGGGATTTTACAAGTATAAACAACAAGAACAACAATAGTGATGATCGATCCCATAACATATGAGGCAGTTCCGACAATGGTAAGAATATGTGTATATATATGAAATACTCCTTCCGTCCTCAAATAACTCTCATTTTCCTACTTACTGTACACTTTACTTGACTTTTTGGTATTTACTTTACTGGATGTTATTGTTTCAGAAAATCATTTAATGGAAGACGGAGGGAGTATAATATAAGATATTTTTTTATCATTATCCATTGCTTACGTTATTATTTTTTCCATTTAACCTTACAAATTAAATATTTATAAATCACAGATTGGCCTATACTCAACCAGAAAATACCTAGAAGATAATCAAATCACCTTCAAAGAGAATGGACAATGCGACCAAAGCAACTGTAGAACAAATTGCTAACAAAATTGCATCATCAAAATAACATGTACCAACCATAAAGCAAAATAATTAGTTATGAGCATAAATGAAAAAACTAACATTAACTCTTATTATTACTTTGCAGTTTTTCTACATCCTAACAACAACTATTACCGAAGTAATCAATAAGAGACAGCCTTAGTATGAATCATGTAAAAAGAGACTATCATATTATTAGCATTCTATATATTAACCTAATAAACAAATCACTCGGGTCTACTTTAGGAATCGAGCAGTCCAATCTGCTCTCGTGATTCACTTCCAATCGGTTATCCAAACTGCTTGATGAAATGCCAATGTGAAGTTAAATCAGTTTTAAAATTTTAATATCTCTAGTTGAAAAAAAAATTCTAGCTTTTGAAGGTCGTTTAGGAGCATAAATTCAAGTCCTCGGTTGCAGCTGGTAGCACCCACTAACCACTTTTGTGTTTATTTGAGCTTAGGAGAAGCCAATCCTATAACCTTACCATGGTCCTCTAAGTGGACTATTTGCTTAATTGAAAACATGGTATATATATGAGGAATATACGTATAGCAATTACATGGTCCGACGTGGACTATTTGCTTACCGTGGTTGTTACATGATTATATTAAATTCTTTAGCATAGGAAATGCCACAAGTGGGGATTCAATAATTTTCTTGGGTTTGCTATGTGAATTGCCAAGATAGAACTAGTTGTTACTATTCTTGCTGTTTGTGACTTTCCAAACATATCTCATACCATTTTTTCATCTCATTTTCTGATACCATGCTACATTATGCTGCATTTGGAATATACGTATAGCTATTGCATTGTGATGGTTTAGTCCCGTCGGTGATTATGTTAATCATAAGCTGTGCTCTTTCTGTTGCAGGTTAGGTTACTGTTTTACAAGTGTCTGCTTGGTTGATTCTGGGAAATATAATAAAATTTGTCTCCTAAGGCTCCCTGCAATTTAACTCTATAAATTGGACGGGAACGGTCTTCCACCAGGTATAGCAATTTACTTTTAAAGTTGTCCGTCAACTTTTATTTTCAGAAGCCACTATCTAATACTCTCTTCTAATTTTTTTAATTATTTTTAACTATTTGGGCACGCATATTAAAGAGGCCGGATGACTCACTATTTGAGACAATTTTGCCTCGAATTTTTTCTTGGACTTACGTTCGAAAAAAAATATGGAGTTTTTTTGGGTCAAATAGTGAGTCATCCGACTTTTTTAATATGCGTGTCCAAACAGTAAACGACAGTTAATTATAATAAGAGGGAGTAATTGTTTGTTGTTGCGGGTATTGATCCGAGTTTCACTTGTCTTATTGTGTTGCTTGTTTGTTAGCTATTTGTATTGATCTTCATTTTGTGATTTTGGGTTTCTTGATTAATTCGTTCTGTAGTTTACTCTTGTACTTTTTTATACATGTCAATTGTGTTGGCTGGCTGTTATAATTGATTTCATCTTTCGTATTACAAGAGATAATGAGTACTTTTATACATGTCAAATGTTTCTTTGCCGCCACCGTCTTCGTTGTTGTCATGTCCAATGTCCATTCCTTGGTCCAATCCAGCACCGCACCGACGAATCCAGCGGCCCAACCCCAACCGATCAGGTCTTCATGGGCACCAACATACTTGAAACTTTTCTCATGGGTAAAAACAGGAACCACCATTGCCCTACCTTCCTCCTTCCTTGATGGCGGCCGATTGAAAAAACTTAGATCCATATTTTTAAAACTTAGATCCAAGAAAGCAAAATGTATGGATTTTGAAAAACACCAAATTGTGGCTGAAATTGGACAGATGGTAAGATCCTAATAATTCTTCTCATGGAATTGTTGACAGATTCAACTTACTGTGGTGGGCAGGGGCGGATGCAGGATTTTTTTTTTTTTTAGTATTTTAAAGGGAAGGTAAGCGAGCTGAACGAAAAAACTTTTACAAAGACTTTCCTCCTCATTCCTCAACTAGAACCTAGACTTTGTCATGACAAATAGCAGCTGATCGTCAGTCAAATACAGAATTTATAGTGCCTGAAAACGTGTGTGCACAAGAGATAAAGTGTACAGTGGCAGTCAGGGTCGAACACAGGGATTGTGAGAAACTGATCTAAGGTCTTGAATGTATTCGGGGGAGAAGAGCACAAAGAGTAACAATCAGGGGGGGGGGGGGGGGGGGGTTTACTTGGCTGAACAAGTCAGCCAAGGCAGATTTCGGGAGCTAACAATTTCTATCTACGAAAACAATATTCGGGGTCTCGAATGTCACGTTCGAGGTCCCGAATGGTAAAATAAGCAAATCAGTGTATAATTCCAGAAATAAAATAAATCAGAAACAGATGCAGAGATATCAACACAGGCGTGAAATAGAACAAGAGCGAAATAAGCACAAATAATCAGTTGGAGAAAGGGTTCTCGGCAAAGGCACTCTGGGTTGCATTCGGGACCAGATCGTCATCAGCTCAAGGGTATTCCATTCAAGATGTCATAGAAATGACATGGGGACCAGATTCCTCGGATATCCCCTACTTTTCTCTTAAGAGAAACTACCCCCCGTTTCGACATATGAGGTAGTCTTGACAGTCCGCCATCCCTCCAGGCACGAATGCGGGAGGGCCATACTCAAACTGCCCATGAAGTTAAGAAAAGACAGATCTAGAGCTAAAGGTCCCTCAGTTTGTCAGGCTCGTGACCCAGCCCTAATCAACTACCCAACCTATCTATTCAAGACCACTTTGACACAGTCAAGACTAAACAGATGCCTACTTGCTCATGCAACTTTCCTTCCGTATTCATCACATAAATGGCAGCATTTACACAAGATAATTCTCAGATGATCAGGCCTCAAATTAAATCATGCAAAGATGTAATTAAATCGATGAATAGTTGAATATAGCATCAAGAATATATTAAGCACATTAAGGCCTCGAATCTGCCCCTGCAACTCTTGAATCAGCCTCGCCAAGAACTAGGAATTTAGCTACTCATGCTTAAAGATAAACAAATAACGATTAAAGAAAGCATAACAAGTAATTAAATAGTGTGAGGGAAGAAAACTTGTTACTAAAATTTCATTTATAGCTCGGCAGCAATGTTGAAGAAGCTAACAATGGCTAGAGAGAGAAACTAGAGAGAAGTCTAAGCTACTTCTAAATTATGCTAATTAATTAATTACTAGGAGAGATCAAAGAAAAAACTACTAAGACTATTCATGGATGCCCTTTATATAGTAGAGCTCCAAGCACAAAATATCTACAGCCCAAAAACTAGGGACAAAATGCATTAATTGAAAGCCTAAAGAAGTGGATCTATGTTCCCAAAAGCACAAAGCTGGAAAAGCATAAAGCTGTCTGGTTTTTCCAGCTTTGGCAGGTCTGGAGTGGGCTCAAGACTGAAATCCGCAGGTGTTTGGTAATCAGTGCAGAGCGTCAGAACAGTGTCAGAGGGATCACATGGGCGTTAGGTGGGGTGACACGTGGAAACGTCATCCTTTACCCTTCGGGAGTCCCGAACTGGGAATCCGATTCGGGACCTTGAACGCTGCTTTGGACTCGGGACCTCGATTTTTGGCCTTGAGGCTCGAATTCGCTCAAAATGCACCAAAAACGTTTGTTTTAGCATAAATTCCCTTTTTAGGCCTAGATCTGCAATAGTAATGAAATCAAGGGTAAATTAGCAGAATCAAGCTCTAAATAAGTGAGAAAATGGAGGGAAAATCATGCATAAAAACATGCTATCAAATAGCCCCCACACTGCCCAATGCTCGCCCTCGAGCATTCACAAAATTTAAAACAGTCCCCAAAACAGAACAGACACACCAAACCATAGCACAGAGAATAATCATGCTTGTCAGGATTCGGGATCCCGAATGAAAACAAGCCCTGCTTAGGTACACCTGCATCTAATCAGAAGGATAACGATCCTTGAGAATGGACTTTTCCACCTCAGTCTATCAACCAGCAGCCCTTACATGGATTGGTGTTTGCACTCACGCTCATGAACAAGGCTAGGTGTTTAAACACTCAAGTACGCAATAACGTAGCACAAAACCAAGCTTGCAAGTTAATCCGAGTACATTAGACACATGCATAGGCAATCTAGCAATCAAAAGACTTCGCATCGGGGGCAAGAAGGGGAATAAATGACAAGAGGAAATGGAAGAAGCATAATGAGAAGAAAAAGTGGAGGAGAGGGATAGTAAGGAAGTGAAATGAGAAGGTGGTGAAACCAACTCGAACCTGGAATGCTCCCTTGGCAGAAGGAATCAAGATGGTGAGACAATGTTGCTGAGGGCGAAAGCTAGACTAGGCTTTTCTTCTTCGAGGGGGGGGGTCCTTGCCTTCATTCGGGACCTAGGCTCGGGACCTTGAATGGATGCTGGCTGCTGATTTTCCTCTTCTTGGCTTTCAAGGTTTGGTCTTCCTCTTTTCTCTCTCTCTTTTATTTATATTTCTTTTCTTTTTCTTTTTCTTTTTTTTTTTTTTTTTTTTTGTGTGGAGAGAAAGAGAGATCTGAATTGAAGATCGAGACCTTGTTCTTCGGGGGCTTGATATTCTGATTTCACTTCCCCACACTTGTGTTTTGCTGTGGGTGGGAAGTGATTTTTCGTTCTGGTCTGCCCTTGAATTCAGCTTTGGGGTCTCAAATTTGCGCCAGCATTCAGGGTCTTGAATTTTTGCGGGATCCCCACACGTTGCCTTTACTGCTTCGTTTGTCTAGTCTAGCCCTCGATGGTACTCCCAACAACACTGCTCACCTGCCAAGAGAAAGATCAAAGAAAATTCAAGTGGTTAGAATTGGAGAGGTCAAGAAGGGATTCGGGGGTAGGGGAGAAATAAGAAACAGAACGGAAAAAATGAGAGAGAACAATTCGATGCGAGGTCTTAATCTTTTTGTTGCTTTCCTATGTCTAAATGTGTCTATACCCATGGATATCGTGCAAACCCAGCCAGTACCTAGTCATGCATTCACTCAAACAATAAACATAGGCATGAAGGCTCAAATGCTCACAAGGTGTTAATTCGTGACCACTGGTGTATAGGTCTTGAAGCAGATATAAGGCATAACAGGCAAAGAATGAATCATTCGGGACCTTGACTACAGACAGCATTTTTATTCTATGCGCACAAGTCAGGTGTGTGTCCATCATTGAGGTGTTTTCAAAAATAGGCCTTGAGCTAAAAGTTTTAAAGAAAATCATGCATAAACATAGGAAAATTAAACTAGAATATAAGCATAATAAATACTAGCAGTTTTTAAACTCCCCCCCACACTTAGGCAGTGCATTGTCCTCAATGCGGAAGGGAGACAAAAGATAAAGCAGTTTAAAGTTATAGCAGGAATGGAAATTGTTAAACAGTGATAACCAGCCCACGCAGGGGCAAAAGGGATTGAAAATGTGCGGGATCATGGGGGGGGGGGGGGGGGGGGGGGGGGGGGCGAGGGCGGCGCGTCGCAATCAGCACGTCAGCTTGAGTTTGGATCTTGTGAAGGATTGCAAGATTGGTTTCCAGGATGAGGCGGAGGAGTTGGTTCGTTGTGTCGTCAGCTGGAATGTTGTCGGGCACTCGGGAGTCAACTTTGGGCTTCGGGGCAGTCGAAGTGGTAGCTTTGCTAGACGGAGGCTCGGGGGCAGCAGACGGCTTGGAGAGGTCAGGGTATTTATACTTGCCTTCGATTCTGCCCTTATTACCTGCATGGAAGCTCAGGACACCATTAATGACACAAAGAAATTCCATCGCGTCCAGGGATTTGAAGCCGAGGATCTTGAAGGAGCTCGGGTGTCGATACAGATTGAGCTCCCGAAGTATCGAGGTGTAAAGTTTTGAGGCCAAGCTGGTGACAAGTGATCCAAGAACAGGAGAGCAACCCTGGGGGGCATTGGCGACGTTATGAGCAGCGGTGGCGATCCAGTATCCAAGATTGACCCGCTGCTTGTGGTACATGGCCCAGAGGAAAAACAACTCTGTTTGGGCAAGCTGCCCAGAGGTCCCGAATTTACCCGCGAGGGCAATGGACAGGAAGCGTTGCAGGATGCGGAGCGCCGGGTCTTGAATGCAGTGGGCTTTGGTATGGCGAGAGTCAAATTTGATCTCATCTTGGCCAGAGAGCTCTCGAAGGGCTTTGTGGGTGTTGAATGTGGCGGGAACGTTGGTGAGAGCGTTCTGATATGCGGCCTCGTGAGTCCCTTCACGACTGACAAAACCAAGGTAGACGTTGAAGTCGTCGAGGGACAGCGGGTGCCATTTACTTGCAAGCTTGACATTCACACAACCCTTCGCAGACAAATCGGGGCCTACCCCACCCTTGGGTTTGAACAGATCAACCTTATACCAAAAACTAGCAAAGAACTCCAAACTGAGTTCCAAATAAGTAGGCTTATCCATGTAAAAGAAACTCTCCCACCCGATACCTCTGATATACCCCCGAATTCGGGACCCAACACCCATCTTATCGCAGAACTCCAGATCTAACTTAGGGCACGGGGCTACTCCCTTAAAATTCATCAAATTCACCTTGTCCAAGGAAGGCTTATCATTAAAGATAAAAAGCTCATTGAAAGTTTCAAGGTTAGCTGTTACCAGGTAACTGGGTCGGGAGCCCGGAGCAGAATCAAACTCTTCAACTTCCTCCTCGAGGCACTGGGATTTACGGGGTGTCTCAGTAGCAGGAGCTTTGCCCTTGGAGGAGGCCGGGATCTTCCTTTTCTTGCTGGCCGGTTGTTTGGGAGCTGGAACCTTAGGAGCAGGGGGCTTTGGGGTGTGTTTCGCGGCTCGGGTCTTACCCTTGGCCGGTTTCGGGGGTGGACTAGGAGGTTGGGGCGGGTCGATCTCACCTTCTCCTTCATTGGCGATCTCCTCTGTTGGGCCCTCTGGAACGTCCTCAGGACCTGGAGCAGTGTGCTCGGGATCCTGAGCGTCCTGCGCTTCTGGTCGCTCAGTCAGCTCGACCTTGCCTTCAGCATCATGTCCGCCGTCGTCCTCCTCCTCTCGCTGGTCGTCGGAATCCCACGGGAATTGCTCCTCATTCTCGTTCTCCACCCGTCGGGCTTCCCTGAGGCTGGAACTGGTCTGGGGCTGCTCGTCCTCCTCGGTGTCAGAAGGAATCATGTAGCCAATGGGCTTAACGTCGAGGGGAACGGAGTTGACAGGACTGGGCGGCGTTTTCTTCTTGCTGCCGGCGGTGGTGGTTGGAGGGACACGGCGTACCTTTCCAGATCTGGTCATGTCTGTGAGAGGGGTAGGGGAAGGGATTTCGTCTAGGTTGATGGTGGCTTCAGAAGATGGAGATCCGAGCCGTTCAGTGGCTGCTGGAGAGTGGTTGGAGGTGGTGGTGTTCGGCTGGTTTTGGTGAGAGAGAGGAGTAGGAGTTGGAGTGGAAGAGTGAGAAGTGGGGTTTTTGTTTAGGTTTAGACTTGTGCATGCCATAAGGAAGAAGAGATGGTTTTTGTTTTTGGAAAGAAGAGAAAAGGAAGTGTTGTGATTTGATTGGGAGTGATGAGGGGTTTTGGTTGGGTAACGGTTGGGTAACGTGGAAGGGTGACGGTTTAGGTGGCGTGGGTGAGTAGGTTTTGGCAGGCGTGGGAACGTGGAGAGAGAGGCGGGAACTGATGTTTCGGTCTCCGTTGTCCACGTGGCGCGAGGGGAGAGGGCGCTCAGTGCCATGGGCAGCGTGCTCTTGCACCTGCGCGGGAATCAGGGAAAGCAAATCAGCTTTTAGGATTTTGAAAAGAGGAGAGATAAAAATAAAATCAGAGGTAATTAAATGGGGGTGATAAAGGAGGAGACAAGACATTAAATAGGAGACAGAGAAATTAAATGAAAGGGGAAAGAGGACAAAGAAAATTTAAATTTTTACCTAGGTAACATAAAAAGTGCACATAGAAAATTTGAAAAGCTAGAGTTGACCCAAATAATAAAATGAAAAATAATAAAATAGAAGAAACTAAAGAGACCGACGGACAAAAGGAATAAGAATGGACAAAACTAATTAAAATCACCTAGGGAAGATAAGAAATGGGTTTTGGGAAAAGAGAAAAGAGGATGTCGAATGCAGAATTTAGAGACAAGAAAATTAAAGGAAGAGGGTTAGAAATTCGGGGTTGGTCCCCACACTTGGCCTTGATTATCGTCCAGGCCTGGACGTCGTGTCCTCATTCGGGAGTGTCGAGTGTTGGGTCCTCGACCCTTGCTTCCTCTGCAGTTGATGGCTTGAATCCTTCATAGAAGGGTTTCAACCTATGACCGTTCACCTTGAATGACTCCCCATTGTCCAAATTCTGGATCTCAACAGCACCATGATCAAACACCGCGGTGATTCGGTATGGTCCCGTCCATTTGGACTTGAGTTTTCCAGAAAAAATCCGTAGCCTTGAATTGTAGAGCAAAACTTTCTGCCCAATGGTGAAGTTCTTGGCTACGAGGTGCTTGTCGTGCTGGGCTTTGGTCTTGCCTTTGTAGATCATTGAGTTTTCGTAGGCATCCCCCCGAAGTTCTTCGAGCTCTTGAATTTGCAGACAGCGTTCTTTTCCTGCCAAGTTCAGGTCCATGTTGACTTGCTTGATTGCCCAAAAGGCCTTGTGTTCTATCTCGACTGGAAGATGACACGGCTTGCCATAGACCAATCGATAAAGCGTCATGCCAATCGGGGTCTTGAATGCAGTACGGTAGGCCCACAACGCGTCTCCTAGCTTGAGACTCCAGTCTTTTCTTGACTGATTCACGGTCTTTTCGAGAATAGCCTTGATCTCCCGATTCGAGACCTCAGCTTGCCCATTGGTTTGGGGGTGGTAAGCTGTGGAGACCCGATGAGTCACTCCGTACTTGTTAAGTAGCGAAGCGACTGTTCGATTGCAGAAATGAGTCCCCCGATCGCTGATGAGAGCTCGAGGGGTCCCGAATCGGTTAAAGATGTGCGTTCTGAGAAAATCAGCAACCACCCTGGAATTGTCTGTTTTGGTGGCCTTGGCTTCGATCCATTTGGAAACATAATCTACTGCAAGCAGAATGTACGTATGACCGAATGAATTCGGGAATGGCCCCATGAAGTCAATGCCCCAAATATCAAAGATTTCGCATGCAATGATGCTGGTCAAGGGCATCTGGTTTCGAGCTCCGATATTCCCCATTGCTTGGCAGCGGGGACAGGTCGCACAAAACAGATAACTGTCTTTGAAGATTGAGGGCCAGTAAAGACCCGCTTCTAGGACCTTGAGTGCGGTTTTCTTTGCAGCAAAATGGCCCCCTTCTGTAGTGGAATGGCAGAACTTGAGGATGGACGGGACCTCATCTATGGTGACACAGCGCCTCACGATCTGATCTGAACAATGCTTCCATAGGTAAGGGCTGTCCCAAACATAGTACTTGGCTTGCTTGCGGATTCGGTTGTGTTCCGCACCCGAGGCCTCGACTGGAAGCGCGCCAGTGGCACAATAATTAGCTATATCCGTGAACCAAGGGTATTTTGCTGTGTCAACTAAGCACAAATGCTCATCTGGGAAAGACTCCCGAATGGCTTCTTGGGAGTCGTCCTCTTGATGCGGGAGTCGACTCAAATGATCGGCCACACAATTCTCGGTTCCTTTTTTGTCTTTGATGGCGAGGTTGAACTCTTGAAGCAGGAGGATCCAGCGGATAAGCCTAGGCTTTGTGTCGGTCTTCTTGAGTAGACATCGAAGGGCAGAATGGTCAGAATACACAATCACTTCTGTGCCCAGAAGGTACTGCCGAAATTTGTCAAGGGCATAGACAATGGCCAAAAGCTCTTTTTCCGTTGTGGTGTAGTTTTGCTGGGCGGGATCCAACAACTTGGAGGCATAATAAATGACATAAGTCTCCTTGTCCTTCTTCTGGCCCAGAACAGCTCCCAAGGCTTGGTTGCTCGCGTCACACATGATCTCGAATGGGAGCGTCCAGTCGGGAGCTCGAATGATGGGAGCAGAAATGAGCTTGGCTTTCAGGGTCTCGAATGCCTTCTTGCACTTGTCATCAAAGATAAACTCTACATCCTTGTGTAGTAATTGGCACATTGGCTGGGCAATCTTGGAGAAATCCTTGATGAACCTCCTATAAAAACCTGCATGTCCAAGAAAAGAACGCACATCTCGAATATTCGAGGGGTAAGGCATGGTCTCGATAGCTTGGATTTTAGCCTTGTCCACTTCGATACCCTTTCGGGACATGATGTGGCCTAAGATTAGTCCTTGGTCAACCATGAAATGACATTTTTCGAAATTAAGAACAAGGTTAGTTTCTATACACCTTTGCAGAATTTTCTTTAAATTCAAGAGGCATTCGGAAAAAGAGTTACCATAGACCGTGAAGTCATCCATGAATACCTCGATGCATTCTTCAACAAATTCTAAAAAGATGCTGACCATGCACCTCTGAAATGTGGCCGGGGCATTGCATAACCCAAAGGGCATGCGTCTGTAAGCAAAGGTCCCGAAGGGGCACGTGAAGGTGGTTTTCTCCTGATCTTCAAGGGCTACTGGAATCTGGTGGAATCCCGAATACCCATCCAGGCAGCAGTAATGCGTCTTGCCCGCGAGGCGCTCCAACATCTGATCTATGAAGGGAAGTGGGAAATGGTCTTTTCGGGTGGCTTCATTCAGGCGTCGATAGTCAATGCACACACGCCAGCCATTCTGGATTCGGGAGGGGATTGGCTGACCCTCGGGACCCGGAATGATTGTGATGCCAGTTTTCTTCGGGACCACCTGAACGGGGCTGACCCAGGGGGAATCAGAAATGGGGTAAATAACTCCGGCATCGAGCAGCTTCAAGATCTCTTTCTTGACCACCTCCATCATGGGGGGTTCAAACGCCTTTGAGGTTGTCTTACTGTCTTGGAGTCGTCTTCCAGATGTATGCGATGAGTACATAAGGATGGTGAGAGTCCCTTGATATCGGCGATTGTCCAGCCGATGGCCTTCTTAAAACTCTGGAGGAGTTTCACGAGTTCAGTCTCTTGATCTGCTTCCAATTTATTTGAAATTATGACTGGAAGCGACTCTTTCTCTCCAAGGTAGGCATATTTCAAGTGCGAGGGCAGTGTCTTAAGCTCAAGGTCTGGAGCTTGTTCTAGAGACGAGGGGAGTCGAACATGATCTGCGCATTCGGGGGACTCTCTTGGGGGTTCAACTATCAGGGAAGCATTTTCTTCAAGGGCTGCGGCAACGGTGCTTAATTCAGAGAGGACCGCAATGGAAGATGCCATCCCCCGCAGAGATTCGGGGGTGAGACTATGGTCAAGAACCAGCTTCAAGGGCTCGACTGAATTCAGCTCAGCAACTTCCTCCACAAGGGGATCTATTATATCAACAAAATTTACACTCGAAAAGTCGGGAGGGTACTTCATGGAGTCCAGCATGTTAAAACGGATGATTTCCCCGTTGAACTCGAGGGATATCGAGGCCTCATAGCAGTCAATCTTTGCGCGGGCAGTAGCCAAGAAAGGACGTCCCAAGAGTAGGTCCGAAGATTTGGTGTTCGTGGGATTTTCCATGGAGAGAACATAGAAATCTGCTGGGAATAGAAATTCACCAATCTGAACAAGAACATCCGTGATGATTCCTTTGGGGTATACCACCGAACGGTCTGCAAGCTGGATTACCAGTGTGGTTTCTTTCAAGGGCCCGAGTCCGAGGTCATTGTAGATGGTCAAGGGCATAACATTGATTCCAGCTCCCAAATCGCACATCGCTTTTCCAATATCGATAGTCCCGATCTTACACGGGACCGTAAACATGCCCTGGTCTTTGCATTTGGGAGGAATTTTTCGCTGGATGTGGGCGGACAAATTAGCCCCCACACTGATTCTATTTACCTCAGTGAATTTGTTCTTGTTGGTGCACAGCTGTTTCAGAAACTTAGCATATCGAGGCATGTTCTTGATGGCCTTGAGGAGTGGAATATTGATAACGACTTTGCTAAACATCTCAAAGATGTCCCGATCCTCTTCCTCTTTCTTTTTCTTGACCAACCGCTGAGGGAATGGTGGCTCAAATACTTTGTTTATGAATTCTTGAGAGAATTCTTCCTCAACGGGCTGCTTCTTCTTGCATCGGGACTTCTTGCTGGAGAAGAAGTGATCAAGTGCTGCGTCGCCAAATCGGGACTTCTTGGGTTGGTCAGTAGGTTGTTCGGGAGGTAGTGGTGCAGTATTGTTGGTTTCGGGGCCAGGGGCAGCAATGTGTGCTTCGGGATCTGGGTGGACACGAGAAGGGATCTCGAGACCACTGCGGAGGTTCATGACACACGCTTCATGCTTCGGGTTAGGTTCCGTTTGCCCTGGAAATCTCCCTCCATTTTTTACTTCCTTCATTTCGGCCATGAGGGTCCGAATCTGTTTTTCTAGTTCTGCGATTTTCTTTTTATCGGAGGAAGGGTCCTCATTCGGGGGTGGTGGCATGGTGAAATTCTGGTCTGGGGGAGGCTGCCTCTGGTACTGGTAATTCTGAAAATTGGGCCTAGGCTTGAAGGCCTGCATGTTGAAAGGAGGGGGGTGATTTCTGTATGGATTTTGTCCATACTGATGGCTGGATCCGGCCTGCTGGTTGTTGTTCCATCCATAGTTAGGTTGCTTCCAACCTTGATTGTGGTGTTGGCCATATGGGGCATTGAATCCGCCAGCTGCATTGACTGGAATCTCATCGGGGATGAATGGGCAAGCATCCGTTGGGTGGTCTGAAAATTGACAAATCTGGCAGGCCTTGACCTGGACTGGCTGTCCCGAAGCCATGTTTTGCAACATACCCATGATGGCTGCAAGTTGATTCTCCATAGCAGCTGAGCGTGCATCTTGAACGCTAGTGGAGTTGTTGAGCTGGAGGTTGTTCTTGGCCATGAGTTCGATAGTGGCCTTGGCAGCAGCTGGAGTGAGTCTAGTGATGGATCCATTAGCAGCAGCGTTCAACAAGGCCTTGTCCCGACCGTTGAGTCCTTCACAAAAGTATTGCATGAGGGCATGTTCGGACAGATTATGCGAGGGGCATAGGGCTTGCATCTTTTTAAACCGCTCATAGTATTGCTCAAGATCTTCCGAATCCTTTTGGAGGATGGATACGAGCTGCTTTCGGGTCACCATTGCTATGGACACGGGGTAGTATTTGTCCGTGAAAGCTTTAGACATCTCGGCCCACGAATTGATAGATTGCGGCTGCAAGTCATAAAACCAGTCAAGGGCGTCGTCCTTGAGGGACCACATAAAGGCACGAAGCTTGGCATGCTCAACAGAAACGTTGTGAGGCTTCATGGCGTCGCAAATGGAGTGTAGCTGCTGTAGGTGGCGGTGTGGATTCTCCTTGGCCAACCCTCGAAAGAGTGGCAGATGATGCATGGTTGCAGACTTGAGTTCCCAGTTATTCGGGACTGCTGGCCAGACAATGCAACTGGTTGGGGCTTCGGGAGCAGCATTGAAATCATCGATGGTCTGGACTGGCGGGGGAAGTGGTGGAACGCGATCGCCTACGGGCCCGTGGTCATCCATTTCGGGTCCTTCTAGGTGATCAAGGGGAAAATTTTCGGGGTCTGGATTGTCTTCTAGGTCAAAAAGACGGTCGAGGTCCCTCACACAAGGGTTGGAATTTCCTCGTGCCAGTCGTCGAAGTCCCCTTTCGGTCCGTCCTAGCTCGTGATCAAGGGGTAGTAATTCGGGTGCGGATCTCCTGGTCATACAAACAAGAAAAATAAATCAGTCTTGAAACAATCCCCGGCAACGACGCCAATTTGATCGTCAGTCAAATACAGAATTTATAGTGCCTGAAAACGTGTGTGCACAAGAGATAAAGTGTACAGTGGCAGTCAGGGTCGAACACAGGGATTGTGAGAAACTGATCTAAGGTCTTGAATGTATTCGGGGGAGAAGAGCACAAAGAGTAACAATCAGGGGGGGGGGGGGGGGGGTTTACTTGGCTGAATAAGTCAGCCAAGGCAGATTTCGGGAGCTAACAATTTCTATCTACGAAAACAGTATTCGGGGTCTCGAATGTCACGTTCGAGGTCCCGAATGGTAAAATAAGCAAATCAGTGTATAATTCCAGAAATAAAATAAATCAGAAACAGATGCAGAGATATCAACACAGGCGTGAAATAGAACAAGAGCGAAATAAGCACAAATAATCAGTTGGAGAAAGGGTTCTCGGCAAAGGCACTCTGGGTTGCATTCGGGACCAGATCGTCATCAGCTCAAGGGTATTCCATTCAAGATGTTATAGAAATGACATGGGGACCAGATTCCTCGGATATCCCCTACTTTTCTCTTAAGAGAAACTACCCCCCGTTTCCACATATGAGGTAGTCTTGACAGTCCGCCATCCCTCCAGGCACGAATACGGGAGGGCCATACTCAAACTGCCCATGAAGTTAAGAAAAGACAGATCTAGAGCTAAAGGTCCCTCAGTTTGTCAGGCTCGTGACCCAGCCCTAATCAACTACCCAACCTATCTATTCAAGACCACTTTGACACAGTCAAGACTAAACAGATGCCTACTTGCTCATGCAACTTTCCTTCCGTATTCATCACATAAATGGTAGCATTTACACAAGATAATTCTCAGATGATCAGGCCTCAAATTAAATCATGCAAAGATGTAATTAAATCGATGAATAGTTGAATATAGCATCAAGAATATATTAAGCACATTAAGGCCTCGAATCTGCCCCTGCAACTCTTGAATCAGCCTTGCCAAGAACTAGGAATTTAGCTACTCATGCTTAAAGATAAACAAATAACGATTAAAGAAAGCATAACAAGTAATTAAATAGTGTGAGGGAAGAAAACTTGTTACTAAAATTTCGTTTATAGCTCGGCAGCAATGTTGAAGAAGCTAACAATGGCTAGAGAGAGAAACTAGAGAGAAGTCTAAGCTACTTCTAAATTATGCTAATTAATTAATTACTAGGAGAGATCAAAGAAAAAACTACTAAGACTATTCATGGATGCCCTTTATATAGTAGAGCTCCAAGCACAAAATATCTACAGCCCAAAAACTAGGGACAAAATGCATTAATTGAAAGCCTAAAGAAGTGGATCTATGTTCCCAAAAGCACAAAGCTGGAAAAGCATAAAGCTGTCTGGTTTTTCCAGCTTTGGCAGGTCTGGAGTGGGCTCAAGACTGAAATCCGCAGGTGTTTGGTAATCAGTGCAGAGCGTCAGAACAGTGTCAGAGGGATCACATGGGCGTTAGGTGGGGTGACACGTGGAAACGTCATCCTTTACCCTTCGGGAGTCCCGAACTGGGAATCCGATTCGGGACCTTGAACGCTGCTTTGGACTCGGGACCTCGATTTTTGGCCTTGAGGCTCGAATTCGCTCAAAATGCACCAAAAACGTTTGTTTTAGCATAAATTCCCTTTTTAGGCCTAGATCTGCAATAGTAATGAAATCAAGGGTAAATTAGCAGAATCAAGCTCTAAATAAGTGAGAAAATGGAGGGAAAATCATGCATAAAAACATGCTATCAGCAGCAGTCATGCTCTGAATTTTTCTAAGAAAACAGCCTGAAGTCAAAAGTTATAGTGGTCGAAATTACTTATGCACCATTTCTCTGATAATTTATCAACCATCTTAGACCACAAAGAAGGAATGCATAGATATGGAAAGTGGCAAAAGCTAATATCCCATGAACGCAAATAATGAATCATTCAAATTTTTTTATTCTCATTTCTAGTGGTAGGATACTAAACACATTAAGACATGCTCCATAATTCTCACTCTCTACCTCCATTGAATCCATTCACATTTTTTGTGGTTCATTACGGGCAACCAAACAACTCGTAAAAGTATCAAATGAAACATGTGTTTTGTATAATTAGATTTTAAAAAAAATAATAAGATATTTAATTAAGAGAAAAAAAACTCTCAAGGAGTCGTGGTTTTATATATTAGACTATAGATCAATTGAAAATAGTTAATTGAAAGATGATATTAATTTTGACACATCGTACAGAAAATTAAAAACTAACTTTGGCTTGCATAAGTTATTTATTCTTGATAAATAACGTTATGAATAAATCGAGAAATGTAACTTATTTCTTATAATATTTAATGACAATTAATGATATGTAGCGTGATTTTTTAAAATATTAATTTATTATATTTTTTAATAAATTAAATATGGTTCAAATTCAAACCTTATCAATGGAAAAAAAATATATGGGAGGGGGTTCGAATCCCCTCCTACGCATCCCTTTACAACAGGTTTTGGAGAGCTGCTGGAGCTAGTGATGGGCTGAATGGATTTGGGAATGAGGAAATGGGGATTTGGGCTCAAAAAATCCTCTAAAAAGAAGGGAGTTCCGTGAATCGAACACAGAACCTTTTGATCTTAAGTCAGACTTGCTACCATTGCGCCAAGGATGCTATTTGATGATAAATGGATGAAATTTAATTAAACCTTAAATTAAAGGTAAATTTTTTTTTGGATTGGGCCAGGGTAGGCGCCAGCCTACCCTGGCCCTGGGCTGGATCCGCCCCTGGTGGTGGGGCCGCAACAATGGTAGCAGTAAAAGCTTCGTTGTAGATGGAATAGTTAAGGAGGTTGACGACGTTGTGGACGGTGAAGGCAACAATGATGAATAGATTAGGGTTGATGGGTTGTGTTGATGGTTGCTGGTCGTTAATGGTGTTCAGGTGTTGATTGCATGAGTGGTGCTGAGGATGGTGGTGGTTGAATGGGTAAACGGGAAAACGGGTTCTCAAACCCGTTTTATTCGGGCTAAATGTTAGCTCCGCTGATGTGGCATGTTACATCAGTAAAAATACACGTGGCATCTGACGTGTAATGCCACGTTGGACACTTAACGGAATGTGTTGGACGACGTCACTATGAGGGATCAAATGTGAACGATCATTCCAGTGCGAGTGTCAAATGTGACCGGAAAAAAAATGTGGGGTCAAATCAATACATTTAAGTGAGTGCAGATACCCTTTATTTCATTAACCTGAAGTTTGGAGGTTTGGACTTTGGAGTTTGAATTATCTACTAATCTATTAAAATATTTCAGAAATGTAATTATATATTTTACAATCAGTATATATTATAAAAATAATATATAAAAATATTGTATCCTCCTAAGGCGTATCATATTAAATTTCTTATATAACAATGACTTCTTATTGGTACCATGTACTCCTATTATAATTTAGTATGTCCATTTGGTTTTTGGAACGATTCTTTGTTTTTTCTATTGTTTGAGATCTTAACCAAGTAATTCAGTCTGATAAACTATGTGCCTAATAAGACTGATTTGAATCATAGGACGACGATAGACGATTGAACCAAGAGAAGACCGCCATAGTTATAAGCCTAAAGAGGCCATCAGTAAAATTTATTTTAACCAAATATTACTCTCGTCTCAAGGTACAAAAAACTGCTACCGCACCAACTACAAGCAAAATAGCTAACACAGTCTACGAATTGGTTTTGAAACACGGACAAGTACTTCTCCACCTCGGCAGCTAACGATGTTTTCGAGGAAATCAACTCAGCAACAGCTTCAATGCTTCTTTTTGAGCTCCGGGTCCCTAAGCACAAGTTATAAGTCAGAAATCAGTTCATCATTCAAATGCAATAACAGCTTTCTTTCAGTTTCAGTACAAGACAGACCTCTGAATATGATCGAGAATTAGGAGCCTTGGTCCGGGAGGGATTTTCACATCTTTAAGAGCACTGTCAAAACATACCACAGGCATCAGCTGAGGATCACGGTATATGTCTATTGATAAGTTTTTTTTTTTTTTTTTTTTATAAAAAGGGGAGGCTTAACGCCTAAAAAAAATCAGGATAACATCCTTCTATCACCACCGAAAATAACGGTTAAACTATGAGGAACAACATCAAACCAGTGGAACCCCGAACCCTGCGCAAAAGCTAAATTGGCAAGCCCATCCGCTAACCCATTCGCTTCCCGATACACATGAATAACACGATAAGCACATCCAGAAGAACGCAACAAACCCTTAATCCGATGCACCAAATCCGTGTTTGATATCGGAGAAGAGCGGTCCCTGTTAATAGCATGCACCACACTGGCATTGTCACATTGAATTTCCAAGTCATACCATCCTCGCTCTAGAGCGCTCTGAACTCCATGCAGCATGGCCAACAACTCTGCACGATACGCCGACACATGCCCGAGATCAACAGAGAAGCCACCGAGCCACAACCCATCTCTGCTCCTAAAACAACCTCCACCCGCAGCTCTTTGCGAGGTCTGACGACAAGCACCATCCGTATTGACTGTAATCTTACCATCTCGCGCCGCTGTCCACCCGACCGAATCAGGCTTGTTTAAACCGCTGCCTCCACCACCCAAACGGACAGTGGAATCAACCAAAGCAGAGTCCGTCGCAGCCTTAACAATAGCAATTCTAGTTGCTACCGGCACGTGATTGTTTTTGAATACAATCTCGTTACGCCACTTCCACAACCACCAGCAAGATAGACCAAAGGTGAGGCTCCAACTCGTGTCTGTACCATTCATCCCACCCCCGTTCAGATTTGCTTCCATCCACTCCCGAAAAGACTGTTGACGAACCCTGTTCCAAACCGTAGACGAAGCCAACTGACGCCAAAAGGACATGGAGATTGGACAATCGCGAAGGATATGCTCTACAGACTCTTCCTCAACCCCGCAGCAAGGGCACAAAGCATTATCGCTCATGTGACGCCGAACTCGTTCCTGATTAGTCAGCAAACGGTTATGGCACACCAACCATAAAAACATCCGCACCCTCTGAGGCCCCTCCCACTTCCAAGGCAAGCTCCACATTCGATCCACCGGACCATCCTTGATACCAACTATAAGGGCATATGCGGACTTTAAGGTGAAATCCCCACTAGATGACCAACGCCAATATCGTTGGTCATTTCCCAGGGAATTGGCAGGAGGGCAACAACTCGAGACGCAGGAAAAGAGATCGTCATCCAAATAGCAAGCCAACAAGGAGGTATTCCACCTACCATCCGGTAGAACAACCGTAGACAAACGTCAATCTCTAATATTCAAAGGAATTTCCTCGCGCATAAGGTCACATAAAGGAGTGTCTCCCGCCCAATTATCATACCAAAAAGAAATGTCCCGCCCATCACCAATGGATCAACATGAGTTAGACCGAACCAAGCCCCACATGTGGCATATTTCGCGCCAAAGGGGAGTACCATTTTGAACCCTTAGATGAAGCGACATCTCCTCCAAATTGACATTATACTTGCCACCCAATACTCGAGCCCAAAGACTATGCTTTTCAGTGCTAAGCCGCCATGCAAGCTTGGCAAAGAAAGCCCTGTTGAAGGTTTTGAGACGTTTAATACCAAGCCCCCCATCCTCTTTCGACTTGCAAGCTGTCTCCCAATCAATGAGATGGACCTTTCTCTCACCGTTACCATTACCCCAAATGAAGTCCCTACTAAGGCGCTCAATCTTCTCGCAGGTGCTAACTGGGACAACGCATGCCTGGAGGGCATAAGTTGGAATAGATATCACGGTAGAGTTGACCAAGGTAATTCTCCCAGCTAGGGAAAGAGTTTTAGCTTTCCATCCACTCAGCCTCTTGCGAACTTTGTCCACTAAGTAATCATAGTACTTGCTCTCGGAACGACCATGCAGAAGAGGGACTCCCAAATAATGCCCTAAGTCACTTTTATGCCGAAACCCAGAAAGGTTTTCAATGTCCGAGATCACTTGAGTAGCGACGCTGTTCGAAGCCGTGAAGGATGTTTTTTCCACATTGATTTTTTCCCCTGAAGAAGCACAATAATCAGCGAGAACATTAAGGATGGCTTAAACTTGGTCCACTGAAGCCTCACAAAATAGGACCAGATCATCAGCAAAGAAAAGGTGGGAGATGGGGATGCCCTGCCTGCCCAAGCGAATCGGCTTCCAATACCCATCTGAAACTGCCTTCTGAATACCATGAGCAAGTCTTTCCATACACAGCACGAAGAGGTACGGGGACATGGGATCCCCTTGGCGAACCCCTCTCGTAGGGTGGAAGCTCTCCGAAACCTGCCCATTCCACAACACCTTCGTCGTACTGGCTTGCCAAGAATGAACCAACATCTGGGTAAACGCATTGGGGAAACCTGCATCCTCAAGAGTATCTTGGATGAACTCTCACCTGAGGCGATCATAAGCTTTCTCAAGATCCACCTTGATCATGATCCACCCACTGTTACCTTTTTTACGCCTCATAGAATGAAGAACCTCTTGCACAATGACTGATTGCATTGCATTTCATCATGTTTTATCGTCCATTTACTAGTTTATTTGGACGGTAAACCTACTGATTTATCCTTGATTTCCCATATTTTTGGCAGTTCTGGTCTCTTGGAAGAATCCTGAAGTTTCTGGTTTGAAGAGCTGGAAGCTATTTACCTGAGTATAGGCCAGGATCTTGGCCTAGACATTTTCGCAACCGAAGCAGCGCGCTACCCAGAATCGTCTTGGCCAAGACTCCGGCCAAGACACTTACGCGATAGAAGACATTGTGCGGATCTTTTGGGCCACCTCCCACATTGGGCCTTACAGCTGGCACGTAGCAGCTGTCACGCAATTCTAGAGGGATCTGAAGCCAATCTCTTGAAGAATCCCGTATGGGATCTCCCTCTCCTTGTAATTGCGATTTAGTTTCTATTTCAAAAACAATTTTATTGTTACAATCTTTTTAGAGATTTTCTAGGAAGTTTAGTTGAAGTAGGACAGAGGAGTTATAGGGCTATTTAGCCGAACATTGTTCCTCCTCTGTCCGGAATGGAATTCCGACCTTCTTCTTCTCTTTTCTTCTTCGACATTGTTAAAACTTTGCTCCGGATTTTATTTAAAATCACGGAATTAATTTATTTATGCAACAACATATATTGTCTTTTTAATTATGAGTATGAGTAACTAAACACCCATTCTTGGTAAGGGTTGATGAGCTGGAGTTCTTATGCATTCGTGAGATTAAACTGTGCGTTATAATCTCTTTACTTGTATTTATTTATTTCTTAAGCTTAATTCATTGCTTACTCACTAGAGACAAGGTTTGATCACCCTTGCACTCTAGTAGAGAAGAGTTGTAGCCGGTCTAGACGGAAAGGGAGCACCCGTCGGCTAGACAAAGTAGGCAACTAGTCTCAAGCTAGACTAGAAGAAATCGGCAATCTAGGTCGAGACCAGATTGACAACCTAGGATCTCCATAGGGAGATACCTTGGCCTAGGTACTGCCTTCCCCTATACCATTGAGGAAGCGAACAACCATTCAAGACAGCAGTCAAACGGATAAACCCTTTAACCAGCAAGGTGTCCCTTGGCTAGGATTATCAGGAAAAAAGGGAGCACCTCCAGATAATTTAAAGAGGAGGGAAGACAGGAGTGAACAGGAGTACCTCCACTCTATAGCAGTACTATAAGCAAAGAGATGAATATATTCGAATCCATGATCGAGGCATAAGAACAAAGCTCTCATATCGCCCTTACCTGGAATTTCCTTTTATCGGATTTACCTCAATCTTGCCCCTAGTCTTGGCCTAGACTTCGGCCAATACTATTTTAAAACTGTTTTCACTTCTTTTTGTTTTGTCTTCAGTTTCAGATTCCACCCAACCAAAACTCAGTGACGAGGAAGTCAACCCAAGAATTACATCTCCTAGAGGTCTCTGTGGACGATCCTCTTACCATCATCTACAAACTCTTGTAGACAGTGATAAGTTGTATTTCTACCCCCAATTCCATACCTATTTCACTTTCATATTTGACGTGTTCGACGCGCGATCAAATTTTGGCGCCGCTGCCGGGGATCTCTAACGGTATTTGTAGTTTTTGTTTTATTTTTTTATTTTATGACAGTTGATGACCAGGTCCTCAAGTAGAGAACAAGATTTGTTACCAATCAATCCCAATCTCACCAGGACCGAAGCACAACTTAGGAGGCAAGCTCGACTAAGAGCAGCCCAAGAGGAAAGAGGATCAGAAGCCTCTAGCTCCGAAACAGATCGTAGTCTTGACCACGATCTTGGCCTAGATTCAGACCAAGACGAACTCTTTGGTCTAGACATGGCAGAAATTCAGCAAGAACCCACTATGAGGGAGCTGAACAAGTCAGCAGAGCAGGAAACCTTTTCCTGCATCGCTTTGCCGCCAGTGGCAAATGATTGGTCGATCAAGACCAACATGGTGGCCAACCTTCCTAGGTTTTACGGTCATACAAATGAAAACCCATTCAAACACTTGAGGAATTTACACGTCCAGTGTGACATAATGAAGCCAGCAGGTGTGAGCATGGAGAGAGCGAAGCTAAAAGCCTTTCCTTGTTCTCTTGAAGGAGCTGCGCAGAATTGGTTCTACAGCCTACCTCATAATACGGTCAACACATGGGCCGAGATGTCCACCCTATTCCTCAATAAATACTGGAATGCTACAAAAGCAGGATCGGCTAGAAAAAACATGGCTGCCATCCAGCAAAGGAACAATGAGGGACTGAGCGAATATCACCAACGGTTCAAGGAATTGCAAGAAGTTTGTCCTACACATGGGGTTGCGGATCAGACCATGATCCAATATTTCTATGATGGAATGCTCCTACCTACAAAAGAAAAGGTTGATTCAGCAGCGGGTGGGGCACTGCAAGACTTGACTGTAACGAGAGCAAAGCTTTTACTTCAGACTATGGCAGACAACTGCCAAAATAATACTTCCTCTGAAAGAAACTCAACTCCTTCTAGCCTATGTTCTATTGATGTTGAACAAAAATTGGCTGAATTAACTGACATGGTAAATAATATTTCTGTCAATATTTCAGGTGCAATGACCACAGGGAATCCTAGCCAAGAGCAGGTAGCCTCTGTTTGTGGAATCTGCCAACAACAAGACCATCAAACCAATAATTGCTACATGGTGCAGCACCCTCCTGATGATGTAACACAAGTAAATGCGGTCTATGGTCAAAATCAAGGAAGTATGCAAAACTTCCCACAAGGGAGTAATTAGTACTCATGGAGAGCACACCCAAACTTTAGGTGGAGAGATCCAATCCCTCCAAACTAGAACCCAAACCAGAATGCACCTCAGCAGCAACAACAACCTAACTTCCAAAACTTCATCCCTCGTCCATCACACCTTAATCCTGGCCAACCTCCTGGTCAAGCCGCTGTACCTCAACTGCCGCCAGCACCTCAGCCTTTGCAACTTACTGGGCCATCTATGGAGGATACCATCAAAAGTTTGATGGAAATGCAGAAGAACCTGATGCAATCAACTCAATCTACTTTGGCCGAAATGCAAAAGCAGATTAATCAGATGGCAAATCAAGGGAAATTGCCTTCCACAACCATAGATAATCCGAAACACAATGTTAGTGCCATTAGTTTGAGGAGTGAAGCTGTGTTACCTGAGAGGGAGGGAGCGAAAACAGATGAGGAGATAAGGAAGATCTAGTTGGAAGACGTAGAGGAAGATGAGGAAGAAGAAGCGAAAGCAGAAGTAGTCTTGACCAAGACACAGGTCAATACTGAAGGGATCGCAGGACCAGAAAAAGCAGAACCTGTCTTGGCCAAGCCTCAGGCCAAGACTGACCAGAAGGAAGAAATTATAGAGATCCCTCCACCATTCCCTCCTAGATCTTCGAAGGAGAAGAGGGAAGATGAAAAGAGAGACTTTATGGCAGTTTTCGGAAAAATAGCTGTGAATATTCCTATGTTGGACTTGATTGCAAAAGTCCCTTCTTATGCTAAATTTCTTAAGGAACTGTGCACTAATAAAAAGAAAATTGCAGGTGTAGAGAGGGTAAATTTAGCACACAATGTCGCAGCAGTACAACAGCTTCCAGAGAAGTGCAAGGATCAGGGAACCTTCACAATTCCATGCCAGATCGGAAACAAGATCATTGAGAAAGCCCTTTGTGACCTAGGAGCCGGCATCAATGTGATGTCCCTAAGTGAATTTGAGACCTTGAAGATAGGGACAATGAAGGAAACCGACTTAGTGATCCAGCTGGCTGATCGGACGATTATCCGACCCAAAGGAGTAGTAACCGATGTCTTAGTAATGGTAAATGATTTTATTTATCCAGTGGACTTTTATATAGTTGAAATGAATGTTCAACTACCCTCCTGTACCACTGATATTTTATTAGGAAGACCATTCCTAAGGACTTCTAAAGCAAAGATTGATTGCTTCGAGGGAAGCATAATTTTAGAATTTTGTGGAAGAACAATTAAATTCAGCATTACAGATGCTTTAAAACATCCTAACGATTTACATTGTGTTAATTTCTTGGATGTTTTGGACCCAATTACAGAAGAAATTGCTGATATTTATACTAACGACCCCCTTGAGTATGTTTTGAGCAGGGGGATTTCCACAAGAACGTTGAAAGAATTGGAAGAAAGGACTGGAGATCAGAAGGAACTCCAGGAAATTGTGGATAGCATGACAGATCCACAAGAACTTGAATCAGTCTTGACCACGATCTTGGCCAAGACTCCCTACCAAGACTGCCGAACTGAAGAAGAAAACAGCGAGTGCTCAATTCATTCAACCTTCAACACCTGAATTCTTACCTTCCGTTGTGCAGGCACCTCAGTTGGAATTAAAAGCCTTGCCCGATCATCTCAAATACGCCTATCTAGGCCTAGACGACACCCTACCCGTCATCATTTCAGCAAAGCTAGCAAAAGATGAAGAGGAGCGATTGGTGGCTGTCTTGAAGATGCATAAAGAAGCGATTGGCTGGACCATGGCAGATATCAAGGGGATATCAGCCAACATATGTACCCACAAAATACATGTGGAAGAGGATAAGAAACCCATTCGGCAACCCCAGAGGAGATTAAACCCTCCGATGATGGAAGTGGTTAAAAAGGAAATAATTAAATTGCTAGATTCAGGTGTAATCTATCCTATTTCTGATAGCAATTGGGTGTCTCCTGTGCAGGTAGTTCCTAAGAAGACTGGAATTACGGTGATTGAAGGAGAAGATGGCACCCAAAGAATGACGAGAATCCAAAACGGGTGGAGGGTGTGCATCGACTACCGAAGACTGAACCAAGTCACTCGGAAGGACCATTTCCCATTGCCGTTTATAGACCAAATGGTAGAGAGACTTACTGGAAAGTCTCACTATTGTTTCTTGGATGAATACTCGGGGTTTCACCAAATCCCCGTTGCACCCGAAGACCAAGAAAAGACGACGTTCACTTGCCCATTTGGAACGTTCGCCTACAAACGCATGCCATTTGGGTTGTGTAATGCCCCAGCCACCTTTCAACGGTGCATGGTAAGCATTTTTTCAGATTATGTGGAAAAGAGCATCGAGGTGTTCATGGACGATTTTACTGTTTACGGTAATAATTTTGAACAATGTCTACATAATTTAGAAAATATTTTAAAGAGATGTGTTGATACTTGTCTAGTCCTAAATTATGAAAAATGTCATTTTATGATAGACCAAGGAATTGTCCTTGGCCATGTCATTTCAAAGAAAGGCATTGAAGTTGATCAAGCAAAAATAGACATTATCAAGAACTTGCCTTACCCCTCATGCTTGCGTGAGGTTAGGAGCTTTCTTGGACATGCAGGCTTCTACCGCAGGTTCATAAAGGACTTCTCAAAGGTAGCCGAACCAATGTGCAAGTTACTTCAAAAAGAGGTGGAGTTCGACTTCAACGAAGAATGCAAGAAGTCATTTGATGAAGTAAAGGAACGACTGACCTCAGCTCCGATCATCCAAGCGCCGGACTGGAGCTTGCCATTCGAGCTGATGTGTGACGCAAGTGACGCTGCTGTTGGAGCCGTGCTTGGGCAAAAGAAAGGGAGAGATCCACATGTGATCTATTATGCATCAAAAATGCTTGATGATGCCCAAAGAAATTATACTACAACTGAAAAGGAACTCTTTGCAATTGTTTTTGCCTTGGAGAAATTTAGATCCTATTTATTGGGCACTAAAATAATTGTGTTTTCAGATCATGCGGCATTAAAATACCTCCTGGTCAAGCATGAGGCCAAACCTAGACTAATCCAATGGATTCTTCTCTTGCAGGAACACAATCTGGAAATTAAAGACAAGAGCGGCAGGGAGAACCTTGTGGCAGACCACCTTAGCCGCTGCCTAGCAGAAGGAGACCTGGAACCAGTGAAAGCAGAATTTCCAGACGAAAAATTATTTTCTGTCGCACTGTCTAGCCCGGAGTCTAGGCCTAGACCTCAGCCAAACCCAAGACCATGGTACGCCGAAATTGCGAATTACCTTGCAACAGGTAAACACTATGGGGATATGACCACCTATGAAAGGGTGAAGGTCAAGCATGACAGTAAGTATTATGTGTGGGATGACCCATATTTATGGAAAATAGGTACTGACCAATTACTTAGGAGGTGTGTTCCTCAAAGTGAGACTTCATCTATTCTAAATTTTTGTCATTCCCAAGCATGTGGAGGCCATTTTGGAGCTAGAAGAACAGCTCTAAAGATCTTAGAGGCCGGTTTTTATTGGCCTAATATTTTTCAGGACAGTTACATGTTTTGTAAAACATGTCCTGCTCGTCAAAAAGTAGGGAATATAAGTTCCCGAAATGAAATACCTATGAACTTTATTCTTTCTTGTGAAGTTTTTGACTTATGGGGCATAGATTTTATGGGACCCTTCCCTACTTCTTTTGGAAATAGATATATTCTATTGGCTGTAGACTATGTATCTAAATGGATAGAGGCGAAAGCCACCAAGAATGATGATGCTAGAACTGTTATTTCTTTCATTAAATCTAACATCTTGAACAGATTTGGAATTCCTCGTGGGATCATTAGTGACCGAGGAACACACTTCTGCAACAAGATTTTGTCTTCCCTTTTCAGGAAATATAGCATCACACATAGGGTATCAACATCCTATCATGCTCAATCGAACGGCCAAGCTGAAGTTTCGAATAGAGAGGTGAAATCTGTCCTGGCCAAGACAGTAGGCCTAAACAGATGTGATTGGAGCCAGCGGTTAGATGACGCATTGTGGGCCTGCAGAACAACCTACAAAGGACCAATCGGGATGACGCCTTACAAATTGGTCTATGGCAAGGCGTGCCACTTACCAGTGGGGTTGCAACACAAGGCGTATTGGGCCATACGAAAGTGCAACTTAAGCTATGACGAGGCTGGCCAAGAAAGGAAACTACAACTCCACGAGCTGGAGGAGTTGCGAGACCAAGCTTATGACAATCAGTTGATTGTCAAAATCAGAATGAAAGCTTACCATGACAAGAGAATTGTTGGGAAACCACTCCACACAGGGGAGAAAGTTCTCCTTTATAATTCCCGTTTAAGTTATTTCCTGGAAAACTAAAAACAAAATGGGAAGGGCCTTTTATTATTACTAATATTTACCCACATGGTGCAGTAGACATTAGAAATGAGAAAACAGGTGCCGAGCTGAAAGTGAACGGCCAAAGATTGAAGCCGTTTTTCGAAGGATTCCAAGAAAACAAGAGTTCTGAAAAGGTGGACATGCCACCAGAAAACAAATGAACAAAATTTAGAGTCAAGCCTAGGACTTAAAATAAGGGCGCTACAAGGGAGGCAACCCTTGATTCTTTTATTTTTAAGACATATCTATTTTATTTTATTTTTGTCACATTTGATTTCGCTGTGTCGTTTTTTATTTTGTGCAGGAAATTAAGTGTGGGGAAAGTGAAGCAGTCTTGGCCGGGATCTAGGCCAAGCCTTTAGGCTAGACTGTTGTGAGCGGACTACCCCTTTGTGAGAATTAGGGGGACACGTGTCAGCGCCGTCTTTTAAAGCCTTTATTTGCTTTTTGAACGGACAAATCCAAAAAGCAATTAAAAGAAATTAATTGGCAGCGTGGGAAAATTAAATACACCACCTCTGCATATTCCTTCCCACTCTGACACGATCTCGCCACGAACCAACAAATCCACTCCTCTCTCACCTGAGCTAAAAGCAACAGTCCCTTCTCCTTCTTCTTCCCCAAATCGCACAAAAGCTTTCACGAAAAAAAACCCAAAACTCCAAAATCTAAACGCACCATATCTCTTCTTTCTTCTCTTGCAACCATGACTGCACCTAATCCATCCTCACCCATCGACATGCCAGAGGCCAGCGACGACCTCCGTGGAGCTCCGCAGCCAGTCATGCCGTCAGACGGCATCTCAGCCTCACGACGAATACTCGAAACACTGGAGAACGACGATTCTATGTCCTCGGAGGACGATTTGCCAGAGGAATCGGAGGAAAGTGTCAAGGGAACCGACCGAGCTATGGTCGTGAGCGATGAGAACTCTGATGAGGTTCCTCTCGCGAAGAGAATGAAGCCCACCGTGCCTGCGTCTGCTGGAGAAAGGGAGAGCAGACGGGAGAGCAGGCTGTTGAAGAAACTATCAACCGCCGGCGCTTCAAAACCAGCTCCGGCCTCCGCTGCGAGAAAGCCCTCAAAAGCTACCGCCGCCGCCGCCACTGTTACCACACCACCACCACCTCTGGCGAAGAAGTCGGCCACCACTGCACCGCCAAAGAAATCCGGGCACATTAAGCAGGTGGCCCACAAGAACACACCGACTAAGAAGCCGGTGAGGGTTCCTGATTCATCACCACCGCCTCCAAACCCTAAGCAGGGCAAAACCAGTGCCGGTCCTTCCTCTGCCAAAAGAAAAGGCAAACAGCATATGGTCGAGGAAGAACCATTTGAGGATGATGAAGACGATCTAGTCTTGGCCAAAACTCAGGCCAAGACTGCTAAGGTATCCTCTCTTCCTCCCCTGCACACACTCAAAGGCTGGTTGAAATTTGATACACCAGACCTTAAGGCCAAATTGCGTAATATGCATTCCTGTGATATTGCCGCATTTGCTAGATTACAGTTTGATTTTCTTGATGAAATGGCATTAGGAAATAAAATTAGGGAATATGTGTTTGCAATTGGATGGGTCCCTTTTATGTCTGTTGAGTGCGATGCCTACACTGAACTATGCCTTGAGTTTCACACATCTTTCTGGTTTGACGAGGAAACCTTGTATGTTAGGGGTAGAGACAAACCTGATTTTGCTGCGCCTGATGTGATTAATTTTCGATTGTGTGATAAATGGAGTCACTTGTCTGTTGATGCTTTCAACTCATTGTTAGGATTTGCTTATAGTGATGAGGCAATTTTTGATTATCCCACTGATTGGGATAATAATGTTGCATTTAGAGAGATCACTGGTGATCCAGATGCTAGGTTTGATAGGAACTCTAAGGCACATGCCATTTTGAACCCTGCGCTTAGAATGCTCCATAGAGCCTTGTCTATCAACCTTTCGGGGAAGACAAAGGTTTCTGGGAATTTAGCCAAGTCTGAACTGTTTTTGCTTTGGTGCATTTTGCACCAGAAAAAAGTCAACTTAGGCTTATATTTGGTCTAAGTGTTGCATGCCCGTGAGTCTAAAACTAAACTGATTTTTGGGTCCTTGATAACTTGGCTTGCTATTCAAACTGCTGGTCTTGATTTAGCTTCTGCTGATTTGCATAAATATTGCTCCCCCAAAATACTGGATTTTAGATCCTTCGACCAAATGGGACATTTCCATTTGGAAGGAGAGTTTGTTGCGTGTAATACAGGTTTTACACCCATTGGGGAGCACATTTTCTCGAAGAAAAATGGAAGGAGGTACAAGCTGCGCCCAGTACATATCCCTGGAGAAGAAGCAGAGAGCAATATTGCCCCGGGTCTTGGCCAAGACGCAGGCCAAGACACCACCATTCCTGATGCTGCAGCTGATCTAGGCCAAGACGCAGGTCAAGACCCACCTGCCAGCAACATCAGCGAGCCTCCAGAGTGGGCCAGGGAATTTCAAGCTCGCCAGCTGCTCATCCTTGAGCAACAGAAGATAATCCTGGAGCGTCTTGGCCAAGACAAGAGCCAAGACCAGACTCGCGCATCCACCAGTAACGTGGCGCCTCAGTGGGCCCAATGTCTTAATGATAGGCAGGACGTCCTCCTTGAGCAGATGAAGCTCACTAGGGCAAACGTCCTCCACGTTTATCAACATCTCCAGACCCATTTCAAGCTCCTCAAGGCTCTCCATGACAATCTAAGTTCCGAGAGTGACTCCGAGTCATCCGATGAGGAGCATGAGCCCAAGCCCCAAGCACAGCCAGCAAAGACACCACATCCGTCAATGCCCCCCTTACTCCAAGAGATCCCAAACCAAAGGACCCTCCTGCCCCTGATCTTGGCCAAGCTTCAGGCCAAGATCCCCAGAACAAAGCAACATGAGTTGCCTCTGCCCTCAGGTCGTTTCTGTCCTTCCTTTTATTTTTCTGTTGTGTCTTTTCTTTTTGTCTCTCCACACAATGAGGACATTGTGTCTTTTAGGTGTGGGGAGGTGCTCTTATTCCTTGTTTGTTTGCTGTGAATATTGGTTGATATGTATGATTTTGAGTCAAATTTTTGCAACTCAATTTTTCTTTTTGTCCAGTTTAGAGTCTACTGTTTGCATGATTTTTATTTTTATTTCCCATGCATGTTTGAGTCTGTTTTGTTGAGTGCACACCAGGATATCCAGATTTTTGCCTAGGTTGTTCAGTATACAACCAAAACCACATTTAGATAATTGTTTAGGCAAAATAATGCTATAGTAACAGGGAAGCGAATGAGCGCAACTAGATCAATGCCTAAGGGTCATATACTCTAATGGTTCCCAAACATTTGCTATCCACATGGTCGTAAGGACATTTAGCTAAAACTTCAGCTCTCATTAGGGTGACTAGGCTAGCTGCCAACTGATTTGAGAGTGCTATTCTATCTGATGTGAGTGTGAGACAGTAAAAAGGTGTCGGAACGTCATAGGGCAGACATAGCAAAGGTGGAAGTTCCCGCAGAAAAGAACAAGCTGTCTATGTGCTGTGTCTGTAAAAATTCAAAGGACACATAATATGCCTAAATAAAACAAATAAAAAAAAAAGACTTCTCGAGGGCATAGAAAAATTTTAAGAAAAAAAAAATCTATCAAAGTGATTCAAATGGCACCAGTCTTTAGGCACTTTTGGATAGATGTCACAAGGTGGGACTCAAATCAGTGGTGAGCCGTGTTGCCCTATACTTTATCATAATATCTTGCGAGGTGTCTTGATACCATGTGGATGGGGTATGTTTATGGTATTGATCTGTCCTTGTTAGTCTAGCAATAGGGCGGCTGGACAAGTGTCTTGGTGATTTCAGTTGTATAGTGAGCAGCCGAAAGCAGGAATCTGGAAATTCTGGTGTCGTTTGTGTTTATAATATGTTTTTAATCTTGAGTCTGTGAGTCTGTATGCTTGGGGGCAAGCATGTTTTAAGTGTGGGGAATTTGATTGCATTGCATTTCATCATGTTTTATCATCCATTTACTAGTTTATTTGGACGGTAAACCTACTAATTTATCCTTGATTTCCCATATTTTTGGCAGTTCTGGTCTCTTGGAAGAATCCTGAAGTTTCTGGTTTGAAGAGCTGGAAGCTATTTACCTGAGTATAGGCCAGGATCTTGGCCTAGACATTTTCGCAACCGAAGCAGCGCGCTACCCAGAATCGTCTTGGCCAAGACTCCGGCCAAGACACTTACGCGATAGAAGACATTGTGCGGATCTTTTGGGCCACCTCCCACATTGGGCCTTACAGCTGGCACGTAGCAGCTGTCACGCAATTCTCGAGGGATCTGAAGCCAATCTCTTGAAGAATCCCGCATGGGATCTCCCTCTCCTTGTAATTGCGATTTAGTTTCTATTTCAAAAACAATTTTATTGTTACAATCTTTTTAGAGATTTTCTAGGAAGTTTAGTTGAAGTAGGACAGAGGAGTTATAGGGCTATTTAGCCAAACATTGTTCCTCCTCTGTCCGGAATGGAATTCCGACCTTCTTCTTCTCTTTTCTTCTTCGACATTGTTAAAACTTTGCTCCGGATTTTATTTAAAATCGCGGAATTAATTTATTTATGCAACAACATATATTGTCTTTTTAATTATGAGTATGAGTAACTAAACACCCATTCTTGGTAAGGGTTGATGAGCTGGAGTTCTTATGCATTCGTGAGATTAAACTGTGCGTTATAATCTCTTTACTTATATTTATTTATTTCTTAAGCTTAATTCATCGCTTACTCACTTGAGACAAGGTTTGATCACCCTTGCACTCTAGTAGAGAAGAGTTGTAGCCGGTCTAGACGGAAAGGGAGCACCCGTCGGCTAGACAAAGTAGGCAACTAGTCTCAAGCTAGACTAGAAGAAATCGGCAATCTAGGTCGAGACCAGATTGACAACCTAGGATCTCCATAGGGAGATACCTTGGCCTAGGTACTGCCTTCCCCTATACCATTGAGGAAGCGAACAACCATTCAAGACAGCAGTCAAACGGATAAACCCTTTAACCAGCAAGGTGTCCCTTGGCTAGGATTATCAGGAAAGGGAGCACCCGCCAGATAATTTGAAGAGGAGGGAAGACAGGAGTGAACAGGAGTACCTCCACTCTATAGCAGTACTATAAGCAAAGAGATGAATATATTCGAATCCATGATCGAGGCATAAGAACAAAGCTCTCATATCGCCCTTACCTGGAATTTCCTTTTATCGAATTTACCTCAATCTTGCCCCCAGTCTTGGCCTAGACTTCGGCCAATACTATTTTAAAACTGTTTTCACTTCTTTTTGTTTTGTCTTCAGTTTCAGATTCCACCCAACCAAAACTCAGTGACGAGGAAGTCAACCCAAGAATTACATCTACTAGAGGTCTCTGTGGACGATCCTCTTACCATCATCTACAAACTCTTGTAGACAGTGATAAGTTGTATTTCTACCCCCAATTCCATACCTATTTCACTTTCATATTTGACGTGTTCGACGCGCGATCAATGACTATATTGTCAATAATTTGCCTACCGGGGACAAAACTCACTTGGTGACCCCCAACCAAACCAGGCATCCACTCTTTCAGTCTATTGACACAAACCTTCATCAAAATTTTGAACACCACAGGAAGCAAACTGATCGGTCGAAAGTTTGCCATACAAGAGGGATTATCTTTCTTGGGGATCAACGTAATCAGAGCAGCACAAATGGAGGGGTCAAACTCCTTACTTGCAAGCGACTCGTTGACAAAAGAGCAGAGGGAATGTTTCACCATAACCCAATTTTGCTGGAAGAAGGCGGCGGTGAAACCATCCTCCCCAGAGGCCTTGAAAGGCTTCATATCGAAGACGGCCGCCCTAACCTCCTTCTCATTAGCAGGCCTAGGAAGCTCCTCAACACCAGCCTGAGGTAAGCAATTGAAATAGCCTCGAATAGGATACGGAGGGAGAATAACCGTATCAACTGAAAATAAACTCAGGTAGAACTGTCTAGCATTGTTCCGAAGTATAGTACCATCAGAACACCACGAAAAAAGCTCCTCCTGGCTCAAGATCTCCTCATATTCCCTCCTCAGACTAATCTCAAGTTTAGTCAGGAAAGGTGTACGCCAACGATCCAACTTCCTTTCCACCCCTGCAAGTCGAGATAAGATGTGTCGCTTACGTTGGAACAAATTACCAAAAACTTCCTTGTTCCAAACCTTGGCCTTAGCAGTGAACTCCTTCATCGCAACAGACACCCCCGCATCACTATTCCACGAGTTTTGAACAAACGTACCAAAGTCCTTATGAATTAACCAAGGAGCAAGAATACGGAATGGAGCAGAATTCAGAACACGTTGACCTACATTCAAGCACAGAAGAATAGGCCGATGATCGGATAAAAGTCTGGGTAGGTGCAGAACCGAGGCAAGAGAAAACTGAACCCTCCAGTCAAGCGAACATATGGCCCGATCAAGCCTCTCCTGGACCAGACCCCTCTGCCAAGTCCAACGAGGGCCTTGAAACCCCAAATCAATTAAACCGTTATCTTGAATACACTGTTGAAATAAAGGACATGCGCGGCTCCCATGCATAGACCCTCCAATCTTCTCAAACGAGAACAAAAAAGCATTGAAGGCCCCTATGGCACAAATGGGCAAAGAAGCACTAGAAACCAAGTAAGAAATTTGCTGCCAAAGGCGTTTACGGTAACCAGCAAGAGGGTCACTATAGACCGCCACAAGAGTAAACGGGGAGAAATCCGCCCCTGAAACTATCATGCCAACCATCTGATAAGAGAAGCAAGAGACGGTGACTTTCACATTTGAATGCCATAACACCCAAATACCCCCGGAGAATCCTTCCGCCTCAACCCGAAATGAGCCATCAAAACCCAAGTTCTTGACAGTTCTATCAGCAATGTCTCTACTTATCCGAGTTTCATACAAACATAAGATCTTATAATCATGAATTCGTCGCATATCCTTCAAATATCTGATAACTTCAGCGGACCTACAACCCTGACAATTCCAGGAAAAAATTTTACAATCCATAAAAATGAAGAGGATGAGGAAACCAACCTGAAGTCAGAAGACACCAGCAAGCGCTCAAGAAGAGTGGTCAACCACCATATCCTGAGCACACGTCCCAGCTAGAGACACATCCTTGGAGGGGGGGGCAGAACTCCCAATCATCAGCTTGTCCGGAGCGAACACAGGACCTTTCGCTTTCTTATTTCTCCCATCTGGCGGACGACCCCCATTGCCTCGCATATCTCCAATCTTAACTCCAATAGAGACCCCTTTATCCTTCGCATTACCCCGGTCTGTCCTCTTGCCCCTATCAGCTGGGCGGGCCGCAAGGACAACCATATGTTGCGTGTTGTCAAGAGCCTCTGAGACTAAGTTTGGTTCATCCTC
The DNA here is from genome assembly GCA_963691705.1 of Viola odorata. Classification (NCBI taxonomy): domain Eukaryota; kingdom Viridiplantae; phylum Streptophyta; class Magnoliopsida; order Malpighiales; family Violaceae; genus Viola; species Viola odorata. Next base: position 59,611,976 of record OY829542.1, read on the forward strand.
CCGCATGAAGCGGACCCTATTAGGCTTATCCATAACTACCATAGCCAGATGCATGTCCTCGATTTTTCCATCCCCCTGATCATGATTATCCCCATTGACAGTAGAAGGAACACGACTATCATCGACCTTTCTTTTGTTAGAATCCTGCACGACCAAGCGCTTCTCTGGTAAACATTCCACAAGTCCACCACTAGTACTAGGACTGTCAGCTAGAGCATTCCTTAATTTAGTCATCACGAAAGGGACAGTAACTGCGGTAGGCTGCGCCTTGAATTGGAAGTCATCCACACACTCTTCCACCTCTGTACTTAGCGTATCAAATCTAGACTTGGTGCTGACCTGGGGGATGCTTTTCTTGGCCTGAATAGGAGTGGAAGGTCCACTGGGAGCGGGTTTCCTGCCTCGTCTCTGCGTGACCATCCAAGGGCCATACTTGTGGTCCATGCTAGGGTCATTCTCTTTGATGTCTTTGGGGGCTGAGACGGGTGTCGACTTAGTAGCTTGCTCGGACCCCCCTGCATGCCCTTTCTGGCCACATAACTCCACCGCATGCCCCGCCATACCACAATGATAGCAAATCGCTGGCAGTCCTTCATACACAATAGTTTGCATCTTGCCTCGAAAGAAAAAGTATGGGAGTAAGGGTCTAGTCAAGTCCAATTCTACGACAATTCTAGCAAACTTGCCTCTGTCCGAATTGGAGGTATTAAAATCAACTCGAATCAATTTCCCGGTCCTATTGCCAATTGCACGGAGTACTTGCTTATGGTAGAGGTGCATGGCTAAACCAGGGAAGCGGATCCATGCTGCAACTTTGTTAATGCGGTCATTCTCGGGAGTGAAGTCTGGGGACCAAGGCTGCACCACCAGATACCTGCCAAATAACATCCATGGACCATCCAACAGGGCATAGGACGCATCCGATTGAAGGTCGAAGGAAACAAGAAAATAATTGCGCTCTAAATTAGCCACCTTAAAACCCCCTTCTGACCTCCACAAAGAATTAATGCGCTCATAGAAACTCTTGTACCCAATTGGTCGACCCATGAGTTTAGCAACAACAGTTTTTTTCCACGGTTTTGAAATTTTCCGTTCGAAAGGATCAGAAATTCGAAGTTCAAACGTATCTTCTTTATCAATAAAAGCAATCCCAGCCTGCTCTAAATTATCATCTTCCCTATCGGAATCATCAGACTCAATCTCTTCCTCAGAATCACAATCCATGTCAAGATAATCTCCCTTCCTAGTCAATAAAACATCTTTAAAAGAGACATGCGGAGTAGATAAGTGTACCTTGGTTTCTCCATGTTGTTCTTTATTTTCAGGTGGAGCTGGAAATTGAGAAACCGGTGGCAAGTCCGCTGGCTGGTCTACAAGTGGCAATGGTGGAGGAGCAGCCGGCAACGGGGTGACAGAATGATGATCCGCATCAGCGGACGTCGCCATGCACACAGCTACCAGAACAGAAAAACTTCGTGAGTGGAATAAAACCAAACTTCAAATAAATACAGATATAAATAAAGGATGAATAGTGAACGTCGTCGGAACTGCAAGCCAACCCCCACAAACTGATCGGAGTGTCGCGGAGAGCAAAACCCAGTCGATGGCACGGCAAAAGGTGGTCGGACGACGCGTCACGCTCCAACACGCGTCGGCGCGTGGGAGCAAGGCCGGATACTCCGACTTCAGGCGGCGCGTGGATGGCCGTATCTCGGCGCTGCCAGCTGCTCCGGGATCATCTCGTCCTCCCGCACCTTGCTGAGGGGGCGGTGAGACCAGGCAGTGGCCGGAAACTGGCCAGCGGAGGTCAGCAGGAAAGAGAGACTTTAACTCTCTTTTACTATTCAACAACGTCAACTTTCAAAGCATTTTTTTTGTCTATTGATAAGTTAATAAATGATACAATGCATTTGCTCATTTAATAAAAGAAAGCATAGCTTTGAATAACTTATCACTGTATTTTATTTACACAGTTAAAAAATGACATCAATAGTTACTTGCCTATCAGTCAGCAACGGTAATGTGTTGTCTGTTAGCAAGCCATTCTTGAAATTCTTCTCATATTTCTGGAGGCCAAGATTCCAAGATTATTTAACAAAGATCTTGCTCTAGCTTAATTCACATCTTCAACTGGAGGTTGGGAGAACTTCTCCCCTACCTGAGTTAAAACACATGGACACGAAGCAAAGGTAAGAATGAAAGGGATATAGCATAAGGAACACAATTTAAGTTTAACAATACAAGAATGACCACCAAATAAAAATGAGTTTTCTCATTTGGTAAAACTAAGTTTATTTGCAGGATTCCATTCAGCAATCCCATTCTGTTGAGGGGTATATACACAAGATGATTCATGAATAATCCCTTGTGATTGAAAAAATGAAGATAGGGTGTTGTTAAAGTAGTCTTTAGCATTGTCTGTTCTAAGGCTTTTTATTCTTACTCCGAATTGGTTTTGAATCATGGAATGGAAATTGGGTATAATGGCACTAACTTCAGATTTTTGTTTAAGTAGGAAAACCCATGTGACTCTAGTACAATCATCAATGAGAGTTACAAACCAACGGGAACCAGATATGTTTGGAATTGTAGAGGGACCCCATATATCACTGTGAATCAGTTGAAATGGTTGAGAATATCTTTTATTGCTAATAGGAGAAGAGACACGAGTGTGTTTTGTAAGTTCACATACATCACAATGGAATAACTCAGTATCAATTTCTAGGAATAAATGAGGAAACATAATTCTCAAGACTTTAAAAGAAGGATAACCTAGGCGTAGATGGTGTAACCAAATGGTTTCCTTATTCGAGAGACTCACTAAAGCTACAGAAGTTTTATTCGTAAGGTCCTGAGTGATTGAGAGTTGAGACAGGCCATTCTTCTCCTTAGCTTGTCCAATCCTCCTCCTCATCTTTCTGTCCTGAAAAATACAGTGAGTTGGGAAAAAGGTAGCAAGGCAATTAGTATCTTTGGTAAATCTGTGAACAGATATGAGGTTGGCTGAAAGTTTGGGTACATGAAGAACATTCTTTAGAGTGATATCAGGTGTAATTTGAATGTTACCAGTGCCTGCTACAGTTACTAGAGAGCCATCTGCAACCATGACTTTCTTGTTACTTGAACATGGTGTGTAGGTGGAAAAATGTTTAGATGTGTAGGTCATGTGGTGTGAGGCACCTGAATCTAACAACCAAGTATTCTCATAACAAAGTGATTGAACATTTAAACAGGTGGAGAATGAAGTTATACCTGCTAGGTCTGGGGAGGAGGTTGCTGTCATTCCTGGAGGCTGTTTTGTATCTAGTGATCCCAACAATTGTCTCAACTTTTCCACTTCTTCTTCATCAAGACCTGTGGTAGTTCCTTGTGCCATCTTAGCTTGGGGTCTTTTCCATCCCCCTCTGTTTCATCAAGAACAATATTGATATAAATAGTATGTGTGCTGTAGATGCAGAGTAAATCGATAAATAAATCATGCATGGTTGTTCTTGCCAACGTCAGATATGGATTCACAATCATTTCTTCGAATGTAGCAAAGACAGTGAAACTTTTCTCTTGAAACTTACCTTGAAAAGGCCACCTTGAACTATAGCAAAGAAAAACCCAGAAGTCAGTGCATTTCCAGCAGGATTTGGGCCACCCATGCCACTCACTAAGGAAAACATGACTCCAGAACCAAAAGTTGCTGCCATGCAGCAATAATATCTTTAGATTAGATATGCAGAGCAAAACTAACAGCACTAAACAAATTCAGGAGCTAAGGACGGATATGCACCCTAATCAGAAAGTACATGTCCAATAACAAGACATAATTAAGTGATAATCCTACATACACCATGAATATTTCATGACAGTTTGATATGTCATAATATAATTTTTAGTCCGTGTTTAATTGGAAAGTAGACTACTGTGTTTCCTCTTTCAAATTTTGAAATTCATTGCAATTCCAAGAGGCCATATACCAAAAATGCACTTTTTCAACTATAGGGTAAAAAAATTGAACTTATTTTCATCCTAAGGTAGTAGGGATAGCAGTTAGTGAGTTAATAGTGTTAGCTCATAAACGAATCCTTTATCGGGGTATAAGTGCCTTGACAGTTGATAGAAGCAGTTTACCAGCATCCTGAAAGTAGACGTTCAGAAATCTGGATTACTAAAATCCACCAACATCCTAAAGAAAGAAACACATATCTATGACAAGCAGAAGATAATCTAATCTTTGTACCTCACAAATTTCTCCCTCTTTCCACCCATATACTGTGACTTGTAACCACATTCAAACATTTTGTCGAGTCACTGTAGACATCAAAATTGCGGTCCGTTTAAAAATATTTGGTCGAGTTAATTTATCAAAACCCATGAAGCTTGTTTAGAAGCCCATTTATCAAAACCCATGAAGCTTGTTTAGAAGCCCATTTATCAAGCCCATAAAGAAGCCCATCTCATATACATTTTGTTAATTTAATTAAATATTAAATTAATTAAATATTCAAACCAATGAGATGAAGACACGTGTCATCTTTTCAAATCCCAAAATTGCCCTTATGTGCCTATAAATAAGAGGTCTCATGAGAATATGAGGAGGATTTTGGAAGAAGAGATCTCTTAGAGAGAAGAAGTGCTGCAGAAATCAAGAGCCGAAGCAAATCACTCTCAAGAAAGAAGGAGAAGCCATAAGCTGATTAAAGGCTGGTTTTCTCTCAACCACATCAAATCAAGAAGGAGCCACAAGCTGATTCAAGGCCGACTTCCTCTCAAATCAACCACGGATTACAAGCTAATTCAAGGCCAATCCGTCAACCATCAAACTCAAGTTCAAGTCCAAATCCGGAGTGAAGACCGATTCATTAATCAAAGGAACCAAGAGAAGAAGAACCACTTTTACTCTACATCCAACATTTGTAATTTGACACATGTAATTTTCTCCTATTTCAGGAGAAATTTGTGTGTACAAATTTCTGGCACGCCTAGTGGGACCCTACTCTCCTCTCATCTTTTGAATCACACTCCTCATGTCAAAGATCCAACAATGAATCGTCTGATTAGAAGTCAGACCAGCGACTCCTTTCCCGAAGAACTTCAAGATCTTCAAGAAAGTCTTCCGGAAATACGTGCTCGCACGAGAGTTGGAAGGTCCCAGTTGGTGTCACCATTGAAGCAATTCTCCCGCAGGGAAAAACCCAGAAGAAAGCTCACCAAAGAAATCCAAACCAGATCTGAGCACTCCTACTACTCGAGTGGAGAATCTGATGTTGGAATGGCTTCTGAAAATACTCCAACTAGGAGATGGGCAGACTACAACTCTGAGTCCTCTGAATTCTTTACCGTGGTGATGGCCATAGACGCTACCTCAGATGCTGAGACTCATTTTCAAGAGATGTCCATAGCAATTGAAAATTTGACAAAGGTCATGGCAGAGAAAGATGCCCAAATAACTTTCTTGACAGCTAAGTTGGCAAGTCACCCAGGCTCATCAAATAATCCAAACTCTAACGGAGGCTCTTTTGGCGATGAGAATGCTGAGCGAGAACGACAACGAAAACATCATGAAAACTTCAGCTTGGTGAATAATCTGAATGATAACAATAACACCACAACACCAGTCGCAAATCTGACAGTTCAACAGCCGCAGATGATGATTGCTGACACGATCCGTGCTCAATATGGAGGAGCTTCGCAATCCTCACTCGGTTACGCGAAGCTGTACTCAAGGCGCATAGATGAACTGCTACTGCCTGTGGGGTATCAGCCTCCAAAGTTCCAACAATTTGAGGGGAGAGGGAACCCGAAGCAACACATTGCTCACTTCATAGAGACCTGCAACAATGCAGGAACTTATGAAGATATGATGGTGAAGCAATTTGTTCGGTCACTGAAAGGCGTGGCCTTTGAATGGTACACTGATATCAGGCCTGGGTCTATTGATAGTTGGGACCAACTAGAAAGAGACTTCTTAACTCGCTTTTACAGTACTCGATGAATTGTTGGTTTACCAGAATTAGCTGGAACGAAACAAAGGAAAGATGAACCTGTCACCGAATTCATCGAAAGATGGAGAAACTTAGTGCTTAATTGCAAGGAAAGGATCAGTGAATCATCTTCGATTGACATGTGTGTCCAAGGCATGCAGTGGGGACTGCTCTACAATTTGCAGGCAAACATGCCACGCACATTCGAAGAGCTTGCAACTAGGGCTCACGATCTGGAAGTTCAGATCCAAAGGCATGGGAGTTACTTGCCAAATGACTCTCGTGAAAAGAAAGAAGTCAAGAAAGAAGTAAGAAAAGACCCGAAGACCAGCAAAGGGAAGGAACGTATGGTTGTTACCGCGGCGCCTGTGAAGATATCCTTCAAGGAGACCCAAAGAAAAGAAGAGGCAAAGCAAGTCAAGACCGAGTACAAACCTTTCAGAGCTTAAAGAAGGACCTTGAAAGAACGTGAAGAAAGGCAATACCCCTTCCTAGATTCAGAAGTCTCTGACATTCTGGACCAACTTCTTGAACAAAAACTGATCGAGCTTCCGCCGTCAAAGTGCCCAGAAGAAGTGAACCAGATTGACAACCCCAGGTATTGCAGATATCATCGGATCATCAGTCATCCGATAGATAAATGCTTTGTCCTTAAAGACCTCATTGTTCGGTTGGACAAGGAAGGAAAGATAAAACTCGATAATGAAGACGTCGTAGATGCCAATTACATCACAACCATCACAAGGAATGATGCTCAACCAACTATGATTGTATTCGGGTCATTCGATCCTACTCCATTATCGCAAGCCTTGGGTCAGAGGACAGTTACCTCTCAGCTAACGGTACTGGCAGTTGAGTTACCAAAGGGGGCAATCCCTGTAAAGTCCAGCACAGATAGAGAAGTCAAGGTTACCTATGCTTACCCTGGGATGTCAACGATAGGAAACCCTTATGGGCCAGGCTTGTACGAATTGATGACTGATGATTTAGATGTTTGGCAAACAAGCTCTGAGTCTGAAGAAGAAGTTGAAGATTGTATAGCAGTCCATATGGTCAGTGTTGAGCAAGCTAAAGAGTCTGACCAGGAGGGTGGTGATGTTATGAAAAGGTTAGGAGAGGTGCCATCAAAAGCCTCTTTAGCCGAAATCCTTAGTCTCCCTTCAGAAGTCAGAATGTCATTAGTACGAGCACTTGTAGATCCTATCAAATACAAGGAAAGGTTGTTGAAAAATATTGATCAGCCATCTTACGTCGAGTGCTTTAATGCAATCACATTCACAGATGATGATTTGCTACTAGGTGATTACATTGCATTTCATCATGTTTTATTGACCATTTACTTATTGTATTGGGCAGTAAAACTACTGATTTATCCTTGTATTTCCCATATCTTAGCAGATCTGGTCTGGAGGCAATTTATGAAGAATCTGATTTGAGGAGCGCTGAGGCTGTTTTCCCGAGTCTTGGCCTGGAGCTTGGCCAAGACACATTAGCATTCGTAGCAGTGCGTACCAGGCCCGTCTTGGCCAAGCCTGCGGCCAAGACACTTTCGCGATAAAGACAGAAGCATGGATCGTTTGGGCCGCTTTCCGCATTGGGCTTTGCAGCTGGCAAGTCGCAGCTGTCCCGCAATTCTTGAGGGATCTGAAGCATATCTCTTGAAGAATCCCGCATGGGATCTCTCTCTTTTGTAATTGCGATTTACCTTCCATTTTTAAGAACAATTTATTATAGTAATCTCTTTAGAGATTTTCTAGGGATTAGAGTTGGAATAGGACAGAGGAGTTGAAGGCTATTTAGCTAAACATTGTTCCTCCTCTGTCCAGATCGGTTCCCTTCTTCTCTTTTCTCCTTCCTTCGACATTGATATACTTTTACTCCGGATTTTATTATCTCGGATTTAATTATTTATGCAATTAAATATTCTATCTTTTTATCTATGAGTATGAGTAGCTAAACACCCATTCTTGGTAAGGGTTGATGAGCTGAAGTTCTTATGCTTTCGTGAGATCAATTCGTACTTAACAATCTCTTCTCTCGTATCTATTTATTTCTTGAACTTAATCTATCGCTTACTCACTAGGGACAAGGTTTGATCATCCTTGTACTCTAGTAGAGACGAGTTGCAGCCGGTCTAGAAGGAAAGGGAGTACCCGTCGGCTAGACGAAATAGGTGACTAGTCTCGCGCCAGACTAGAAGAAATAAGTAATCTAGGTCAAGACCAGATTGACAACCTAGGGTTTCCACAGGGAAACACCTTGACCTAGGTACTGTCTTCCCCTATACCATTGAGGAAGCGAACAACCATTCAAGACAGCAGTCAAACGGATAAACTCTTTAACCAGCAAGGTGTCCCTTGGCTAGGATTATCAGGAAAGGGAGTACCCCGCCAGGTAATTTGAAGAGGAGGGAAGACAGGAGTGAACAGGAGTACCTCCACTCTACGAACGAAGAGATGGATATTCATGAGTCTATGATCGAAGCATAAGAACACAAGCTCTCATATCACCCTTACCTGGAATTCCACTTTTACTAGACTTATTCCAATCTTGACCCCTGTCTTGGCCAAGCCTTTGGCCAATACTATTTTGAACTGTTTTTACTTCTTTCTGTTTTGTCTTTAGTTTCAGATTCGACCAAACCAAATTCAGTGACGAGGAAGTCAAAACCCAAGAATTACATTTCCTAGAGGTCTCTGTGGACGATCCTCTTACCATCATCTACAAACTCTTGTAGACAGTGATAAGTTGTATTTCTACCCCCAATTCCATACCTATTTCACTATTATATTTGACGTGTTCGACGCGCGATCACTAGGATCTCGTTTGAACAACAGGTCTCTTTATGTCGCAGGTTACATTCGAGAAGAAAAGGTCAAAAAGATACTTGTGGATCAAGGGTCAGCAGTCAGCATTATGCCCATCCATACAATGAAAAAACTAGGAATCACCATGTCCGAACTTTCCAAAATTAAATTGGTTATTCAAGGTTTCAATCAAAAGGGTCAGGCTGCAATTGGCACGATTCGAGTAAAGCTAGAGATCGAAGAATTGGTGTCTACTATCCTTTTTCATGTAATCGATGCCAGAACATCCTACCAGTTGCTACTTGGAAGGATTTGGTTACATGAGAATGGAGTTATCCCCTCAAGTTGGCACCAATGCCTCAAATACATTCGTAATGGAGAGGTAAAATGCGTTAAAGGAGAAACCAATCCATTCAACAAGGAAGAATCACATTTTACGGATGCAAAATTCTTCTTAGAAGAAAATATTCTTTCAAAAACCTTTCCTATCTCCGCTCCAAAATGTAAGAGGAATGAAGAAAACTCCTCTTCCGCCACAAGGGTAGCACCTATATTCATAAAGGCTTCACTTTCCAAGGCCGCCTTAGCTGAGGGAGTAAAGATCTTAAAGAAAAGTATGATTCTTCCTATTCCCATGGTATCGACATTAGTCCCAAAGCCATCCAGACTGGAAACTCACCAAGAGACAAGATCTGAAAATACAAAAAGTGAAGGGTCAAGAGAATGCAGCAGAGGATGGTGTGACCCAAAAGTCAAAAGACTCTTCGAGAATGCTGGGTACGGAAAATGGGAGCCTCGCAAACTTGGCAACTTGGATGTTGTCCTTTCTTGCGGAAGACCATCTACAGAAAAGCAAAGGTTCGGGCTTGGTTTTCAACAAAATCCTCCGGCTAAGATCAAATTCAAAAAGGTCTCTGCAAACCCAATTATGATACAAATATATGAAGTTGACGAAGAGACTCCTAAGGAGGAGAAGCTTCCCACATCTAGTCGTGTCCAAGAAGAAGCGTCTAGGGTCTCTGTTTTTGAAAGGTTAGGAGACAAAGCTTCCTTGGGCCCTGAACTTTCGACACCACCATAGAAGAAGTCTGTCTTCACGCGGCTAGGACATAATATCCTAAATCAAAAGGGAAAGTCCAAGAAGCAGAAACAAAAGAGAAAAAATGTTAAACGACGATCCTTCTACAATACTGAAGACATGAAGGTTGAGGATGTTAATTGTGCTTATGTTGAGGAAGTGTCAGATGAAGATGAACTAGAGTTAGCTCCGGAAATATTTAAGGAAGGGGGGCAAGCGACAGTCGATGAATTGAAAGAAGTAAACTTAGGCACTATCGACGAGCCGAGACCAACTTTCCTAAGTGCTTTATTGAGTCCTGGAGATACAGAGAAGTATATGGAACTCTTGAAAGAATTCAGGGATGTGTTTGCATGGTCTTATAAAGAGATGCCTGGACTGGATCCCAAAGTTGCAGTGCATCACCTCGCAGTTAAACATGGTGCAAGACCTAATAAACAACCTCAAAGGAAGTTCCGCCCGGACCTAATTCCATCAATTGAAGCTGAAGTAAACAAACTCATTGAAGCTGGGTTTATTCGAGAAGTCAAATACCCCACTTGGATAGCCAACATTGTGCCAGTAAAGAAGAAGAATGGTAGTATCCGAGTTTGTGTAGACTTTCGTGACCTTAATAAAGCTTGTCCTAAAGATGACTTCCCTCTCCCAATAACTGAGTTGATGGTCGATGCAACCACGGGTCATGAAGCTTTATCTTTCATGGATGGCTCATCTGGATACAATCAAATTCGCATGAATCCGAGAGATGAAGAGCTTACAGCATTTAGGACACCTAAAGGCATATACTGTTATAAGGTAATGTCTTTTGGCTTGAAGAATGCTGGAGCCACTTACCAACGAGCAATGCAAAAGATTTTTGATGACATGATGCACAAGAGTGTGGAATGCTATGTTGATGATGTAGTGGTCAAGACCAAAACAAAGCAGGACCACCTAGGCGACTTGAGGGTTGTGTTTGAAAGGCTTCGTCGATTTCAACTCAAGATGAACCCATTGAAGTGTGCCTTCGGAGTTACCTCTGGGAAATTCCTCGGTTTCATCGTTAGGCATCGTGGTATCGAAGTTGACCAGACAAAAATCGATGCTATCCTCAACATGCCTGAACCTACAAATATTCATGAGTTAAAAAGCTTGCAAGGAAGGTTAGCGTACATAAGGAGGTTTATCTCTAATTTGGCTGGACGTTGCCATCCATTTAGTAGATTGATGAAGAAGGACGTACCCTTTGAATGGGACGAAGCCTGTCAAAATGCCTTCGAAAGCCTCAAAAGGTATTTACTTCATCTGCCTGTCCTCGCGGCACCTATTCCTGAAAGACCATTGATTCTTTACATATCCGCTCAGGAGCAATCTCTGGGGGCAATGCTCTCCCAACTAAATGAAAGTAATAAAGAAAATGCACTTTATTACTTGAGTAGGACACTCGTAGGAGCTGAACAAAGATACTCTCAAATCGAGAAGATTTGCTTAGCTTTGATCTTTGCTGTTAGAAAGTTGAGGCATTACATGCTCTCGCATAGTATTCACTTAATATCAAAGGCAGATCCTCTCAAATACTTGATGTCTAGACCAATCCTCTCAAGAAGACTGGCTAAATGGGCGTTGCTACTGTTGGAATTCGAGATAATCTTTGTACCTCAAAAGGCCACAAAAGAACAAGCTCTAGCAGACTTCTTAGCGGATCATCCGATTCCGGCAGAATGGGAACTTCCTGAAGATTTTCTAGATGAGGAAGTTTTCTTCACTGATTTCATGCCATCATGGAAACTTTTTTTTGATGGTGCAGCTAGAAGCTATGGTGCGGGAGCTGGAGTAGTATTTGTTACTCCCTACAATGAGGTGCTTACTTTCTCTTTCACTTTGATGGAAAATTGCTCTAATAACGTCGCAGAGTATCAAGCTCTGTTGATTGGTTTAGAGATAGCATTGGAAATGAGGATCAACCAACTGGAGGTATATGGTGACTCAAAGTTGATTGTTAACCAACTATTGTCTGAGTATGAGGTCCGAAAAGAAGATTTGGTGCCGTATCACCAGTACGCAATGAAATTATCAGAGAATTTTGAGTCCATAAGTTTCAACTTTGTTCCAAGAAGTGAAAATAGGCAAGCAGACGCTTTGGCCAACCTTGCTGTTGTTTTGGCTGTAACTGAAGGAGATAGTATTCCAGTATTAGTTTCTCAGCGTTGGGTCATTCCCCTATTGGTTCCCAAAGATGAGGAGGAAGTAAACAACATCACTGTAGTCGAAAAAGAGAATGAAGATTGGAGGCAGCCGCTCATTAACTTCCTTCAGTATGGGAAGTTGTCTGATGATCTTCGTCACAAGACTGAAATAAAAAGGCGAGCTCCCCGGTTTATATATTTCAAGGAAACATTATATCGTCGTTCATTTGATGGAGTGTTCCTTAGATGTCTAGGAAGAGAAGAATCAACCCAAGCCTTACAAGAGGCTCATAGTGGAGTTTGTGGTGCTCACCAGTCAGGTCCCAAGTTACACTTTCGGATTAAGAGAATGGGGTACTATTGGCCGACTATGGTACAAGATTGCATGGAATACGCAAAGAAATGTGAAGCCTGTCAGGTACATGCAAACTACATTCATCAACCTCCAGAGCCTTTGCACCCCACTGTGGCATCATGGCCCTTCGAAGCTTGGGGATTGGATGTGGTAGGACCTATCACTCCGAAATCATCTGCTGGTCACTCTTACATTCTTGCTGCAACTGACTACTTGCTGCAACTGACTACTTCTCCAAATGGGCCGAGGTCGTCCCTTTAAAAGAGGTCAAGAAAGAAACGGTGGTAGATTTCATTCGCACTCACATCATTTATCGGTATGGAGTACCTCGGTATATCATCACTGATAATGGAAAACCCTTCTACAATGCTCATATGGACAGACTATGTGAACAATTCTGATTCGTCCAGAGAAACTCTTCCATGTATAACCCGGCAGCGAATGGTTTAGCTGAAGCCTTTAATAAGACTCTTTGTAACTTACTGAAGAGGGTCGTCTCTAAGACCAAGAAAGATTGGCATGAAAGAGTTGGAGAAGCTTTGTGGGCTTACCGCACAACTTTTCGAACTCTGACTCAAGCAACTCCTTACGCTCTTGTGTATGGAGTGGAAGCAGTCCTTCCTCTTGAATGTCAAATCCCCTCACTAAGAATAGCCATTCAAGAAGGATTGACCAATGAAGAGCAAACTAAATTGAGATTGCAGGAACTAGAAGCCTTGGATGAAAAAAGGCTCGAAGCTCAAAACCGCTTGGAATGCTATCAAGCTCGCATGGCTCGAGCTTTCAACAAAAAGGTTCATCCAAGATCCTTCCAAATAGGAGACTTGGTGCTTGCAGTCCGTCGCCCCATTGTGATCACAAGGAAGGTGACAGGAAAGTTCCAACAGAAATGGGATGGACCATATGTTGTGCAAGAGGTCTACACAAACGGCGCATACAAGATTGTGGACAAGGATGGACTACGCATCGGACCCATCAACGGAAAGTTCTTGAAGCGCTTCTATGCCTAAAACCATTGTAATTCTCCTAGCTGCAAGAGGATAAACTGCAAAGCCAAAAAAAAAAAAAAACTGAACTACGTCATGACTTGATCCTTCTTCTTTGAAGGTACGTAGGCAACTTGACATATTTCAAGTGCAGTCACATCAAAAAAAAAAGAAAACCAAGTTATTGCAACACTCCTGGCCCGTATGAGTATAAACTGTGTACGGCAAAAATAAAATAAAATCATCGTGACACTCCTAGCCTGCAAGAATATAAACTTTGTGCAGCAAGGTTGTCAAGAAAAGTGTTCATTCCATATGGGAGAAGCATCCACTAAAACAGAAAGAGACCACATCAAGGTTGTCACTATTCTTCCAAATTCACCATTTGAAGAAGAGTACGCCTAAGTTCTTCTCGCTCATGGTCAACAACTTCAACTTCAGCCTTAAAGATGGGTCTCTTTCCTCTTCCATTCTTCCTATTCTGCAGAAAGACTCTGGCTGACTGATCAAGCGTTGTACCTCACACAAAACTCTGTAAATGAAGCTTTTATTCTGAAGACGCCTCTAAGTCTGAAGTCTTTTGTTCCGAAGACGCCTCTGAGTCCGAAGTCTTTTGTTCCGAAGACGCCTCTGAGCCCGAAGTATTTTATTCAGGAGACGCCTCTAAATCCGAAGCCTTTGTTCCGAAGATGCCTTTGAGTCCGAAGTGATCACTCCCAAAAGTCATGAAGATAAGCTATCTCCCCTCGAGCAACAAGCGACGATCCCCATCTACAAGGCTTCGCTTTGATCCTTTCAGCAATCTCCGGATGAGGAGTATAGTCTTCAGTGCCACAAAAGGAAGGGTCAGGCAAAGTGGGGTGAAATCTTGAACCTCCAACATCGATTGGGTCAGAAGCAGTACTTAAAAAGGACTGATCTAGACCCTCGATGAGGTTAACATCGGCGTTGGCAGGGCGAACTCTTGAATCTCCAACATCGATTGGGTCAAAAGCAATACTTAAAAAGGACTGATCTAGACCCTCGATGAGGTTAACATCGGCGTTGGCAGGGCGAACTCTTGAATCTCCAACATCGATTGGGTCAGAAGCAGTACTTAAAAAGGACTGATCTAGACCCTCGATGAGGTTAACATCGGCGTTGGCAGGGCGAACTCTTGAATCTCCAACATCGATTGGGTCAGAAGTAGTACTTAAAAAGGACTGATCTAGACCCTCGATGAGGTTAACATCGGCGTTGGCAGGGCGAACTCTTGAATCTCCAACATCGATTGGGTCAGAAGCAGTACTTAAAAAGGACTGATCTAGACCCTCAATGAGGTTAACATCGGAGTTGGCGGGGCGAAATCTTGAATTTCCAACATCAATTGGGTCAGAAGCAGTACTTAAAAAGGACTGATCTAGACCCTCGATGAGGTTTACATGAAATCTCTCGTTGACCGGCTCACTATGGCAAGCTTCAGTACTCCTTTCCCTCCGGATTGCGAACGATGCTTCACTTCGATTTTCGGGAAATAAAGAAATCGTCCTCTTTGCCCTTGACTTGAGCTCTCACTAATCCAGTCCATATCAAGAGGTTGCAATGGAACGGCACTAGCGAATCGTGACGAAGATGACATCATCTGAAAAGAAAAAAAAACTTTAACATCAAATTAAAAAAAATAAAAAATAAAAATTTTAAAAATAAATAAAAATAAAAATTATGGCATGATATGGAATCGAGCCCAGCAACAGCGTCTCCCTCCTATTTAATGCAGCCAACTTTATCCACTAAGCTTTCCACCATCTCATGCCTTACTGAACAAAAGAAAAAATAAAGAAGGCAAAATACAAAAGCAAAAAAAGGAAAATGGTCAGAATCTTTCGACAGCCATTGCCGACGCATCCGAGATCGGAATGACTCCGTTCCAGTTGCATCTGACTCGTCTCATCCTGACACTCGTTTTGATACCAACGGCGGCCGGAACGGAGGTTGGACTCTCCGGCAAGGGTAAAAATTGATGGAATCTTCTAACAGCCATTCCTGATGCATCCAAGATCAGAATGACTCCGTTCCAGTTGCATCTGACTCATCTCGTCCTGACGCTCGTTTTGATACCAACGGCGGCCGGAACTGAGGTTGGACTCTCCAGGAGGGGTAAAAATAGATGGAATCTTCTAACAGCCATTCCTGATGCATCCGAGATCAGAATGACTCCGTTACAGTTGCATCTGACTCGTCTCGTCCTGACGCTCGATTTGGTACCAGCGTCAGCTAGAACAAAGGTTGGACGTGCCGGAAAGTGCTTTGGGCGTCCCTGCACTAAAAAGCATTACAAGAGCATAAATGGAAAAAAAATGATGGGCTTGGGCCCAAGGAAATGAGGAAAGGGATGATGGGTCGCTGCGCCCCTGCAGTAAACAAAAGACATGTATATAGTATTATATATATGTGCACAATGAATAAAACATGCATATATGAAATAAGAAGCGTGATAAAACATGCAAAGGCAGCAGCAGTATATATATATATAACAAAAAAAAAAGGAAAAAAAAAAATATATATATTTACCTTCTCTTTTAATGCAGCCACCAACGGAGAAGGGAAGTGAAGAAAGAAGGGTGTCTTGGGGCTGGTATTTAAAGAAATGAAAAAGGTCTAGAGGGTGCAGCACTCGTGCAAAAGAAAAATGAAGAAAAGAAAACTTTGTCTACCATGGTGCTGAAAAGAATTAAAAATGGTAAGATGGTGCAGCACGTTGGAATTAAAAAAATGAAAAGGGGTTTGGATGGTGCACCACTCGTACAAAAGAATAAAAAAATATATATAGATGGTGCAGCACTTGCATCTTTGTGCACCACTTGTGCAAAAGAAAATATTAAAAAAAAAAATTTGGCCTAGATGGTGCAGCACGCCTAAAGGAATTAAAAATGGCATAGTGGAGAAAAGAAAAGAAAGAGTGGTGCGTGGACACCAAGAAGGAAAAAAAAATATATATATACCTTTTGGTAGTGCACCAAGAAAAGAAAAAAAAAATCAGTGGGAAATTTCAAATTATCCCAAAATCAAAATCGGTCTGTCACAAGTTTGGGCCTACAAATCAAATATAATTGCTAGCTCAGTCCTCGACGTAACTTAAACTCACTCGGGAAGGGAAAAAAAAAAGAAACGTTCAAGATTAATTTACTTCACCAAGTAAAATAATATTGAGGGGGCATTTGTAGACATCAAAATTGCGGTCCGTTTAAAAATATTCGGTCGAGTTAATTTATCAAAACCCATGAAGCTTGTTTAGAAGCCCATTTATCAAGCCCATGAAGAAGCCCATCTCATATACATTTTGTTAATTTAATTAAATATTAAATTAATTAAATATTCAAACCAATGAGATGAAGACACGTGTCATCTTTTCAAATCCCAAAATTGCCCTTATGAGCCTATAAATAAAAGGTCTCATGAGAATATGAGGAGGATTTTGGAAGAAGAGATTTCCTAGAGAGAAGAAGTGCTGCAGAAATCAAGAGCCGAAGCAAATCACTCTCGAGAAAGAAGGAAAAGCCATAAGCTGATTCAAGGCCGGCTTCCTCTCAAATCAACCACGGATTACAAGCTAATTCAAAGCCAATCCGTCAACCATCAAACTCAAGTTCAAGTCCAAATCCGGAGTGAAGACCGATTCATTAATCAGAGGAACCAAGAGAAGAAAAACCACTTTTACTCTACATCCAACATTTGTAATTTGACACGTGTAATTTTCTCCTATTTCAGGAGAAATTTGTGTGTACAGTCACATGTGCACCTTCAAGGCAGATCAGTTGCTTGTGATAATGCCAGTCTGCAGAAACTCCTGCAGAGTCAAAAGAACAATGCTGTTCTGCACCTCTATTCATAAAACAAGAACTCCAAGTAACTAAAGTAAAAAAGTTTCAACATTTTAGCAAAATACTTACAACAAGGCAGAATTGATTTTCTGCTGCTATTTATCGTTACACGAGAAGTTATAATAAGCTGCATCAAAATTACAAAAAAGTGTCTTGAAAAGCTGTCTTGAGGCATTTTGAAAACACCAGACAGTACAATCAAAACCTGCATTGTAGTGCACATAACGGAAATCAAACAAAAAGTTATCTGTAACCTGGAAACTTTGAATGGTATTGCACAACGACAAACCAAGAAGTTCGTAATACATTTGGAATTGAGTTTTGTAAGCTCCAGAAGTTATCCGGATAAGAATAAACTATTCCTGAAATCATTATCAAACCTTAACAGCTGTTGATCATTCCTCTTTTGGGATTCATCTGCTAGAACAAATCTTAAACTTACCTTAAGCTTAAATCCACCAGCCTGTGAGAAGTTGTAATCTTTCAAACTTAAAAGATGCTGTGAATGGGAAATTGATGGAACAGTAGAAAAGAGTGAGTTGGTATTTAATGAACAGTAGGCATGCATGAATAGTAGGCATGCATGAAGGGTAGAAGTAAGTGAACGGATGAAAGGAGAGGAGAGGAGAATGTTTATTGCATTAGTTTTTCATAGTATACAAGAGATTGATGTTGAGGGATTAATAAAGCCTAATGGTTCTTGATTGAGTGGAGGGGAGCCGGATAACATGGATGAGTAAAACATGGATGAGTGGGAGACCAACACTGTGGTAGTGGGAGACCAACACTGTGGTAGTCAACACTCCCCCTCAAGTTGGTGCATAGATATCCCACATGCCTAACTTGCAAATGGTCTTCGAGAAAATCTGACTTGAAACTGCCTTGGTAAGGATATCAGCTAACTGATCTTCTGATCGAATACTAGGCAGTTCAAGTATCTTGTCATCCAGCTTCTCTTTGATGAAAAAACGGTCTACTTCTACGTGTTTTGTTCGATCATGTTGGACTGGATTGTGTGCAATGTCACGGGCTGCCTTATTATCACAATACAACTCAATCGGTTTTAGAGGTGGGAATCCCAGATCTATCAAGAGAAATTTCAGCCACAATGCTTCACATAATCCAAGAGCCATGCCTCTGTATTCAGCTTCTGCACTGGATCGGGCAACCACGTTTTGCTTCTTGCTTCTCCATGTCACGAGGTTACCTCCTACAAAGGTAAAGTACCCTGAGGTGGATCGTCTATCGTCAATCGATCCTGCCCAATCTGCATCAGTATACACAGCCACACTATGACAATCGGAATTCTTGGTGAACAAAATTCCTTTTCCCGGTGCCGATTTGAGGTACCTTAAAATACGCATGACTGCCTTCATGTGTTGTTCTCCAGGATTATGCATGAACTGACTAACAATGCTCAATGCATAGGCGAGATCTGGCCGAGTGTGTGCTAAGTACATCAATCTCCCAACCAGTCTCTGGTATTGCCCTTTATTTACAGGGATTTGATCAGAATCAACTGACAACTTCAAGCCTTCTTCCATGGGTGTTTCAGCTGGTTGACATGCAGACATACCAGTTTCATGTATCAAATCCAAAGTATATTTTCGCTGTGATAGAAATATACCTTTGGAGGATCTGGACACTTCAATTCCAAGGAAGTACTTCAGTGGACCAAGATCTTTCATTTCAAATTCAGTAGAAAGATAGTTTTGCAATGCTCTTCTTTCTTCAGGATCATTTCCAGTCACCACCATGTCATCAACGTATACGATGAGTGCTGTTATCTTGTCTTGTCCCCTTTTTAGGAACAACGTGTGATCTGCATTGCTTTGACAATAGCCAAATTCCTTCATGGCTTTTGTAAATCTTCCGAACCAAGCTCTTGGGGACTGTTTAAGCCCATACAATGATTTCTTCAATCTGCACACCTTTTGTTGTTGATGTTCAGATACCACACAACCTGGTGGAAGATCCATATACACTTCTTCTGTCAGTTCACCATGAAGAAATGCATTTTTTACATCAAATTGTTGCAAGGGCCATTCTAGGTTTACAGCTAGAGATAGTAGAACTCGGACAGTATTGATCTTTGCCACTGGTGCAAACGTATCAGTATAATCAATTCCATACGTTTGAGTGTATCCTTTTGCCACCAACCTAGCCTTGAACCGTTCGATGGTTCCATCAGCTCTGTACTTCACAGAGTACACCCATCTACATCCAACTGTCCTTTTTCCAGGAGGACAATCAACATGATCCCAAGTGTCATTTTTCTGCAGGGATTTCATTTCCTCATTCATGGCTGCCTTCCATCTCGGATCCCCTAAGGCTTCCTGCACACTGTTAGGAATAGATACAGAAGATAATTGATTCACAAAGGACATGTTTGCCTCAGACAACCGATGGGTAGACACATAGTGGCTCATAGGGTATCTAGTTTTACTAGAGAGTTCAGGTTCATATGTGGGTTTAGGAATACCTCTAGTGTGTCGTGGTGGTAACTGCCGTACCTCGTGTTCAAGGACAACTTCAGCAGGTGAGTGGTGTGGTGTAGGAGAAGATGCATCAGGAGTTGTTGATGGACTAGTAACGTCATCGTCTGCGAGTTGATCAGTACTATCACTGTAACTACCCTCTTCATTATAACCCTCTAAGTTTGCATTATGATCTCCTGCGTGCCCATCTTCAAGTTGATTTCGCACCAATATATGAGTGTCATCATACTCATCATCATACTTTAAGGTCAGAACTTCCAGTTGATGTTGCTCCCCTTGAAGTTCTGTAGTTGAAAAATACATCTCTTCTTCATGAAACACCACATCTAAGGACACGTACATTCGTTGTGTTGGTGGGTGGTAACATCGATATCCTTTCTGATGTGCAGCATATCCGAGGAAGACGCAACGTAATGCTCGAGGTTCCAACTTGTTCCGTTGACGTTTGTGGATGTGAACAAACACTACACATCCAAAAACATGTTTTGGTAAGTCTGCCACAGTGGGAGAGACAACAGCATCAGAGAGGGCCTGAAATGGAGTTTGGAACCCCATGGTGCTAGATGGGACCCTGTTGATTAGGTGAGCTGCAGTACAAAGGGCTTCTCCCCAATAATTCAATGGTGTGTGAGCATCAATTAACAAGGAACGGACAACCTCCAGTAAATGGCGATTTTTCCTCTCAGCGACACCATTTTGTTGGGGTGTATCTGGACAAGTGGTTTGATGGATGATTCCTTGTTCTGTTAGGAACTGTTGGAGCTCAGAGTGTAAATATTCACCTCCATTATCACTACGAAGGACCTTCACTGTGGCATTATACTGAGTACACACATTTTTATGGAAACGTTGGAACCAGTGTGTAACCTCACTTTTAGAAGTCATTAATTGTATCCAGGTCATTCTGGTACAATCATCAATAAAACTTACAAACCAGCGAGCACCACCTAAAGTGGGTATTTTGAACGGTCCCCAAACGTCAGAATGAATAATCATAAAAGGGACTACACTTTTATTCATACGCGGTGGAAATGACGTACGATGGCTCTTGGCTAGTTCACAAACATCACACCGGAGATTAGAAAATTCACAATTTGAGAATAATTTAGGAAATAACTTCTTCAGGTACCCAAAGGATGTATGCCCAAGGCGTCGGTGCCACAACCATATATCCTTCACTTTATTTTCGCTCAAACCATTCACAGCAAGAGCTTTACGCAACTGATCAGAGCTTTGTGACTTCAAGTCGAGGTAGTACAACTTCCCTCTCCTAACACCACAACCAATCGTCTGCCTTGTTCGGATGTCCTTAAAAACACAAGAGTCAGGCCAAAAAATTACCACACAGTATAAGGCAGCAGTTATTTGAGACACGGATAAGAGATTATAATTTAAGGATGGTACGACCAGAACTGAGTCTAGATTTAAGGTTTTAGTAAGGGATATTGACCCTTCCCCAACAACTGGGGTCAAGTTACCATCAGCAGTAGATACCGATTTTTGTGAGGATTGTTTTATGGTTTTAACATGGCTAGAATCAGTTGTCATATGATCGGAGGCACCAGAATCAATTATCCATGTATCATTCAAAACAGTGTTGTGGATAGTTAAAGCCTTACCATGATTATCACTGTTACCTGTCATGGTTACTAGTGCGGATGCAGCATCACTTGAGGCAGCTTCATCATTTGTTGTAACTGCTGCAGTGGTGGATGCATGATTTTCCTTCTTCCTTCGTGGATCACGGCTATGATCCCACCATTCAGGGTATCCCACCAGATGAAAGCAGCGTTCCTTTAAATGTCCTGTCTGGTTGCAATGTGTACATTTATAAGCAGATTTGTTGGACTTTCCTTGAGCCTTAGCGTGCGGATTGCGACTGATAAGAGCGGAAGCTTCACCTTTCTCGGTTTCTCCATTCATCGATGTTTTTTGAGCGGCCTCACGACGAATCAAGGAGTAACATCCCTCTAATTCAGGAACCGGATCCTTTCTTAAGATATCACCACGCACCTGTTTGAATTCATCATCCAAACCGGCTAGAAATATATGTACCCTTAACCGTTGAATTGATTTACGGTACAACTCAACATCTTTTGCATTTTCCATAATCACCTTGTCACGGTGATCAAGTTCACTGAAGATTTCAACGAGCTCGCCATAAAAAACAGAGAGCTCTCGATGATTTTGTTTGGCCGAAAAAGCTCGTTGGTTGAGGGTATACACCTGTAATTCATCTGCTCCATCGTAGAAGGCTGTAGATAACGCCCTCCAGATTTCCCGGGCAGTAGGTAGACGGATGTACCGCTTCATGATAGTTGTGGACATTGACATCAACAACCATCTCTTGACCTTTTGATTTTCTGCATACCATTTTTCATATCCAGCATCCTCCTCCGTAGGTAATGGAGTATTACCACGGATGAAGGAAAGTTTTTCTTTTTCAGCAATTAACATCTCGACCATTTGGGACCAAACATCGTAATTTGTTTCATCAAGGATGATCCCGGGGTTGAAGGAAGAGGTTTCAGATTGCAAAATAATCGGAGTAGATGAAGGAGCAGATTTTTCACTAGAGCTTTCATCTTCAGATTTGCTCATAATGAATTATTTCAACCTCTGCTCCGCTACCAAGTAGAAAAGAGTGAGTTGGTATTTAATGAACAGTAGGCATGCATGAATAGTAGGCATGCATGAAGGGTAGAAGTAAGTGAACGGATGAAAGGAGAGGAGAGGAGAATGTTTATTGCATTAGTTTTTCATAGTATACAAGAGATTGATGTTGAGGGATTAATAAAGCCTAATGGTTCTTGATTGAATGGAGGGGAGCCGGATAACATGGATGAGTGGGAGACCAACACTGTGGTAGTGGGAGACCAACACTGTGGTAGTCAACAGGAACCCTAAAATGGGCTTTTATTTGCAGCTCTTAGAATTGAAACCCAGCTATCAAATGGACAATATTTATGCGGTTTCCCTAAATGCATGCCTGCCATTGTCATTAACCCTTGAAATTAAAGAACACCCATGTTATTAAATTCATAAGAGTGAACATGTTCTTCAATATAATTCCTCTAAACTGACATATAAACAAAGATTGTTTCTTCTTTCTTTTATTCCATTCCTAACCTAAAACATGCCCTCTATGGAGGAATTGGTGTAGGTAACAGTAACATCATAAACAAAAGATGTTCCAAAATAAAAACATGGTAGATAAAAGAAGCATTGCATGATAAGAACATGGTATCCAATAATCCAAATGGAAAAGGGAAAATATCAGAAAAACAAAACAAACAAAAGAATACAAGAAAAGGGCAATTTTAAGTTAGGATTTTAAGAAGAAATGGAGGAAAAAAGGTGAATGAACATACCCTGGAATTGTATTTTCTAAATTTTTGGAAAATCATAAACATACGGCAGTCGTTTGCTTCTTTTGTCACCGTCTACATCTAACCCTCACCTTCCATCGATTGCTGGTTATATTTTCTTCAGTTTCTTGCAACTTCAGCTTCATCTGATCACACCACTTTTGGATCCCACTATTTTATATGAGTAAGTATAAATAGTGATTCGACATTCAACATGGAAATACTCACATATGCTTACTGGTTTTTTTCCTTTGGTTTTTTTCAACTTCACCTTAATTCCTTACTCTGATTGCTTACTTCCTTCTAAAAATAGACTTCATCAGGTTAAATTGTATTATTGATCTCTCTATTTTTTCCATTTGGATACATTTTACGTTTTATTTATATTTTCGACACATTAATTACTCTCTCTATACTATAATTTTGGTAACATTTTAAATATTTTTTGCTATATGTTATTTATTATATAATCCGTGAGATAATTCTCTTTTTTTATATATATTCTTTCAATTAGATAATGAATATATCAATAAAAGAGATTTAAAATATTTTCAATATCATAAGAGATGGACTCAATGTATATATAGAAAATATAATATGTCCAAACCAGTAAAATAGAGAGATTAATAGTAGAATTTAACTGGATTTAGTGATTCCGTCACAAAATATTTTTGAAAAAAGAAAAAAAAAAACAAGTGAATCCATACAAGTTCCCACCAAAAAAGCAATGGAAGACTTGTCTCTCTTTAGTCTTTATTGTATTTTTTTTTCATGAAATTTTCTACACGGCGAGCCTTCACGTTCATAATATTTTAATAGAAGACTTGTACCACTTCACGTCAATGATTTTAAGAATGTATACCAATTTGTATAAATAAAACTTTTTACTTCCTTAAAAAAAAAGAAAAAATAATAAGGAAATAACAAAAATGCCCTTGATTGATCTCTATATATTTCAAGGAAGATGTGTCTGCCTCTAAAAACTATCCATTTTCATCGTCTCCATCCTTCAAACTAAATTTTCCTTCAAAAACAGAATGGAATTCACCTCTTCTTTTCTACTACCAATCTCTGCAATTTTGGCACTGACGCTACTATTGCACAAACTATGTAGCTTAAGATCAGGTAATGGGGTCCTAAAAAATAAGGTCTCCTTACCCTTATTACCACCAGAGGCATCAGGTGCCTTACCAATTATAGGTCATCTTCATCTACTAGATCCTAGGAAAAAACCCTTTCACCAAACCCTAGCCGCGATGGCCGATACACACGGACCCATCTTCACGATTCGTCTAGGAGTTCACCGCGGAGTTGTGGTGAGCAGTTACGAGACAATCAAAGAGTGTTTCACTTCAAAGGACAAGGTTTTGGCATCAAGACCAAAATGTAGTCAATCGGAATACTTAGGTTACAACTATGCAGTATTCTTCCTTGCACCTTATGGTGAATATTGGCGCAACATTCGCAAACTAGTCACGGTCCATTTCTTTTCAAGTCATAGAGTGAAGTCGTTGCAGCATGTTCAGTTGTCTGAGGTGAAAACCTTAATCAAAGACTTGTACTTGTTCTGTAACACTAACAATAATGTTGTAGTGAATATTAGTGAATGGCTGGAGCGATCCATGATAAACACGATTACGAATATGATAGTAGGGAAGAGGTACGAAGAAGGGAAAGGGAAAGGGAAGAGAGAAGTTATAAAGGAGTTTCTGTATTTTTTTGGTGATTTTGACCCATCAGATTTACTGCCATTTCTCGGATGGACTAAACACTTTCTCGGACCTATCAAGTCAATGAAGCGACTGTCTAAAGAACTAGATTTCCTTTTCCAGAGCTGGATTAATGAACACAAACTAGAAGGATCGAACTCAAACCACGCGCAAGACTTGATCCATGTGTTGCTTTCAGTCCTGCAGGATTTCACTTTTGGTCATTCTCGCGAATCCGTCATCAAAGCAACAATATTGGTACACGCATAATTTATATATACTTCTTATTAGTAATTTTTCCTTCTTTTTTCTTTCTGATAGATAGGCATACTAGTGTACTTAGAATTCGAGACTTAGCTGGTGTTGATAACATTTCACACTTTTTCTTTGTTGTAGACTCTTCTTATGGCAGGTGTTGAGACAACATCCATGTCCTTGACATGGGTCTTGGCCAATTTATTGAACAATAGACGAATCTTGGAACTTGCACAACAGGAGCTAGACTTGAAAGTAGGTAGAGACCGATGGGCAGAAGACTCTGACATTGAGAATTTGGTGTACCTAAAGGCAATCGTTAAAGAAACATTGCGCCTATACCCACCAGGTCCAGTACCAGCTCATGAGGCATTGGAGGATTGTTTTGTCGCGGGGTACTGCATACCGAAAGGAACTCGTTTGCTCCCCAATCTGTGGAAGCTGCATCGAGACCCGAACGTGTGGTCAAATCCTGATGAGTTCATGCCTGAAAGATTCATGACGGGTAAATTAGCAAATGTGGAAGTTTCGGGTCAATATTTTGAGTTGATCCCGTTTGGTTCGGGAAGAAGATCTTGTCCTGGCGCGAACTTGGCGTTGCAAATGCTGCATCTCACGATCGCGAGGATGCTTCAGGGGTTCACAATGGCAACACCTGCAAATGTGGGTGTGGACATGAGTGAGGGGTCAGCCATAAGCTTGCCCAAGGCTACTCCTCTTCATGTTCAACTCATCCCACGCTTGTCTCCTAAACTATATGAAAACTAGCTATATGAAAACTATCTGAAATAATATGATGTTTTAGGAGTGAAATTTTTTTCAATGTTGTTTTACTACTTCCCATGTCATGTGATTTATAAACTGTGTCGTTTTTTTAATGCATATACTAATAATTTTACTAATTGATTAATAATAAATGATTAAAATTTAATATTTTATTTAAGTCTAACTGATGGTTGCCGAAACCATCAAATATTAATAAATACAATTCACCAAAGCTCATGTAAATAAAACAGTAGCTAGTGGTAAAAGGTTCGTCTTCAGGGATTCGGTGGCAATTAATATTCTTTATAAATGATCGGGAAAGTAACAGGTGGTAAAAACCAATTTTGAGTTGTTTGTGAATAATTGCGAAAAATAAGTAACAAAAAGAAATAAATGGATGTGGTGTGTGAAATCAGATGTGACAAATTCCCAGTGAGGATTCTGATGAGCTCATGCGTTTAATCAATTGATCATCGATTCAAGTATTTTCAATACCAGACTTGGAGGCGGCTATAGAGATCAGGTTCTCACCTAGATCTCCTGCTCTCTACCTGTTCGAGATTCTTAAAGGTTCTCACCTATTAAGGTCCTTGATATATCTTATGGCCTAAAGAAGCTATTCTATTAGGTCTAATAAGATAACCAAATAATTCTACCGTAAGAGACCTTCCCGAGTTCAGGAGAGAGAAGTGTCTACTCCTGTAAACTCGACCTTAATTGTTTTCCAATCTGATCCGTCGATCAGTTGGTTGCCTTCGTATCACTTTCTACAATGTAGACTCCAAAGTATTAAGAGAAGACAGTAATCATACAAATTCTAGTGTAGTTGATCAAGCTTCAAAAGAAGTATGCATAATTTGACAATCAATTAAAACAATTAAAGATGCAAGATGGGATTTTATAATTGCATTTAGATCTCACAATCAATTAAGCATGGCTATTAATCCTCACAAGGAATAGGTGGAATTTAGCCTATCATCATATGAAATAAATAAATAAATAAGATGTAAGCATATAAAGTAATTGAATTAATTAAAGAAAAGGAGTAAGTTGCAGCGTTCAAGCTTGCAATGGAATTGTTTCTCTGCCAAGAAGAAAAGAAATATGGTGTTTGTAAAGATGAAGTAGTTCTCTACAGAGGCGCAACCTCCTTTAAATAATAACTAATTAATTGTCTATTTCAAAATTCAAAAGTAGGATAATGTCTAATAATATCTGTTCCAAAATCCTAACAGAAGCGTAGGAGACATTCAGTAGCAGCAGGACTTCTCGTTCCAGCAGGAGTCTGCAAGACAAAATCTTCTAGAATAACAGCAGCCACAAAATTGCTCTGCATCCAACGGTTTCAGCTCCTAAGGAATGAAATGCTGTCCAACAACGTTCTCTGCAATAAAGGAGTGAAAAACCCGAGAATTAGCAGTATCATCGTCCTAAAATAGACGTAAAAGACGATGATAAAATAGACATTTAACGCTCCAATCACTAACTCTTAATTTTTTTTTTGTTTAATTGAAACCCTGAACTTCTTGAATAATGTCATATTACCCCCTACCGTAACAGAAATCCAATGTGGCACCATTATGTGTCGTGTCAGCTACTATCACGATGCCACATCAGTGTGCCACATCACTTTTCAGGACACATTAGCCTGCAAAATGACATAAAACAACTTTAAATTTTAATGTTTTGATTAATCGCAACCCTTAATTTTATTTTTTTTATTTAATTACCCCCCTGATCATCGCTGGCGTGGCATTGTTATAGTACGGTAGGGGGGTAATATGACATAAAGGAAGAAGTTCAGGGTTGCAATTAAACAAAAAAATAGTTAAGGGTTGCACTTAAATAAAACATTAAAGTTCAGAGTTGTTTTATGTCATTTTACTTTTATCTTTTGTTATTACTGCCAAATCAATATAAGAAAAATACGTGTACTGTCTAACTGAAATGCGGTCACTGGCTAACAATTCCAATGGGGAACTAAACCAAAATAATTTGGAAATGAAAAATTAATTGAACAATCAAAATTAAGACTAATAAAGAATATTGAATGCTTATAAAAAATTACTTTTTTTTTGTAATGGCCATATATGTTATTTAAAACAAATAATAATCCTAACAAAAATAATAATAATAATAATAATAATAAATTTGAGGACTAAAATGAGTGTTTGGAAAATTCAGATAATCTCTGCTGCACCAGCACCAGCACTGTCTGCTATCAGCAGATGGTCCTTCAGCAATTGCCAATTAGTGTGCTTTTATATCAAAAAGTTCTCCTGTCCACACTCTTATATGAGAAACTTGCATATTACGCCGAGAGAAGACGATTTAAACCAAAAAACTTGACACTTCTTTGTCATCTGGTATTCTGATTTCCTACCCTTTCCTTAATTTTCCACAAATGCAATTGCCACTATTCAATTTTTTCCTACACTTTTCTTAATTTTCCGCTGTTGTAATTGCCTTTATTCTATTTTTTCGTACACAGGAATCGACCTTGGTTTTATACCTGCGGTCCACTCACCACTACGGTCATGACGTTCGCTAAATATGGCACTTCTCTAGCTTTCCTGTGCTCTCCACTTACAGAAAGCTCTGGTTGTAGTTGAACCATCTCCGGTCTTGGTCAACCGAATCGAAAAAGAAGCACCTTTGCTCTCTTCTGATCTTTTTTCCTGCACGGCAAGCATCAATCATTGACACTTTCAACAGTTCGCTTCATTCCATTCAAACTTTGATGGCTTGACTTCACGAGCTTAATCATGGTTTACTCCTGTCATGTCGTTCGCTAAATATGGCACTTCTCTAGCTTTCCTGTGCTCTCCACTTACAGAAAGCTCTGGTTGTAGTTGAACCATCTCTGGTCTTGGTCAACCGAATCGAAAAAGAAGCACCTTTGCTCTCTTCTGATCTATTTTCCTGCACGGCAAGCATCAATCATTGACACTTTCGACAGTTCGCTTCATTCCATTCAAACTTTGATGGCTTGACTTCACGAGCTTAATCATCGTTTACTCCTGTCATGTCGTTCGCTAAATATGGCACTTCTCTAGCTTTCCTGTGCTCTCCACTTACAGAAAGCTCTGGTTGTAGTTGAACCATCTCCGGTCTTAGTCAACCGAATCGAAAAAGAAGCACCTTTGCTCTCTTCTGATCTATTTTCCTGCACGGCAAGCTGTTGGGGTTATTTCCAATCGACAATCAATTTTGCGCAGCAAACAATCTTATCCCAAGAATCAATAACCCCTAGCTATCAAACCAATCAAAAGCAATCAAGAAAATAACACAAAGATTTTTAACGTGGAAAACCTCAACAGGTAAAAAAACCACGGGCACAAGCCAGTCAATCCACTATATGATGATCAATGTGTACAACCAAGCAAAATCCCTATCTCAACTATAGGAATAATCTGAAATACACCACTATCACCAATAGTACCAATCAAACAATCCAATCAATCAATCAATCCGAGAAAAACAAGAGATATGAGAATAGAGAACCAAAACCAGATTTCCACTGCTTCAATCGGGATAGGATTTCTACTACCTCGGACAACTTCTCACCAATCCAACCGTTCAGATTGAAGAACCAGAAGTCGCGCACCTGCTGTCCAAATTTCACCCAGATCCAACGGTGAACGAAGTCGTTGCGACGATTCTCCCGCAGCTGCACAGAGTTTGGCGAAATCTGTTTTCTCTCTTCTCTCTCACAGGATGCTCAACAGCAACCCTCTCACAATCTCTCAGGATGCTCAACAGCAACCCTCTCACAATCTCTTAGGATGCTCAACAGCAACCCTAACACAATCTCTTAGGATGCTCAACAGCAACCCTAACACAATCTTTCAAGATGCTCAACAGCAACCCTTTCACAATCTCTCTCAACTCAATCTCATATCTAGATTGAGGAGACCACGCTAGGGAAATCTCCCCCTCACATTTTTCTCTCTCTGTGTGCTTCTTCTCACAACCTGAGCCACCATATATATATATTAGTAGCCAACCTAATTAATTAGGTCACACAATCCTATTCCAAATCAGACTCCAATCTTTTCTTTTCTTTTTCTAATCAGACTTCTAATCAAACTAGAACAAACAATTACATGTGAGCCCACTTGGGCTAGGCCCACAACAATCTCCTTCAGCTAATATGAGCTGGACCCCAACACAAGCATCAATCATTGACACTTTCGACAGTTCGCTTCATTCCACTCAAACTTTGATGGCTTGACTTCACGAGCTTAATCATCGTTTACTCCTGTCATGTCGTTTGCTAAATATGGCACTTCTCTAGCTTTCCTGTGCTCTCCACTTACAGAAAGCTCTGGTTGTAGTTGAACCATCTCCGGTCTTGGTCAACCGAATCGAAAAAGAAGCACCTTTGCTCTCTTCTGATCTATTTTCCTGCCCGGCAAGCATCCATCGTTGACACTTTCCTCTGAATTTTCGACAGTTCGCTTCATTCCATTCAAACTTGGATGGCTTGACTTCACGAGCTTAATCATCGTTTACCAAAGTAAACTTGAAGACTTGCAGTAGTTCTTGAATCAATTACCACTTTTAAGACGAATGCTTTTGTTTGTAATCAGATTCCCTGGAAAAAACTTGCCACCTGGGAATTAGCAGATGGAAGAATATGCCGATGAGGATTCGAATTTCAAGCAGTGGAATAAGAGGCTAATAATAAAACAAGATTCTCCACTCAAAACCTACAGTAATTTGTCGCAATAGAGAAGCTTGACTACTGTCTACGTCTATCCCCACTATCCACCATCTCTGCCTACTTCTCCTGAGTTCTTACAACACATCAATTTTCACCAATACTCAGTCCTCTGCATTTGTATCCACCGGAGAGAAATGATAGATGTGGAAGAAAATATACTTCACAATCGCACCAAACACACTGATCATGACATTACCACTACCAAAATTGACACTTCTCCAAAATTTCCTATAATGTTATGGGGTTTACCAAAGACTTTTCATCGTGTCTTGCATTATAGGTAGAGCACATGTGTTCCATCATGTATGCATAAATCAATCACCACTGCAAAACCATGGCAGCTACACATAATCTTCACTTCCTTTCCTTCCTATTCTTCTTCCATTTCGTAATACCTGCAATTGCACACGAAACAAATTCAAGTGATGGAGGGACAGTGAGGTGCATAGAGAGTGAGAAAAAAGCTCTTCTAGAACTGAAAACGAGTTTGCTGGATTACCATAACCAACTTTCATCCTGGGGGAGCAAAGAAAAAGACTGCTGCAAATGGGACAGAGTTCGTTGCCACAAAGAAACTGGTCATGTTCGAATGCTCAATCTCCGCCCTGCAATCAAGTTTGACATTGGTGGCACATATTTCTTTGACTCCACGGGAGCTAATCCTTACACAAGTTTCCAGCCTGGGGAACTCAAGAATGTTGCTTTCGGAGGGAAGATCAACTCTTCTTTGGTGGAGCTGCAACACTTGAAGCACCTGGACTTGAGTCTATATGGAGGAACCTTTGATCCTAACCTCATTGGTTCATTGAAAGAACTGAGATACCTAAACCTATCGCGGTGCCATCTCAGGGGATCCTTTCCTGATCAGTTTGGAAATCTCTCCAAGCTTGTTTCTCTTGATCTTAGCCACAATGATTTTCAAAACATTGATAGTCTTGCTTGGCTTTCTCAGCTTCCCCAATTAAAATATCTTGACATAAGCTATGTAGAGCTCAGCCGGACCACAAGTAATTGGTTGCAGGAAATCAGTTCCCTTCCTTCTCTCTACAGCTTGATCCTGGATCAATGCAATCTCTCGATGCCATCAACTCTTCCTGCTTCATCTCAGGTCAATTCTTCTACATCACTTGCAGTGGTCAGCCTTTTTTATAATAGTCTCACTTCAACAGTCTTCCATTGGATTTCCAATTTCAACAACAGCCTTATTTACCTGAATCTTGAAGGCAATAAATTAAAAGGTCCAATTCCAGATGCCCTCGGAGGGATGGCTTTTATGAAAAATCTTAACCTTGGTTCGAATCAGCTTGAAGGTGAAATACCGAGATCGTTGGAAAGGCTTTCTAGATTGGAGAAACTGCGTTTGTTTTACAACAACCTAACTGGAGAGTTTCCGAACCTAAAGAACCTCTCTTCACTTGTAGAAATACACCTTGTTGGCAATAAGGTGCATGGCAGCTTACCTGAGAGCGTCTCACAACTTTCCAATCTCGAGGCTCTGGATATCTGCTGGAATAACATGAGTGGTGTAGTTTCTCACATACATTTGTCAAACCTCACAAAACTGAAAATTTTGTGTTTGTCTTTCAATTCGTTTACCATAAATTTTAGTCCGGAGTGGATTCCCCCTTTCCAGCTTGAAATCTTAGGAATGAGCTCCTGCACGTTTGTTACCAAAGCAAACGAATCGGTAAGGAACTAAATTTAAAAAACGTAATCATTATTTTAAATTGACAATTTTTTTAATAATATTAATTAATTTGATTCCTATTCTAATTTCAATTATTTTTAATGACAGATATTATTGGCTTCGTCATTAGCACAAAACCATTTAATGATAAATTTCGAGAAATTCTATTAATGGACCAATGGTAATGTATTTATTTGCTAATGTTCAACTACAATTTTCCCTATATATAAAATCAAATAATTGCAATTGTCTATTATAATACTTAAAATTTTAAAATTAGAGGTGAAGAGTTGAAATTGATCTTGTGGGGAGACTTAGCTGAAAAAGAAAGAGAAGCCCTTTGTGAAATAAAAGAGGAAAAGCATATCATTGCTTTGTCAAATGGAATGATATCAGAATATCAAGGTAAGTCTACAAAATATAGTTTCGAGTCAATTTTTATTTAATAATAAATATGCACATAACACGATCTATATACAATTGCTCTAATTAGGAATTTTACAAGTATCAACAACAAGAACAATAATAGTGATGAACGATCCCATAACATATGAGGCAGATGAAATCCGACAATGGTAAGAGTATGTGTATATATATGAAATACTCCCTCCGTTCTCAAATAACTCTCATTTTCCTACTGAATGTTACTGTACACTTTACTTGACTTTTTGGTGTTTGCTCTACTGAATGTTATTGTTTCAGAAAGTCATTTAATGGAAGACGGAGGGAGTATAATATAAGATATTATTTTATCATTATTCATTGCTTACGTTATTATTTTTTCCATTTAACCTTACAAATTAAATATTTATAAATCACAGATTAACCTATACTCAACAAGAAAATATCCAGAAGATAATCAAATCACCTTCAAAGAGAATGGACAATGCGAGCAAAGCAACTGTAGAACAAATTGCTAACAAAATTGCATCATCAAAACAACATGTACCAACCATAAAGCAAAATAATTAGTTATGAGCATAAATGAAAAAAACTCACATTAACTTTTATTATTACTTTGCAGTTTTTCTACTCCCTCCTTCCCCGATTCAATGACGTTTTTGCCTTTGGAGCTGTGTGGGAAAAAGAATGTCGTTCTCGGTTTCCCACACAGCTCTTCCACATTTCTGACCCTATTGCCCTTCAAGCCTCATTTCCTCTCCCATCAGCAATCCGCTCTCTCCTGTCTCTCTGTCAGCCAAATCCATCGAAATTTTTGAATAATTTCGGGGGAATATGAAAATTGGTACATCAATTTAGTGGGAAATGGGTAATAAGGTAGGTTCAGTCCTCCTTTTCTTCGGCTGTTCTCAAATTTCCATCTTTTTTCCTTTGTCCTCCATCGTAGATTTAGGGTTTCCCATTTTCTTCGGCTGCCACCATAGAGAGCATCGATTACTGGCTCGATTCACAAGACGGCTCCATCGTTGAATTCGATGGTGCGATGCACATGTTTGTGCCTGATTCAATTGCAAACGGAGAAGAGGCCACAGGTATGTTTCGATTGACCGACCCTAGTCGCGAAGCAGACTTCATTCAGATGCTGCGTCTCTTACTTCCATCTTTCTATTGATCTTGTGCTATAAATATAGTGATGTACATAGGATGAATGTATGTTGCAGTTGAAATGGTGGAGTATGATTTTGTAACGAAACATCTCAGCAACTTGTCTGGATGTTGTGTATTGCCATTTTGTTTGTAAATTTGAGTTATCAACGAATAAAGTTTGTTTCAATACGCATCTCTGCTGGTCATGGTGTTTTCTGTTTTGGTTGAATTTATTTACGCTTGGTAATTCCTTGGATTTCAGTTTGTTTAATTAATGGAAATATATTTGGTTTCAGTTTGGCTCTGCCCTGGATTCAAGTGCTTCATGTTTTGCTTTTAATGTAGTTAGGTCTGCCTCTGCCTTTGATCCAATTACATAGAGGTTGGAATTCAATTTTGTTTCAATTTGGTTTGAATTTATTTAGGTTTGGATTTCAAATGCCATTCTGTTTTGCTTTGAATTTAGTTACTCTTGGCACTCCCTTGGATTTCAAATGCCATTCTGTTTTGCTTTGAATTTAGTTAGGCTTGGCACTTCCGTGGATTGCAAATGCCAACTGACAAGGGTGTCGCGCCCCCTGCATAAATAGAAAGAGATATTACAACTCAATGCTATGCTACAAATGAATGCAGATAGTGGAGAGAGGTTCGAACACAGGGACAAGTCGGTCCAATCTTTGTTGCTCCTGCAAATGACAATAATCAGTAAAGAGGTGAGAGTTTGATTGGTTGAGAAATAAAAAGAACGAAAATAAGAATGCATGAAAGAAAACAGAAGTGAAATAAAGAAATACAGAAGAGAAAGAAAATCCCTAGTAGAGATCCTTATGTGGTGACAATTCCATACTAGTTGATCATTGACAAAAGCATTTTCAAAACCATTTACATAGAGAAGTTATAGAGATACATCCAGGGGCGATCTCCAAGCCTCCTCCTACTCAAGTCACTCAAGGAGAAGCTCCTTTCGCGACCCTAACTCCCCTAACAATCAAGGATTGCTGGTTCATTGATATGATTAGGAAGGCCCTTCTCAAGACCTTGAGATGGACGCAACTGCAGTCCAGAATTCTCAAAACTTACCCTTTTCTTCTTCTAGCTTTAGAGAAGGTTTAATTATCCTATCGCTAGTTGTCTACTCGGGTTCTCTATAGTGCAGAAACACGGCACTACAGGGATTCTACTGTAATCATTCATGCTAAACATAGGTTAGCTAAGCCCAAATTCAACAAGAATAAGTTGTCATTAAAACAAGCAAGAAAAGAGATATGAAAAACGTTTTTATTGAAGATCAAAGAGTCTCACAACCTACTGGAATTATCAACCACAAGATCCCTACCAGGAATGGAGGTTTTTAGTTACAAAACATAATAGAAAATGATACAAGAAGTGCAAAACCGAAAATAGAGAAAAGCTGGAAATCTGGAAAAATGGGAGAAATGCTGATTTTCTCCACTAGTTTATGGCTATTGTTCTCCCCCTTCCTCTATCCGTTCTGATCAGTATAAATGGTCTTCTTCACGCCAAGATGTTCCTCTCCAAGGTGAGACATCTCCCACTAACAAGTCTCCTCTATTCGGTCTCCAAGAAGCTTGTCCAAAAGTGAACATATTCTTCCCAAAACACAAGGTGAATGTTGTTTTTGTCTTCTATAAACTTGTTAGGAGTGGGAGGAATGATATAGGAACTCAAGAAACTTAGTGTCACTAAAAACGGCGCCCAAGAAGACAGGAAACGCACTCAAGACTAAATAATTATGGCGCGTAAAATCATGGTGAGTGTTGTCCAGAATTGGGAACGTCACAGAAGCCTCATCTCAGGGCCTTGAGATGAGTCGAAATGCATCAGCTGAAAATCTACCAAGGCTGATTGATCAATTGAGCTCTATTCTTTGGCCTTTTCGTTCCTTTTCCTACTTCTGGTCATTCAAGTGTAATTCTGGAAAAGGGAAAGAAAAAGGATCAAAGCAGCATGTTTATTGTCTCAAAAACCAAGTAAAGAGACAACAAAACTAAGTGGAATAACAATCAATCACCAACCTTTATTGGTTTCGATTTATGTAGGCTTGGCACTGTTTTGGATTTTAGTTTGTTTAGGGTTTGGATTTCAATTTGGATTCAGTTAGGCTCTGCCATGCAATACAATGTGTTCTATGTTTTGGTTTCAATTTATTTAGGGTTTGACACTGCCTTTGATTGAGTAAAGGTTGGAGGTTGGAATTCAATTTTGTTTCTTTAGGCTCTGCCTAGCAAACTGTAAACGAACAGGGGAAGTAACTCTCAACAGAAACACAAACTGCATTATTCTTATTTATTATCAATTCCAATTACATAGAGTAATATGAGTTGGAGCACACAGAGGAAGGATGAGATATTTCACACAAACCCTAACTAATCAGAATCATATGCATCAGAGATAGTTGGGATGCCTGCAATGGAATTTCCAAAGTTGTTGAGTTCCTGAGCAGTAACCCTTACACTCCCAAGTGCCAGATTAATAACATCTCTCTTCTGCTTCAAATGAGTAATTGCGAGTGTGAGATTGTTGATAGCCCTCCCATATGACTCCATTATACTCAGCATCAGTCCCTCGTGCTCCTGATCTTCCAGTATAGCATCCAGCCTTTCCTGCAATTCCTCAAGTCTCTCCTCAAGCTCGTCGATATCGGCCCTGGTCTGGAGACCCCTATTCTCCATCTGGACAGTGTCTACCTCCAGGTGAGTTGAGATGTGGCCTGAAAGATCTAGGATCTCCTGCTTCTTGTTACGATCCATTGTCCCACACCTGCAGAGAGAGATAAACAAAGCAAGAGAGATGAGCAGATAGTAGAGATGAAGGAGGAGAGTGAATGGTTGGTGATAATTGTATATGCATAGAGGGTGGTATTTATAGGAATTTATTAGGGTTACCAAGGGGTACCGAGGGTTACAAAGGGTTAGGTTCAGTTAATAAAGGAAACGATGGAACGGCGCCAAGGGTTGGGAATGTAAACAGGTATTGGGAACTCAACAATTAGTTGTCTTGTTGCAGTTGGAAACCTATCTTCTCTTTGTGTGTTGCAGTTGCAATACAATCCTCTTCTCCTCGTGTCACACAAAGCCTTGTCTTCTCTTCGTAACTGTTAGAGGTTAAATCAAACTGAAAAGCAGCCATTCTCCATTGCTTGACACAAAAACTTTACCATCTGTCAAACATTGTGCAATAACAACACATGCAACACCAACTTCATGCCCTAACAATTGACTCAAACGCAGCATCCATGCAACACAGTGACCAAAAAATCAAAATCATTAATAGTAACGGTTCCAATCTACACAGCACACTGATCACTAACAGTCACATTGAAATTCAAAACTGCACATATGCTAAAAATACACCTAAATTAACAGTTGCATTGTAATTAAAACCAATGCAAGCACTCCACAAATCACAAAAGACACACAACCAACCAACCCATTGAAATTCAAGATTTACACCAAGACAAACAGTTGCATTGTAATTCTAAAATACACAAAACCATTGAAATATAAAACCTACAGGCAACTAACCAATGCAAGCACTCCAGATAATTAAAAAGACGCACCTCACTAATATATAGTAGGTTAAGACCAGAAGAATATAAAAACCAATATAACAAACTGGAAACAAGGTAGGTTTAGACCAGAAGAATATAAAAGCCAGTCTATTCAAATGCCATAATCTTCTTTGCCATGCACTTCCACTTAATGACACATAGTAGGAAATGGAAGTTCATAACCAAAAAGGCTTTACAGTTGAGTCATACTACCATATATGCCCTACCAAAATCAACCAACTAAGTTGTAAGCATTCCTAATCAACATGTTAATTACTATATCTACCAAAAACTTTACCAATCCCAGTTGGTACTCCTAACCAAAAATAGAAGTAACCAAGCAGTTCAACAACAAGCATAATATGGAATCTTGAAATAAGAAAAATAATTAAATGACAGTAGCCATTATAAGGTAAGTATATATATATATATATACACAATAGGTAATAAGGTGCTGGCTTACATGGTAAAGGTGGAAAATGTGCAGCAGCAGTTGCAAAGATCAATGGATCACAAGCCAATATCAAAGGAAGCAACCCAAGTCTATCCAAATGACTTTTTTTCATATGTGGGATCCTATATGCATTGGAACCTCTAATCCTTAAAATCTCTATCATGCATGACTAAAGAGTGAGGAAAATGCTGTTAGCCTTCTTATCCGAGAATTCACAATATGATTTCTTGACGGCTTCCACCAACTGACTTATATTGGATGCATATTTTTTTCTTGCAAAGACTAAATTGCTCTAAAGATGCCTAGATCAAGAACATTTAAGTCAGGGGAATTAGGAGGTTGACATAGCAGTTGAATGTTCAATCCTACTCTTTTCACAGCAGCTATAAAATCAATGTCATCTTTATGGATATGTGTTTTTGCATTATCCTGTTGGATGATAATTGGATCCGAGAGGCTATCCCTTGGCCATTTGTCCTTAATTGCAGGTAAAATATGTTCGATCATGTACATCCTAATGACTTTCCTATCAATTTTTGATATTGCCTTAAGTTCTAATGTTAAAGCAGCAACTTCTTTGACCAATGGAAACACCCCAATTTTACCATCAAATGTGCATTTCCCATCACAATCAAATCTAGGCCTAGCAACAACTACAAGGAACATAATGTTAGGAATAAAATTAGTACTTTTGATGGTTCTTACTGGTTCATCCTCATCAGGTAGGAGGTAGTATGTCTAGATTTTCCTTGTCATTTGAAACCACTTCTCATCTATGTGAACCACGTTCTCCATGTGATGGAAAGAATGAGTTGATGGTGCCGAGTCTGGATCAATGAATGAGAGACAATGTCGAACCCTTTGAGCCCGATTTCCCTCTGTCAAGTGTGGTTTGATGCTGTTACTGTGGCGCTTCAACTCTCCTGTTTTCAATTTCTTGTGCAGGAACGTCTTGGAAACCCCCAAAGCAGATGCAAGAGTCTTAAGGGTTGTTCTATCCCTCAAAGGAATATCCCTGATTCTCTGTAAGTCAAATTCGATCCTCTTTCTGCCACAATTGTTTACTCTGCAAAGAGACACGTTGTGGTTGTTGGACTCTTTCCCTCTTTTCCACAGCCGTTGAATGGATCGAATAGGCACATTGAATATCAGTGCAACTTCACGGGTTGTAAACTTCTTCAGCTTTCCATTCACACTTCTCTGCAGTAACATATTGTAGGCTGCCACTCTATCCTCAGGACACAACTCTTTTCTCAGATGAATCGAACCTACCGTTACCAACCCACAATCATCACAAAACACAAAAATATGACCTACTTTAATTCTTCTATCGGGAGTGGAGAGAGAAATAAACTGTACCTTCAACCTCAGAATAAGGTTCCTGGTTTTCATTAACCTCTGGCAAATCTCCTTGGACATCATCGATGTGTTGCGGACTGTGGGGAATGCCTTCTGCTCCATCTGCTCCGGATTCTCCTTCATTAATACTGGGTAATTGTACCCCTTCAGTCAGCAAATCGGGGTATGAGAATGGTTCTGGACAAAAGCTCAAAACCTCGAGGGAATCGAAATGATTTTCTTCCATCGATATTCGGTGGAAGTTGTTTTAACAGAAATGAAGGAGTACTTAGGATGGATATATATGGCTGGGAAAGCATAGATTTGGACTGTGGGAGCATTGTAAATGATTTGAAGTAGAAAATTTTGAATTTGGGCGGAAACATTTGAAAATTTGGCTGAAAAATTCGCGAAATTTTGGAGGGATTAGGGTTTGGTTTGGGGAATGCTTCGACTGAGGAAGGAAATGGGTAATTCGGTTGAAATGCGCGAATGACTTGAGCAGTGGCATGGAGCGTAAATATGTCGATAAGTGAGGGCCACAAGCGTAATCTCACACAGCGTCTTAAAACACGTGCCTGAGGCCAAAACGTCATTGAATCGGGGAAGGAGGGAGTACATCCTAATAACAACTATTACCGAAGTAATCAATAAGAGACAACCTTAGTATGAATCATGTGAAAAGAGACTATCATATTATTAGCATTCTATATATTAACCTAATAAATGAATCCCTCGGGTCTATTTTAGGAATCGAGCAGTCCAATCTGCTCTCATGATTCACATCCAATCGGTTCTCCAAACTGCTTGATGAAATGCCAATGTGAAGTTAAATCAGTTTTACAATTTTAATATCTCTAGTTGAAAAAAAAAATTCTAGCTTTTGAAGGTCGTTTAGGAGCATAAATTCAAGTCCTCGGTTGCAGCTGGTGGCACCCACTAACCACTTTTGTGTCTATTTGAGCTTAGGAGAAGCCAATCCTATAACCTTACCATGGTCCTCTAAGTGGACTATTTGTTTAATTGAAAACATGGTATATATATGAGGAATATACGTATAGCAATTGCATGGTCCGACGTGAACTATTTGCTTACCGTGGTTGTTACATGATTATATTAAATTCTTTAGCATAGGAAATGCCACGAGTGGGGATTCAATAATTTTCTTGGGTTTGCTACGTATATTGCCAAGATAGAACTAGTTGTTACTATTCTTGCTGTTTGTGACTTTCCAAACAAATCTCATACCATTTTTTCATGTCATTTTCTGATACCATGCTACATTATGCTGCATTTGGAATATACGTATAGCTATTGCATTGTGATGGTTTAGTCCCGTCTGTGATTATGTTAATCATAAGCTGCGCTCTTTCTGTTGCAGGTTAGATTACTGTTTTACGAGTGTCTGCTTGGTTGATTCTGGGAAATATAATAAAATTTGTCTCGTAAGGCTCCCTGCAATTTAACTCGATAAATTGGACGGGAACAGTCTTCCACCAGGTATAGCAACTTTTATAGTTGTCTGTCAACTTTTTTTTTTTAGAAGCCACTATCTAATAGTTGTTTGTTGTTGTGGGTATTGATCCGAGTTTCACTTGTCTTATTGTGTTGCTTGTTTGTTAGCTATTTGTATTGATCTTCATTTTGTGATTTTGGGTTTCTTGATTAATTCGTTCTGTAGTTTACTCTTGTACTTTTATACATTTCAATTGTGTTGGTTGGCTGTTATAATTGATTTCATCTTTCGTATTACAAGAGATAATGAGTACTTTTATACATGTCAAATGTTTCTTCCCCGCCTCAATCGCCATCAAGATCATCGCCGCCATCGAAGCGAGGGTGAGGACCCGTCGCCATCAAGACCATCGCCGCCACCGTTTTCGTTGTTGATAGCACGTTTCATGGCCATGATTTTACCTTCTTTTCTAGTCCTTTCGGGGGCTTGATTCCGCTATTTGACCCTTATTCCAATCTTTATTGCAGATCAGCGTCAATAGAAGGAAAAGATCGAAAAGAAGCATTTTTGGAGTATTTCTGAGGATTTCAAGTTTCAAGGCCTAGAAGATCAGAATGTCGTCGAGCCCTCGAAAGCTAACCAGACCAGTGAGCAGTCTCTCGCCCGCGATATCTCTGCAAAGCCAAAGAGACTAATCTCCAAAGATTCTTACGGGATTCCTTGCATATCTAGAAGATTCTAGAATATTCCAACACGCTCCATGTGCTGTCACCCTCTCCCCTTAGCTGGAATTTGTCTTTTTGTAATCCCTTAGCTGGAATTTGTCCTCTTGTGGGCTAGACACTATATAAGCCTCTAGTTTTAGGGTTTTAGAGGATATATCTCATTTTTAGTTGTTGGCAGCCGCCTCTTAGGTTTCTTTTCTGGGGATTTGTTCCTCCCTTTTGTTGGAGCAGCCGCCACCATTAATCCTTCTTCAAACCGGAGCTTTTAAGCTCCGGCCGGTATTTATTAAGCTTTCATTCCCTTTCTTGTCTCTTTACTTTTATGTTATTTATTAGATTCGTTTTTATTACTTGTTAGCATGAGCGGCTAAGCTCATCTTCTTAGTAAAGGGTGTTTTAAGGGTTGCAAGGAGTAGTTAAGAGGCCTAATTGTGTTTAATATATTCTTATTGTTATATTTGCTTGTCTGTCGTTATCTTGCCCTTGAAACCTCTTTAGCAGTGACAGTGTGGGGAGGTGCCTGGGAGAATGGCGAGGTGTCTAGGTCATATCTTTAGCAGTGACAGTGTGGGGAGGTGATAAACCCCTATAGCAGGTCTAGGGCACGAGAATAAAATATATTTGCGTCGATGATTAACTAACCCGAATGCAACCTAAGAATACCCCTTTGCTAAGATCTCTTCCCATCATATTAACATCTCTCTTACTGTCTTTCTTATTTTCTTGCCCCCGAATGTCTTTTGATTATCTTGCCCTGGATTGTGTTTTACTTTCGTGCCCTTGATAACTGCTTTATTTATTTGTCTTGTTAGCTCTTGTTAGCTCCCTGATCTGCGTCGATTAATTGTA
Organism: Viola odorata; assembly: GCA_963691705.1. Lineage (NCBI taxonomy): Eukaryota > Viridiplantae > Streptophyta > Magnoliopsida > Malpighiales > Violaceae > Viola > Viola odorata. Next base: position 59,654,148 of record OY829542.1, read on the forward strand.
TTAATCGACATAAAATCCCCCTAGTGTTACTCTTATTTTTGGTTACATTTACCCTTTGTCATACATTTAAATTGAATCATTAGTCCTTCAATCTCTGTGGTTCGACCCTGTCTTGCCCTGTACACATTTATTTGTGCATTTAGGCATCAGGATAAATTTAAATATATTTGAGTGACGATCAGTTGTTCTCATGTCCAATGTCCATTCCATGGTCCAATCCAGCACCACACCGACGAATCCAGCGGCCCCACCCCAACCGATCAGGTCTTCATGGCCACCAACATGCTTGAAGCTTCTCTCATGGGTAAAAACAGGAACCATCATTGCTCCACTTTCCTCCTTCCTTGATGGCCGGCGATTGAAGAAACTTAGATCCATATATTTAGAAACTTAGATCCAAGAAAGCAAAATGTATGGATTTTTAAAAACACCAAATTGTGGCTGAAATTGGACAGATGGTAAGATCCTAATAACTCTTCTCATGGAATCGTCGACAGATTTAACTTACTTTGGTGGGGCCTCAATAATAGTGGCAGTAAAAGCTTCGTTGTAGATGGAATAGTTAAGGAGGTTGACGACGTTGTGGATGGTGAAGGCAACAATGATGAATAGATTAGGGTTGATGGGTTGTGTTGATGGTTGCTGGTCGTTAATGGTGTTCGGGTGTTGATTGCATGAGTGGTGCTAAGGATGGTGGTGGTGGAATGGATAAACGGAACCCATTTTATTCGGGGCAAATGTTAGCTCGGCTGATGTGGTATGTTACACGTCAGATGCCACGTATATTTTTACTGACGTGTCATGCCATGTTGGATACTTAACGGAATGTGTCGGACGACATCACTATGAGAGACCAAATATGAACGATTATTCGAGTACAAGTGTCAAATGTGACCCGAAAAAAATTAAAAGGTCAAATCAATACACTTAAATGAGTGCAGGTACTTTTTATTTCATTAACCTGAAGTTTGAAGGTTTGGAGTTTGAAGTATCTACTAATCTACTACTCCCTCTGTCCATAAATAATGGACGCGAGGGAGTAAATTGTCAGCTGGTGGGTCTGTGTTGTCTGTGGGCTCCAACTCTTCTTCTTCCTTCATTTTGTTTCTTCTTCCTCTGTTCCTCTTCCTGCGCACACTCTTCCTCTTTTCTTTCTTTCTTACTTTTTTCTTTTTTCTCTTATTTTCTCAAATCTGAAATTTATTCATTAACCCATCCTCGCACAGAAATTTCTGAAATTGATTCCTAGCAGAGATTTCTAAAATCAATTCATAAACCCATGCCGCACAGACGCTCCTCGGCTTTAAAATTGAGTCTCTGCAATTGGAAGAGGGGATCGAAAAATCAAAAGCTCACAACACTCACTCACTCACTGCAATTCCCAATTCCAATTAATCACCATACAATTATCAAGTTAATGTCCAATCCCTGCAAAAATTCCAATTAATCACCCTGCAATTATCAAGTTAATGTCCAATCCCTGCAAAATCAACCAAATCTAATTTTCAGCCCTTCCTTGCAAATTAATTCCAGTAATTCCCCGCAAAATCAATTAACTCAAACTGCCCAGTCACAGCCCTGCCGAACCACCGTAGTCACCACCGCCAGTCTCACAACTGCTCACCATCACCCGAACCGAACGCCACCATCACTCAAACATCCATAATCATCTAATTACCCATCACCACACACAGTCCCGACCAAATCAACCCACTTCAAATCGCCGCACGAACCTCTTCCCAACCGCCGTCTCTCCACCACCGCTGCCCAACCACCACAAGTCGCTACTGCCCAGCCACCACAAACCGCAAACCCATCATCATCACCACCGCTGCCCAACCACCATAGCCGCTCCGATCTCATACCATAAAAAAGAAAAGAGAAAAAAAGAAGAAAAAGAGTGAAAGAGAGCAGAGAAGAGAATAGAGAAAGGATTCAATTGCTTGGATGCTTGGATTTAATTTTGCAGATCCTTGGATGCTTGGATTTAATTGCTTGGATGCTTGATTTATTTTTCAGATGATTGAGAAAGGAGGAGGAAGGCTAATCAAGAGAGAAGGAGAAGAGGGAGAAGATGGGTGTCAGTAGCCTACTTACACTCTCTTTCTAATGTTCCCCAAAATTTGAAATCCGCCCATCTTTTTTTTTCATTTCCCTCTTTTGCCACTGTGACGCGTTGCTCAAGTAGAAAACGACGGGTCGTTTAAGGGTAGTTTTGACAAAACACAAACAAAGTGGACACAAATGCCAATGGCGTCAATTAAAAAAGGTCAGCATTTTTGAGCTAAAACGTCCATTATTTATAGACAGAGTAAAATATTTCAAAAATGTAATTATATATTTTCCAATCAGTATATATTATAAAAATAATATATAAAAATATCGTATCCTAAGGCGTATCATATTAAATTTCTCATATCAATAACAATGACTTCTTATTGGTACCATGTACTCCTATTATAATTTAGTATGACCATTTGGTTTTCGGAACGACTTTGTTTTTTCTATTGTTTGAGATTTTAACCAAGTAAATCAGTCTGATAAACTATGTGCCTAATACGACTGATTTGAATTAGGACGACGATAGACGATTGAACCAAGAGAAGACCGCCATAGTTATAAGCCTAAAGAGGCCATCAGTAAAATTTATTTTAACCAAATATTACTCTCGTCTCAAGGTACAAAAAACTGCTACCGCACCAACTACAAGCAAAATAGCTAACAGTCTACGAATTGGTTTTGAAACACGGACAAGTACTTCTCCACCTCGGCAGCTAACGATGTTTTCGAGGAAATCAACTCAGCAACAGCTTCAATGCTTCTTTTTGAGCTCCGGGTCCCTAAGCACAAGTTATAAGTCAGAAATCAGTTCATCATTCAAATGCAATAACAGCTTTCTTTCAGTTTCAGTACAAGACAGACCTCTGAATATGATCGAGAATTAGGAGCCTTGGTCCGGGAGGGATTTTCACATCTCTAAGAGCACTGTCAAAACATACCACAGGCATCAGCTGAGGATCACGGTATATGTCTATTGATAAGTTAATAAATGATACAATGCATTTGCTCATTTAATAAAAGAAAGCATAGCTTTGAATAACTTATCACTGTATTTTATTTACACAGTTAAAAAATGACATCAATAGTTACTTGCCTATCAGTCAGCAACGGTAATGTGTTGTCTGTTAGCAAGCCATTCTTGAAATTCTTCTCATATTTCTGGAGGCCAAGATTATTTAACAAGGATCTTGCTCTGGCATAATTCACATCTTCAACTGGAGGTTGGGAGAACTTCTCCCCTACCTGAGTTAAAACACATGGACGCGAAGCAAAGGTAAGAATGAAAGGGATATGGCATAAGGAACACAATTTAAGTTTAACAATACAAGAATGTCCGCCAAATAAAAATGAGTTTTCTCATTTGGTAAAACTAAGTTTATTTGCAGGCATATATATGCATAACAATATTGATATCAACAGTGTGTGTGCTGCAGATGCAGAGTAAATCGATAAATAAATCATGCATGGCTGTTCTTGCCAGCATCAGATGTGGACTCACAATCATTTCTTCAAATGTAGCAAAGACGGTGAAACTTTTCTCTTGAAACTTACCTTGAAAAGGCCACCTTGAACAATTGCAAAGAAAAACCCAGAAGTCAGTGCATTTCCAGCAGGATTTGGGCCACCCATGCCACTCACCAAGGAAAACATGACTCCAGAACCAAAAGCTGCTGCCATGCTGCAATAATATCTTTAGATTAGATATACAGAGCAAAACTAACAACACTAAACAAATTCAGGAGCCAGCTAAGGACGGATATGCACCCTAATCAGAAAGTACATGTCCAATAACAAGACATAATTAAGTGATAATCCTACATACACCATGAATATTTCATGACATTTTGATATGTCATAATATAATTTTTAGTCCGTGTTTAATTGGAAAGTAGACTACTGCCAATAGGCCATATACCAAATATGCACTTTTTCAACTATAGGGTAAAAATTTTGAACTTATTTTCATCGTAAGGTAGTAGAGATAGCAATTAGTGAGTTAGTAGTGTTAGCTCATAAACGAATCCTCTATCGGGGTATAACTGCCTTGGCAGTTGACAGAAGGAGTTAACCAGATGCCCAGTGCATAGGTAAATTTACCAGCATCCTGAAAGTAGCATTCAGAAATCTCAAGCAGTTTGGTTTTCCAGTGTCATGCATGCAAAACTTATGGGTAGAATTAGAAACAACTCTTATTCTTTCACCTAAATGAAAATTATATAGTAACAAAATTTACAAAACCATTGTTATAATTTCATAAGAGTTTACCCAAAAAATCCACAAGGTAAGGAGTAAACATTAGAGGCACATTAATGCATGCTAGGAAAATACTAGAGAAACCGCATGTGCTTATGAAAGTGTGAAGAAAGTAGCTGAAGCTGGATTGGGCACAATAACATTGATAAAATCAGGGGAGTACCCGCAATGGAGTATGATATTGGACATCAAGGAAAGAAACTGGCTGGTGGTGAGAGAGGAAAAGTTATCATGCGGTCCCAGGTTGCCTTTGGCCAAGAAGGTGACAGGGTCAATATGATGTCAAATAGAATAGTAAGAGAGTCAATTGATTCTGCGACGAAAGTGGATGCAGCTCAGCCAGCTGCGTTACAAGTGAAAGGAAGCAACCAGAGAACCACCCAGCAGGTACATGAAAGTCAGAACATTGAACAAAAAGTGAAGGCTCTTAACGATAATCATTCATTAGAAGAAAAGGAAGCTGAAAAGGTTAAAAAAGAAAAACCACTAGAAATGGAACAACTTAGAAAAATGGAAGAATGCTCGATCAACAGCCATCCTCTCCCTCTCCCATCTTTCTAAGGGTCTGTTTGGCGTTCCGGTTGTGGTGGGAAAAGTGCTGTGACAAAAGTGCTGTGGTAAAAGAACTTCTGGAAAAGTTAGTATGCTGTTTGGTAAACATTTTTTAAAAGTACTGTGGGAAACGAGAAGTTGTTTTTGGTGTTTGGTAAACACTGCTTTTAGAACTATGGTTTGAGTGTAAAATGACCATAAAGGGCATAATTCATTTCAAGTGTTAGAATTAATATTTTTAGTATCTTTATATGTTTTTAATCAATTTATTTATAATTTAATATTTATCTAATATCATAAATAAATTAAACTTATTAATGCCATAAAAAATATAAGTTATTAATACCATGGTTTAAAGCATTATATTAAAAATTTTGTAAACTCTATATAGATATTTTTAATCAATATATTTTGATAAACAAATAATTAACATTTTATTTATAATAAAAAATTATGCTACAATTTTTGGATACTTTGATGGGTGAAAAGTAACTCACTATTTGCTCACATTGATAAAGTGCTACATATATAGATCAAAATTTTTGTTTGTCGCCATCTACGAGATAACCAAGTTTACATGTAAATAAGAAATTTTGTATTCAAATTCCATCTTGCTGCATAGATGAAATCCAAAGAAGATCTTGAACAAAATTATACATAATAAATGGCATGCCTCTTTGCAGGTGTTCCGTTCAAAGCTGTTTAGCCTTCTGCGGAGTACATGAGTATATGTAGGAAGCATCAATAGTTTACGTTCCTCTGAAGAATTTTGTTCAATTTCTTGATCAATCTGACTTCTGGAGCAAGGAGCAAAATTGCTGTCATAGAACTTTGATGGGATGCAAATATTGGCTATAAGGCTTGAGGAGGCTGTTAGAAGCAGTGATATGAATCCTAGCAGCATCAACTCTGAAGAAAAAATAGAGGTTGTACATGGAAATCAGGTCATATACCTTCTTTCATTTTCTCTACTGCTGCTAGTAAAGGTTTTTCTCTTTGTTTTCCGCAGCCACTGTAGCAAAGATAAGAATAACCTCAATAGGGATTTGACAGCAAGCTGAAGAAACTAATTGCAGCAAGCAAAATGGATTAAACTTGGACTAACATCACAATATATCTTGCAACTGTGTCGTGCCACAGTTATATTGCAGAGAGTTCATCCCTCACAGCTTCAAATGCTAATTTTCAGAATCAAATTCCTCAAATATTACACAGAAGACAAATCTAACATGTAAATTACTTACGGTATCAAAAATTGCAGAAAGATGAGCAGAGCAATTGCATATATATTAGTCAGTAGTGCCCAGAAGAAATACTGCAACAAAATATCCAACTATAAATTATTTATCAAAGAAATTTAGGAAATAAAAACCACAAATTAAACCAGTCAAAAAATACCCCCTCCTTAATCCAGTCAAAAACCAACAAAAATCATAAGAGAGAAACTAAGCCAGCAGCCAAGCAATTCGAAGCCAAAATTAAACCACAAATTCCAAGCCAGCAGCCAAGCAATTCCAAGCAAAAATTAAACCACAAATTAATCAAACCAAGCATTTTAATTCCAAGCCAGCAGCCAAACAGTTGTGTGATAACTACAGGACAACTAACACTAGCACCATATGATGCATGGTATAAAATATATACTTGTGATCCCTATTGCTAAAGGAATTTCCATTTCCTAAACAACTGTAATTCTCTGAAAAATAGGCAATAATGTGAAAGGATACTTTTGCTTGAACATTCAAAATAAGAAGAATAAAATTGACAAAAAATGGTATTCTTGTGCATCATATTCTAATCAATAAAATTAAAGGAAACATTTAAACACTCATTTTGGCATTTTTACAAACACATGATATGCGTAGCCATGGAAATCAACCACAACAACAAATTAACTCAAGGCAATCCATTAATTTCCGTACACAAAAAATCCACTTCCAATTCGCAACAACAAATAATGGGTATTCAGAAAATTGAAAATCCAATCAAAATTAAAACAAACACCCAAAAAACACACGCGGAGCCAAATGAATCACGAAAATCCAAGTCATCTTACCTAAAATCAACAAGATTTGCACCTCTGCTGCTTATATTTGAAAAGGGAGTAGCAGCAACGCAGAAAATGGTTGGTTGGCTTGAGAAGATTCTGGATGGGGCCGCGATTGCTGGTGCTGGATGTCGGTGGGTGGCTTGACGACGGCGAGGTGGGTGGCTTGACAACGGCGACGGCGAGGTGGGTGGCTTGACAACGGCGACGGTTTGTTCAATGGAGATTAGGTTGGAACAGAGAAGAGTGAGGTGAGGAGTTAAAGACAACGGCGAGGGTTTCAAAACGAGAGAGGGTTTGTAAAATCTGTGTGAAATGTGTGAAATGAGTGAGTGTTGAGGAGTTAGATAGTATTTTATAGTTGGTATATCTGTAAATAAAATGAACTCAGTCTTACTTTTTTGTCCAAGTGAGTATAATTACTCAGCTTCGCGAGAAGCTGAATTCTAGCTTCTGCCACTGGTATTCTTTTCACCAGTGGCTTTTACAGGGAATTTGTGAAGGTTTTAATAGAGCTTTTGAAAAGCTCTATTCCAAAGCTCTCTTACCAAACATCAACTCTTCAGCTTTTGGGTTTCAACAGTACTTCTGCAAACGCAACCGTAACCCCAAACGGGTGCTAAGTCGTTTCATTTCTATCAGTTTTTCTTTTTTCACCTTTTCAGCTCCCTTTTCTTCTAATGAATGATTATTTCATGTACCTGCTAGGTGGTTCTCTGGTTGCTTCCTCTCACTTGTAACACAGCTGGCTCAGCTGCATCCACTTTCGTCACAGAATCAATTGACTCTCTCACTTTGACATCATATTGACCCTGTCACCTTCTTGGTCAAAGGCAACCTGGGACCGCATGATAACTTTTCCTCTCACCACCAGCCAATTTCTTTCCCTGATTTCCAATATCATACTCCATTGAGGGTACTCCCCTGATTTTATCAATGTTATTGTGACCAATGCCCAATCCAGCTTCAGCTACTTTCTTCACACTTTCATAAGCACATGCGGTCTATCTAATCTAAGTTTTAATGACTCTTTGGAAGGGCCATAGTGGCAGTTTCACTAGGTGTTGTGTGGGATATATGGAATTTCAAAGACAAAGGTAATTTTACATTCATGGTTTCAAAGCCAGCTTCCTCGTGATGGAAAGATGAAAAGGTACCTTATAGATGCAAGTTATGCTGAAATTTTAGAGTTGAGAGCTAACATTGTTATTGAGCTACAACAAGTTAAAACTGGTGTAGAACATCAATAGCTTCTAATTGGGTTTTGCAAAAGGGAAACTATAACAACCTTGGGAACTTAAGCACAACATAATGAAAGATTCTTTTCTACATCCTATAATGTGGACTTGACTGGTCCACCAGATGGGATAAAAACCATTGGGTGGGAGTAGGTTTTCAAGAAGAAAACAGACTTGGATGACAAAGTGCATGCCTTTAAAGCAAGGTTGGTTGCAAAGGGTTTCAGACAAACTCATGGTATTGACTATGATGAAACCTTCTCACCAGTTGCTATGATAAAATCTATTAGGATTCTTCTTGCCATTGCTGCATACTATGATTATGAAATATGGCAAATGAATGTCAAAACAATATTGGCTTGTCCTTATAGCATGGAAACACTAAACAAAGTTATATTCTTGCTTTCATGTAAAATAGAATGAGGGAAAAAGAAAAAAGAAAAAAAACAAGTTAGGTTTTTAGTCAAACACAATGCAAAACACAATCTATCGCAAGAAATAACTGAGTGAAACCCTCAAGAGTTGAGAAATCTAGCCTGCTTCAGTTAAAGAGTCTGATGAACATTAGTGTTCTAAGTCAATAGAACGCCAAAAGGAATAGGTAAAAGTAGAGAGCTATATAAAGAGTATGGGAGAAAAGAAAGGTAGAATTAGTACGTCCTTCAAATTTTGTTATAGAAGGGAAAAGAAAACATGGAAGATTACGCAGAGTAGCTATGCAGTGACCTGTTAATAACATCACAAATATGTGAGAAATTCATGTATTCTTTGATTTTCATTCAAGAGTGGCATATATTGTGAATAAAATTAGTTACGTTGATCCAACAAGAGGAGAGAAAAAATTGAAAATTTTGAAAAAAATTAACAAGAGCCTCTCCCAATAGTTTTGAACACGTATTAGAAGAATAAAAGACCGAAAGACTTGTCTACACTCCACATATGGATTGATGGTATTAATTAAAACTAGTAAGAAAAGGTTAAGCATTAACAAGCAGCAAGCAGTGCAGTTTTGAATCAAACTTGGTATAATAGTGATAGGGGAGAAAAAGAATTTGAAACCAGAGATATTTCACTCATAAAAGGTGAATCTATTTCAAAGAATAGCTATTGAAGATGACAAGGTGGCAACAATCTAAGAAAATGATCTTGTCAAACTGGAGTTCTTGCAGCATTATTTGTAGGAATTGTGGACATAAACTAGAATTTTGACAGGCAACATGGTTTCTGAAGAAGAGGCAAAGCAGCGATATCAATTACTAACAACCAAGTGCAATATTTGTTTCTTAGCCTGACAATGGCAATGATCCCTTATATAAGCTGGCACCCTCTGTGCAAAATATGAGTTCTAGACCTAGGTTTTTTCAATTGAGGGTAACTCATAGTGCTGACTTTCCACAATCGCATGTCGCCTAGAAAATTTCAACAACCCTAGGAGGTCTAAGATGCTCTCTCCCAAACAAAGGGGGGCATACTAACTAGGAAGGAAAGTGGTAAGGTTAATGCCTAAAACAAATAATATCATTATGAAGATTTCAGGTATACATGAACATTGACATTGCCCAGGGCTAGAAACCCATCACCACCAAGGGTCACCATTCTATTCCTAGAGTTGAATCTCCCCAAGACCATCAGCAAATTGGAGAATAATCATAAGGAAAAACGTTATAAACAAGCAAGAAAAGGAGGATGAAGCTAACCTAGACTGGACATCCTCCTTCCCACGCAATCTTTTCATTACACAGGCAATTCCAGCATTGGTACCTGTCATGACCGCGAAGTTGCGCGCTTGTACCAAGGGACCACCAGATAGCGCCTGTAGAAGTTGATATCATGAAAGTACATAGATAATAAGCAACAAAAAGGGAGAACGAAGAAAAGCGGAGAAACTTATGAACCAGTTAAACCAGCAAAGTACCTGAGCTTGCTTAAGAGAAGCCATGGCCTGCGGGTTGAGAGAGGCCTGCGGTGGAGTTGGCATGGAAGAGGATAAGTCGCTGGTTATATTACCCATGATACCACCGATGGCAGCGCCTTGAAGAGCGCTGGTGACGGTGACGACGGCGGCCTCCACCGGCAACGACTGCTTCGACAACCAAGACTGGAAACCATCCTGCAGCTCCTTCAATTTCACCTGAAAATGCTTTACCGGGTTATCGCCAGGCATCAGTTTGGATACCATCATTCCATGATTCCCCTGCTCCATTTTTATTTTTATCTAGCTTCGCTAACTCTTGGGTGCGCAGTCTTGAAGTCGGAGAAGCAAGCAGCTGCTTATATATATGGATAAATGCAAAGAACAAAAGTATTGGGAAAATTATCCTTAGGTCCCCGAGGTTCTCGATATTTTCAAAAATTAACCCAATGTTGAAATTCGATTGACAGTCAAAGTTCAAACATTATACTACCTTGTTGAACGTCCATTGGGATAAAACAAATTTTGGCAACCTGAACTATAATTGTTTGACTCATTTGGCATCTTTATTTTTTTTTTGCTTTAAAAGGCATCTGAACTCTTTACAAATGACACATTTGGTACTCAGCACTAACGCCGTCCATCGCAACCGTTATCTCGCTGACGTGGCATGCCACGTCGCATGCCATGTCATAGTGTTGCTGACGTGGCATGCCACGTCATATTTTTTAAAAATATATATAATTAATTTAAAAAATTCAGAAAAATAATATAATTAATTTAAAAAATTCAGAAAAATAATGTATTAATTTAAAAAATCCAAAAAATACTATAATTATTTTTCAAATTCTGAAATATAATATAATTAATTAAAAAAATCAAAAAAATAGTATAATTAATTTAAAATTTTGAGAAAAATAGTATAATTAATTTAAAAATTCTGAAATATAATATAATTAATTCTAATAGTATAATTTCTTTTTTCTTTAATTTCTTTTTTCTTTTTTCTTTTTTCTTCTTTCTCCTCCACCTCTTCCTGTGGAGGCAGAGGGGGTGGGAAGGGCGTAGTCTAAAGCAAAGATAACTATTTTGGTGGTAGAGGTGGTTGGCGTTGGAGGCAGAGGGGGTGGGAAGGGCGGCGATGGTGGCTGATCGTGGTGGGAGGCCGATCCGATTGAGGGAAAGAGTGATGAAATTGAATTTGTTATTGAAATTGGAATTTTGGGACGGGTTTGGATGATTGGAAGCGATTTGGAGGAGAAAGAAGAAAAAAGAAAAAAGAAAAAAGAAATTATACTATTAGAATTAATTATATTATATTTCAGAATTTTTAAATTAATTATATTATTTTTCTCAAAATTTTAAATTAACTATATTATTTTTCAAATGTGACGTTTTGTTATTGTACAAGTATCTTTTAAAATCAAAATACAACCGAGGTATGAAATCTTTCATTTAATTATTTGACATGTACTATTAGATTATATTATTTTTTGATTTTTTTAATTAATTATATTATATTTCAGAATTTGAAAAATAATTATAGTATTTTTAAAAAAAAATTAAATAAAATATATTAATTTTCTGTATTTTTTAAATTAATTACAGTATTTTTTGGATTTTTTAAATTAATACATTATTTTTCTGAATTTTTTAAATTAATTATATTATTTTTCTGAATTTTTTAAATTAATTATATTTTTTTATAAAAAATTATGCCACGTCAGCGAGATAACCGTTGCGATGGACGGCGTTAGTGCTGAGTACCAAATGTGTCATTTGTAAAGAATTCAGGTGCCTTTTAAAGCAAAAAAAAAATAGAGGTGCCAAATGAGTCAAACAATTATAGTTCAGGTGCCAAAATTTGTTTTATCCCAACGTCCATTAGGGTTATCAATTTTATACCATATGTAATACTTTCAATTAGTGTTCGGCCTACTACCAAATTGTGTAATGTCCTAGTTGTCATGATGAAACCATGATTTTTTTGCAATAGGGTTAATAAAAAGTTCACATTTTTTTTACGGGTAAAGATGAGATTCAGGACAATATTAATATTTTATCACCAATTGACAACTACTCCCTCCGTCCATTTATATTGGACGTTTTAGGCCAAAAACTAAATTCGCGTTTAATTGACGCCCTTGACATTTGTGCCGCATATTTATTTATTTTACAAAATTGCCCTCAAACGACGCGTCGTTCACCCCGTAAATTGCGTGTCACTTGGGGGCAAAATGGTGAAATGAAAAGTGAGCGTACCTTTTCTGAAGTTTGAATTTGGCTTTTATTGGGAGACACAACCAAACGTCTCTGACAACCATTCACTCCATCTCCTCCGTCTATCTTCCTCGATTTCCTTTCTTCTTTCCTTAACAACAAAATCAAAACTCGATCAAACAAAAAATGTAGGGTGTTTATTTTGAAGATTCACGGTTGGATTGTGTATGCTGAAATGGAGGATTCAAATGATATGAATATCCCCATATTTTGTGATGAAATGGAGGATTCTGGATCCGATAGCTGTGTTGAGTTTGATGAAAATGGGCATATGTTCGTTGCAGATTCTCAGCTAGTCAACGATGATGATATGGGTCTTGTTGCAGCAAAGGAGACGAGTAATTTTAGACAGGTTAGGGTTTGGAGATGGAGAGAAGCAGAGAAGAGAGAAAGAGTGTTGAGGAAGGAGCTTGCGTTTAGGTTTGAAAAACCAAACCCTTGAAAAATGAATTTTCAGCCCACGCGTGGCCTTAGGCCATCGATAGGCTTCACAGAAAGCTGGGCTTGCAACACATAGGATTGCCTTAATAATTGGGATTGGTGGCCCAACGTCCAATATAAATGAACAGAGGGAGTAATAAACTAAATATAAAAAAAACTAATAAATTTACGAGCTGTGTAAAAAGCTCGTAAATTGTTGTTGACAAATTTTTTTTAGCAATAAATTGTTTGTTTATAAATAAAAAAAGTTATCATTTAGGGTATAATTTATGATGTTAGTGATACATAATGTTATTCCAAACATTTTAACAAGCGCAACAAGCATAAAGTAAATTAAAAAAAAACAACCATAGAGTATATTAAATAAATAAAAAATATAAATATTTTTATATATTATTCGTCGTCGTCTTGTAAGAAAAAATTAGTAAACTAACAATAAAAATAAAAACCCTAAGTTAGTTAGTAGTCCTTATTTCTAAACGCTGTCGTTTAAAGGTCCAAGCAAAGCAAAGCAAACTCAACAGACTGCTTTCAATTGAAACATGACCTTCACTTGAATCACTTCAGTTGCAGCAGTGGCTCCATTGGAAAATGGTGAAATTGAAGTGAAGTGTTTTTCTAGTGAAACATTGATACTCTCTGCAAATTCCTTTGATTGTTTTTCTTTGATTTTACAGGGTTTTCTTATTGAACTTCACAGATACTGTAGTACTTAAAATTCATAGTAATAATACATACATAAATAAATCTATTCGAGAAGAATGAGAAGCTCCAGAGAGGATTCTCCAGATTGGCTCCGTTCTTTCCAGGTAAAGTTGCTTCTTTTTTTCGTTTTTAATAATTTTTTCATCATTCACTACTGCTACACATTGTTCTAATTTCATCAATACTGGTGTATTACTTTTGTATCTTGTTTTGCTTTGCTTTGCTTTTCACATGGTTCTGAATTCAATCCAATGCAAACAGCCACCAACTGTTACCTTGTCTTCTGATTCTAACTCGTCGCGTAATGCCACCACACCTACTACTATGGGTCCTTCAACTGTCACTTCGCCATCCAAGATCAAACCACAAGGTCAGTCTTTTATTTGGCATTACAACTCTTCTTATCTTACAATAACAAACCCTTTGCTTTTGCTCATTACCTAGTCATGCTTCTTTTTTCGATCCCTTCTCTGTCTGCTATTCGTTTTCTTGCATTACTTTCATGTTGTTCATCTCTCTCTTTTGATTATCATTTAGGGGATGTGGGTGATGGTCAAATTGCTGAGGAATTAACGTCTGATATTCATGTAAACATTTCTTTCCTTTGTTATTTACTTACTTACTCCTATGTCCCACAGTTTCCACCGTGCTAATCTCATCACTGAATTGCGATATTGTTAGCTATCCGTTGATACCATTATCCATTAATCAAAGAAAGCTTTTCAGGTGCGGGGGTTTTGTGTGATGGTTTTATTTTTTCGTTTCATCGTACCTATTAGGGATGGTAATTGAGAATGCTTGTTTGCTTTTGAATGTTTATTTAATTCCTTGAGGAAAAAAATCTACCTTCCTGGCATACTGGTGGGCTGTTTACCAGTATTCCTATTGTTAACCAGAAAGCAAAGCATTCAGTTTATACGTTGTCATCTCTGAGTACTGCCCTGATGATAGCTTTCTGAAGGTGGCAGAAAAAAGTCAAATCAAAGAGAGCGCACAGGATGAGGATACAATTCTTGTTAGCAGCAGAGGGCGTTCTCCATTAAAGAAGGCACCAAAGAGAAAGTCTTCTAAAATACAACTAAAAGTTGACGGTAGCTCACCAAAGAAGGAAAAATCCATAGATAATACTTTGCCTCTACAAGGTAAAAAGTGAGTGAGTTTTCAAATATATGATTGATTTAGAGGACAGGAAACAAAAAGGATTTCCCCTTTTATCATTTCAACCAATGAAGTTAAGAAAAGGCAATAAAATGGTTAGTGCTTGGATCTATTCACAGTCTCAAGTCTACAAATAATGGCTAAAGCTAAGCATTTCTGAAGTTCATGCAAAGACCCTCTCTCTTGCTCTGTGTGTTTGTGTGTGTTTTATGTGTAACTGTCAGTTTACAAGACCTGCATATGCGTAGGTGCATATCCCCTGATTAGTATGATTTGTCTTTGTTACAGGAAACCATGTTAATTTGGAGGTTCCAGAGGAAGGCAAATTTGAGAAGCTTAGCGATCCTTCTGTAAGAATCACCAATTGCAGCTATACTGTGTTATTGTCTACATGGCTCATTACATTTCTAAGCAATCCCAACCTTTCAGGTGTCCGGTACAAGGTTTCCGTTGATGCTTCCGGAGAAAGTCCAGCGTTCAAAGGCAGGTGTCGGACCCTTTTTTGTCTTTTTCCTTTATGTGCTTTTTACTGGATGTTTCACTTAAATATCCTACCCCAAGGAGCTGTCTCAGAAGCACTTCTAGCCATTTTTACTTTGGTATATGCTCTAACAACAGTTAAATTTTCCAAGGCTGACAAGACCTTTCCTAGGAGGAATCAATCTATCACTGCAGGTTTCCTAGTTTTTCAATGTTTTTCTTGTTGTATCCTTCATATTGGGATCTTGGACTACTTTGCATCTATTGGGTTTGGTTCTCTCTTTCTGTGCTGCTGGATTTCACTGCAGGCCTATTAATTGCTCATGCATACTTGATGTAGTGCAGCCTAGTAGCTTTGTGTGACAAGCATGTTTTGGAGGGATGCGTTGTGCTTAGATAGATCTTAGTAAGGGCTTGATGTGGATCAGATTAAGGTTGGTTCTAGTGGACAATGGAATATCCTAACTTCTGGTTGGGAAGCTCAGTTAAGGCTCTCATACTCACCCCAATATTGCTTATACCTTCTTTGTAGTGAGTCAATTCATGAATGATACTCACTTGACTGTAGTTTATACTTCCATCACATTTTAAGATGCTTGGAATTTACTCTTATTAGTGAGGGTGCTGAGGGATTGTTGTTTTCAAACTAATACCTCTGGAATATTATGAACATTTTGTGAGGCTGACTGGGTGTTTGATAAGAGATGTATCGAAGTACTGCACATTTTCTTGGTGGAAACTTAATCAGCCGCCAAAGTAAGTAACAAGCAGTATGTGCTAGATCTTCAGATGAAGCTCCATATAGGGCAATGGCTTATGGGGTGTGTGGGGTCGACAAGCTCAATGTAGTTTAATGGCCTATGGGGTGTGTGGACTTTCGTTGTTTAAGTGTTTAATGCAAGGGTCGACAATAGCAGGCGATAGGCTGCTCTTGTCATGTGATAAGACTGCTGCTGGTATTGCTCATAACTCAGTTTACCATGATAATGAATATGTGTTCAGGTTGATAAGCATTTTATCTTGGAAAAGCTAAATGAAGGAGTTGTATGGATACATTTTGTGAAGTTTGATGATTATTTGACCCATGTCTTCACTAAGATCTTAGTAGTAAGGCTTTTCAGTCTTCTGTTGCAAGATGAGAGTAAGAGACATCTATGCTCCTGCTTGCTGGGAGTTGACAGTAGTAAAGTCATAGTATCTGAGCCTTGTAGGTGATTGAAAGAATTTGAAGAGCATTCTCTTATTTCTTACTTGAATAGACATAGGTACATAGGTACATATATATACACATATAAGGGTAATTACACCACTAAATTAGGAAATAAATCAGCAGGAAGTAAATCAAGGCTTAAAATAAGGAAACTGAATCTTCAACACCCCTCTCAAGCTGAGGAATAGATGTTTTCCATTCCCAGCTTGGAAATCAGTCCATTGAATGTAGAAGTATGCAGTCCCTTGGTGAAAACGTCAGCCAACTGAGAAGCTGAGGGAACATAGGTCATGCATACCAGTCCTTCCTCTATTTTTTCTTTCATGAAATGTCTGTCAATTTCTATATGTTTCGTCCTGTCATGCTGCACAGGATTGTGGGCAATCGATAATGCAGACTTGTTGTCACTATATAACTTTATAGGACCTTCAAACTTAATTCCTAGATCGTCTAGGACTATTTTCAACCACAATAGCTCACACAATCCGAGGGAGATAGCTCTGAACTCAGATTCTGCTGAAGACCTTGCCACTACATTCTGTTTTTTGCTTCTCCACGTGATCATATTTCCTCCCAGAAAGGTGCAGTATCCTGTTGTGGACCTCCTGTCCACATGGGATCCTGCATAATCTGCATCCGTATAGCCTTCAAGAGAGAGTTTGTTGTTCTTCCTGTATAATATTCCCTTCCCTGGACTTCCTTTAAGGTAGTGTAGTACTCTATAGGCTGCCTGCAGGTGAGGAATTCTTGGATCATGCATAAATTGACTAATTATGCTTACTGAGAAAGCAATATCGGGTCTTGTGTGAGATAAGTAAATCAACTTGCCGACTAGCTGTTGGTACATCTTCTTGTCTACAGCTGGTGCTTCTTTAGCTTCTCCCAACTTGTGATTGGCATCTATAGGTGTAGAGGCTGGTTTACACCCAGATTTTCCTGTCTCTTTTAGCAAATCTACCACATATTTCTGTTGGGATATGAAGATTCCTTGTGAGGAATAAGCAACTTCTATTCCAAGGAAGTATTTTAGTCTCCCTAGCTCTTTTAATTCAAATTCTGAAATCAGCTTCAGTTTCAATTCCTCTTTCTCCTTCTCATCATCCCCTGTGACAATAATATCATCAACATACACTAGGAGAATGGTGACTCCACCAGTAGTGCCTTGTTTGATGAATAAGGTATGGTCTCCTTGACTCTGCTTGTATCCAAACTCCTTCATCGCCTTAGAGAATCTCCCAAACCAAGCCCTTGGTGACTGTTTTAGGCCATAGAGTGCCTTTTTTAGTTTGCAGGCCTTGTCACCTTCATTCTCCTCAAAACCTGGTGGCATGCTCATATAAATTTCTTCATCAAGTTCACCATGCAGGAAAGCGTTCTTTACATCATATTGAAGGAGAGTCCAGTTGTAGTGTGCTGCAAGGGACAGAAGGATTCTGACAGTGTTCATTTTTGCCACAGGTGCAAATGTTTCTTGGTAATCAATTCCATAAGCTTGAGTATATCCCTTAGCTACCAGCCTGGCTTTATACCTTTCTAGGGATCCATCAGCCTTATACTTCACAGTAAAGACCCATTTACAACCTACAATGTTGTGCCCTTTAGGTCTGTCCACCACCTCCCAAGTTTCATTCTTTTTCAAGGCCCTCATTTCCTCCTCCATCGCATCCCTCCACTCCTTTTGTGCTAAAGCTTCAGAGACATGGTTAGGTATACTAATAGCATGAAGACTCGTGAAAAAGTGTTTGTGTGAAGATGAGAGGTGATTTAGTGATATGAAATTTGAAAGAGGATATAAAGGTTTTTTGGTACATTCCCTGGTTCCTTTTCTTATAGCAATGGGAAGATCACAATCATTCATTGGATTATCAGAGGCATGGTTGGGTGTATCAATATTTTGAGAGGAAGAATTATGACTTACAGTGTTGTTTTCAAGGCCAGATTCAGATTCTTGGACTTGCGTCTGGTCTGGAATAGGCTGTCTTCTAGAATATACCTGAGTGAATCTTTGTGCACCTGTATCACTGGTAGGTTCTAACTGTAACGGCTGAGATAGGGTTGACTCTTGAGTTGGTGTTGGAATTGACGGAGTTGTTCTATTTGAGGGCAGTTCCAGTGGTTGTAGGAAATCAAGAGAATTAGAGTTCTGGTCTGTAACATGTACTTGTTCTTGGTGAAAAAAAGGAGTGCTTTCTGAGAATGTAACATCAGCAGATATAAAGAGTTTCTTGTTTCTTGGATCATAACATTTGTAACCCTTTTGAGTGGAGGAGTAACCTATAAAAATACATTTGATGGCTCTTGGTTCCAGCTTGTTCCTAAGAGGTTGATGAACATGGACGAAGGCAGTACATCCAAAAATTCTAGGTTTAAGGTCATTTGTTGCTCTGAAGCTGGCATGAAAGGATTTCAGTATTGCTATAGGGCTTTTATTTTCTAGAGTAGGGGAGGGTAGTCTGTTAATTAGATATGTAGCTGTAAGAACAGTCTCCCCCCAGTAAGAATTAGGAACATTTCCTTGGAATAATAAAGCCCTAGTTGTGTTTAGAATATGTCCATTTTTTCTTTCTGCAACTCCATTTTGTTGGGGTGTGTACACACAGGATGACTCATGGATAATCCCTTGGGATTGAAAAAAGGATGGTGTTAAAATAATCTTTGGCATTGTCTGACCTGAAGTACTTTATTTTTGTTCCAAATTGATTCTGAATCATGGAATGAAAGACACGAATTATAGTATTGACATCAGATTTTTGTTTGAGTAAGTAAGTCCAAGTGACACGGGTGCAATCATCAATAAGAGTAATGAACCATCGAGCACCAGAAATATTTGGGATAGCTGAAGGTCCCCATACATCACTGTGAATCAGTTGAAAAGGTTGGGAACTTCTCTTATTACTAACAGGAAAAGATACACGAGAGTGTTTAGCCAACTCACATACATCGCAATGCAAATGAGAAGTATCTAATCCTAGGAATAAGGAAGGGAACAATACTTTCAGAATCTTAAAGGTAGGATGTCCTAAACGCAGATGATGGAGCAAGATAGCTTCTTTATTTGAAAGGCTTACGAAGGCTGTTGGAGTTTTATTCTTGAATTCAATGGCTGTCTCAAGTTGATATAGGTCATTCCATCCCTTAGTAAGTCCAATCCTCCTCCTCGTATTTAGGTCCTGAAAAATACAATAAGTGGGAAAAAAGGTGGCATGGCATTTAAGATCGTTTGTGAGTTTATGGACTGAAATAAGGTTAGCAGACAGCTTTGGTACATGAAGGACATTTATCAATACAATATCAGGTGTGATTTGAATGCTGCCAGTGCCTGCAACAGTAACAAGGGTTCCATTTGCAACAACAACTTTCCTATCACTAGAGCAAGGTGTATATTTGTGGAATAGTTTTAGGTTGTGTGTCATGTGATGTGAGGCACCTGAGTCTACAAGCCAAGTATTACCATAACCATGTTTTTGAGCACTTAAACACAAAGGGTGTGAAATTATACCTGCTAGGGTTGAGGTGTGCACTGCTGCATTGGGTGATTTTGGATTAATACTTCTCAGCAGTTGTCTCAACTTTTCAAGTTCTTCTGAGTTGAGTCCTTCAGTACTTGTTGCAACCTCCTCCTCTGCTAATCTAGCTTGTGGTTTTAGTTGCCCGCTCCCACGATTATTTTTCCCCTGCAACTTCCAGCACTCTTCTTTGATGTGCCTAGGCTTCTTGCAGTAGGTACACCAAAGATTGCCTCTGTTCTTTCTCCACTGTCCTTCCTTCACAAGTGACCTAGGATTGTCACTTTTTTCTCTTTCTTGATAGGCTGCTGGTTTAGTAACCAGATTTGATTCTGGTTTTGGTTTAGTTGCCAAGGCAGATTCTAGTCTAGTTGTTGAGTCGAGCATCACCACTCTTCTACTCTCCTCAGCTCTGATCAGAGATATTGTCTCTTCTAATGAGGGCATCTCTTCCTTAGCTAGGATCTGGATTCTAGCTTGATCATACTCAGGGTTCACACCAGCCAGAAAGTTATAAATTCGATCTTTCTCTATGAACCTTTTTAGGATCTCAGCATCCGCAGGGCACTTCATCTGGAAAGTTCTGTAATGATCCAACTCCTGCCACAGATTTTGGAGCTGATTGGAGTATTCAGTGATTGTTCTATCCCCTTGTTTGATGCTGGCTGTCTTAATCTTGATCTCATATACCTGAGCAGTATCCTTAGCCTTGGAGTATGTCCTCTGAACAAAGTCTCATACCTCCTTGGCAGTCTTAAAGAACATGCAGGTGTCACTGATCATTGGCTCCATGGAGTCCCAAAGCCAAGACAATCATAGAATCTTCTTCATCCCATGCTGCGAAAGCTGGATCGGTTTCTTTTTGTCCAGCATTGAGAAGATGGTTGAGTCTTCCTTTCCCTTTGAGATACGTACGTATGACTTGAGACCACTTAAGGTAGTTATTTCCATTTAGCCTATAGGAAACCCTAATATTTTGGAAATCTCCAGTTTTCTGATTAGAGGGTTCTTCTGCAATTTTGCTGGATCTAGTGTTGTCCAGACTGGTGTCAACAGTTGACATAGCTGCAGTGTGAAAGGCTTTTGTTTGGAAGGGATTTGGATATTGATTCTTAGGTTTTCAACCCAGAGCTCCGCTACCATGAAAGAATTTGAAGAGCATTCTCTTATTTCTTACTTGAATAGACATAGGTACATAGGTACATATATATACACATATAAGGGTAATTACACCACTAAATTAGGAAATAAATCAGCCACTAATTAGGAAGTAAATCAAGGCTTAAAATAAGGAAACTGAATCTTCAACAGTGATATGATTTTTATTTAAATTCTTACTTCATAGTATTCCGATCTGAATATGGATGTATGAGAAAAAATGTGTTTTTGGGATCAAAACCCTACCATATTCTTATATCTTTTGTTCCTATTTAACCTATCTAATCACTGGGATCTACCTTACTTTAAGTTATGGGACATCTACTTTAACTTTCTTAGTAACATCATCAGCCACTTCTTGATGGTCTCAATCCTTGCTGGGGCAATTGAATGACATGGTTTTAGACAGTCTTTGTACCCTGTGCTTGAGGGAGAATCTGATTGTAGTAAGTTTTTCTTCTACTGATTGACACTTTTGAGCTTCCAATTGATTCCTTTTGTCAATTTTTTGGATAAGGACTCAACAATCAGTTTTTATTTTGCATTAGACGCCAAATTTGACGAGAGGTAAGTTACAAAACAATGCAAATGGTTCTAGTAGCTGTCTGAGTTTGGCCTGTTTTGAGAGGGATTTTCTCGTGTTTAGGCTGATTTTAGAGTTAAGAGACTGGTGTGATTTTTTTGTATTAGGATTAATTCTAACTGAGGGGTTTGAATGTTGATTTGAATTTTTTTTTGAGGGACATGAATAGCGATCTATTTTACTGTATTAAAGATGTCAATGAAATAGAAGAAAAACTGAAGCATCATCACCCAGGATCTTAGGAGTTAGACCTAAGTTTTACTTGCATCACACAACATAATGCTTAAATCTGATTTTCTGAATAGTTTCAGATTGCATTATTTGAAGCAAGTACACACACATACACACTGGTTTCTAGCTAATCTCTCTAGGACTAGGAATATATGAAACAAAATGAACTCAGGATCACTGACCCAACAATCTCTGATAAAACTAGATTTACTGAAGAATGGTTGACGCATAAAGTAGAGAAACCATAGCATAAAAGTACATTGTGAGAATTAATGCCTGATGAATTTGATTCTTCATTGTCAGTACCAAAAATTCAACTTAACTATGAATTCCAACCTAACTGGAAATATTCAGGCATACATGTTAAAAACCTGTACAGATTTATATGGGTGTCCTCTACACTGCAGTTCCACACAATAGCGATCAATTAAACGATTTGTGGTTTGTTGCAGGTACTTGTTGAGTGTGAAGGTGAGTCCATTGACTTAAGTGGTGATGTGGGAGCTGTAGGACGCGTGATGGTTCCAGATACTCCATCTGGGAATTCTGAAATGTACTTAGACTTAAAAGGTATCTTCTTTTTTTGTTATGTTAACATTGTATCGACTGCAGTTTATTTCTTAATAGTTTGAAATCTGGACCTTTATCTTTTACTGATAGAAGCAGAAGTGAGCTCAAAACTTTGTAGCTTCTGATAGAATTATTTTCAAAAACAAAATTTCTCCATAAGTGTTTTGCATTGAAGTTCCAAAATTGTCAAATTTATTCTTACGGATATTTAAATGCCTTATCATCGGACTTAACCATATAGCTGATACTTTTCCCTTTGTCTTTTTTTTTCAGTTTTGATTTGTGTTTGCTTTGTTTCCAGTTCCATCTAGAATTTCTTATTTTCTGTAAACCTTATGATCACAGCTTCTGTGTGCATGCCTCTAAGTATGTTCTTGCAAATGACTTGTTAATTTAACTTTTTTTTTTCACAGGCACAATCTACAAGACAACAATAATTCCTTCCAGGACATTTTGTGTTGTACGTAGTTATCTCTGCTTGAATTTTTTAAGTGTAAAATTAAGTTTCCTGCCCCTGTTCTACCCAAACTTTTAGGTCGGAATTCCATGTGGTGTTCAACTTACTATATATCACTTCTTTTTCAGGTCAGCTTTGGTCAATCAGAGGCAAAGGTGGGTCTCTGCTGTATACTATTTACTATTTTGGTCCATTCTGTGCATGTGTGTCCCTGTGTGCTATCGATAGTATTTATCACTCTTAAATTCATTAGTTGTTTCACTTTTTCATTGGCTTACTGCCCCAAAGATCTCATATAGAATTAATTGGAAAATGCCTCCTTCTTTCTATGAATTTATCTGCTTACATTTTTGTTATTACTGACTCATTTTGGGTTGTACATTTCTTCGGTAGATAGAGGCTATGATGAATGATTTCATCCAGCTGAAGCCCCAGTCCAATGTTTATGAAGCTGAAACTATGGTTGAAGGTTCGTAATCTTCTTTTCCTTTTCACACTGTTCGGACGTCATTAATCAAAAAGTTACATGTCCCTGTTTTAATCTCTTCTTAATGACGTTAACTTTTTTGAACTCGTAGGAACATTGGAAGGTTTTTCTTTTGATTCAGAAGATGAAACTGACAAGATACCTAAAGCTGCTTCTCATCAAAATGAGGACATTGAAGAACAAACTGATGGAAAAACCAAGGGGAAGGCTGAAAAATCTGTATGCTTTCCTCTATATAGCCTGCCTTAATTAGACTTCAAAATAATATAAAGAAACACTTCTGCTATAATAATAGTAATACATGGATGTCTGGACGCAGGGAGCTCAGAGGAAGAGAGGCAAAACCGCAGGAGGAAAGCTACAGCCAGCGAAGAAAATAAGAAAGAAAACACAAGCCCCAAAGAAATCCAAGACAAAGAAATGAAGGACCAATGCGTTTGTTATTTTCTTCTTTTCACAAACTCCACTAGTAATGTGCAGTTGTGCACCAATGACGGGATATTAGTCCTAGTCGATGGTGGCAGTATAAACGTCTTTGTTGCTAGAATTTAATATAGATGCTTGTTTCATGAGCTTCGGGACAAATGCCGGCTATATCTCCGTTTTACTTGCCAATTGTCAAATCGAATGATATATGAGCAAAGTAAAGTGAGTCAATTTGTAAGTCGCTCGATTACTGCCAAGAATGATGTTTCTGTAGTACATTTATTTACGTACAGATTTAATTAAGAACTTCCTTTTCTTTGCATAACAAATATCTAGAAATGCTTGGAACTTTGCTGCTCCGGTCGGGAAATTGCTGATCGATGCAATTTTTAAATGCTTGTTTTGTTTGTGCAATGTTTTTTTTTCTCCTTTTAACAGCCTCATCGTGCAGAATCTTTCATGTCTCTCAAGCCACCATGTTTGTTTATGTGGATAAATAGAGGATGAGGAGAAAGAATGACAATGGGAGAGGTAAGAGACTGATGGATGAGGAAGTTACCGGAAGCTTCTTGATGCTGCGGGTGTGGATTATGGAAGTGGTATATGAACCATCAGATGTGTTGATCCTGTGTCAGAAGAGGTGAGAAGCATGAGATGGATGGAAAGCAACCGTACCGGGTAAGTGGGACGGAGAAGAAAGGTGCGTACCCGTTAGCATTGGCGTTGGGGCAGAAAAGGATGGTGTAATCAGAAGCCTTGCATGTGAAAGTGCTGGTGCCGTCATTGAAAGCATAGCTATAAGCCCTTGGACAAGCTCGCTTGAAAATGGTTGAATAGAAGGAGGGGCGGCAGGTTGTTGGGTTCGCAAACTCTCCGCTGCAGCAGTACTGTTGAAGGCCGAAAGCCTCACATGCACTCTTACAGGCCACGACTCCACCTGTAGCTACATCCCCACCATTGTCTCCGACCACCTGAAGTTCCTTTGGGCAGCCTGTACAGTCTTGTTAATGGTGTCTTTGCTTGTTGAAGAATGTTGTGCATAGGTAAGATTGTGAAGGGGGAGAGTAAAACATTACCCATGTTGATATCAGAAACGCAGCCTGTGGCATTGCATGCACCCTGGACGCCAAGCGGTGCAGCCAGGATCGGCAAATTGTAGCCGTCTACAATGCTGACATCGTAGAAATCCTTGTTATTGCCCATGCCGAGGGTTATCTCGAACAAAGATGCGGGCGGTGCAGCACCCATGCCATTGCATTCCAGCCTTCCCCCACAGTCCCCAGTGAGACACGACCCAATTCCAGACTCGTCAAATGTGCAGCCTGTTCTTGCCCATATCCGACCCGACCATCCTTGGATCGTCGGAATGCTCACACTCTGGCCGGACTCGAGCTTGAACCCCGTCGTGGAAAGTTGCGAGGTACCGGAACCTGCTAGCGTACCAGGCCATATGGCATGGGGACAGTTGTTTGTGATGGTGAATGTGCAAAGAGTAAGAGTAAGGGCAGCCAATGAGGAGCAAACTTAAGATTAGAGGGTAGTACCCTAGTATTTGCATTGTGTTGTTAGTAGTGGTGGTGGATTTCTCTTGTTTCCGTAGGGTACTAGCCTTTAGAATTTGGAAGCAAGAGCCCTATTGTAGGGGAGAATCCGGTGGGAAGAGAATTGAATGCCAAAACTGATATTGTAAGTTGCTTTGCCGAACCCCTTAGCCGCAATATCACGTTTGCGGGTTTGGCATTTCTTTTTGTCCATAGATGGGTCTCTTCAACAAGTAATTCCTTTTGTATTTCCAAGGACACCATTCATAGAAGTTGTAAGACGCCAAAACACGAGGATGCATCCTTAATAAATAAAAGAAGAAAAAAAGAGAAAAATGTTATTTAATGTAATAGATTAACAATAAATTAATCTATCCTACCTAAAAGGGCTTAGATGAGATGGTTCAAATATCTTTTGGTTTAGTAAAAAATCTCGAGTTTGAGCTTTTGGGGATGCAGGAGCTAAGAAACAAACTCTTTGGAAAGAAGTGAGTTGACACCAGCAAGGGTCTCACAAGCCTCGAATCTAGATTAGTTCGACTCAATAGGGATAAGAGATACTATATAGTATAAAAAAAATTGACACGTGGCTTTCTTTTATCTTATATTTCTTTTGATTTATTGTCTCAATCTCAATTTACCAAATCTAACGTAAAATTGATGTTTTTTCATAAATGTATTAAGTTCTATTAAATTGAATTAAAGTCTAACTACTGTTTAATAATACTAGTACTAGATAAAGACCGATGTGCGTGTTGCATAAAAACATATATGAAAAAAAATGTATTAAAACTAAATAATTTAAAATATTATTGAAATATAAAAGAAATTAACATTAACTTATAATCTGAAATAAAAAAACTTAAATTATAAAACAAAAGCAATAAAGCTTCAATTGAAACTCAACTTTGGGTGCTATAATTAATGAAAGCAAACTAAAAGTACCATGGATGAAAGAGAACTTGAAGATGATAGAAAGATGTATGAAATAAGAGGATCTAAAATAAAAAAATGATCAATTGTGAGAACTCCATACTTATATAGGACTTGGGTGTCATTTTAAATTCTATAATGAACTAAATGGTTGGTATACTTAATTTAATATAATTTATTAGAAATTAGTATAAATTTAATAGGTAATGGGTACAGAACTTGAGTCATTTGAAATTCTACAACGGACCAAATGGTTGATATATTTAATTTAATATAATTAAAAAAAAAAATTTATATTTTTTTATACGCTATATAAATATTATATTTTATCTTCTATTTAATTAAAAATCGGGTTTGATAGCGGTTAAGTCCTGGTTAAATATTTATGGGTCGGAATAGAAAAAACATTTGAGAAGAAAAGTCTTTTAAGTCAACTACAAAGGATAATGATTGAAATAATAAAATACCATAAATAACAAGTGCTAAACGACATAATTTCAAAGAAAACGGCAAAAGAAAGACCCAGGCCACCAGATTCGATTGGATAGAATAAAACCAGACTTTAAATAAATCGCAAGCCTTTCTTCTTAGAGGTTGACTAAAATGCTGAGTATTAGTACAGAATTGTAATAATTAATAACAAAAAAACGATGTGGATATACACATTACAGGGACTAATTTGATTTTGAACACAATTATAAGGGTCCATTTGAACATGGACCATCATGTTTACAAAATTACCACAAAACCAGAGCCCTTTGCCAATGGGTGCAACAGCTTCAAAATATACATGGAAAATGATGCTTGTGAGATGGACAACATCAAAGACTTCCAGAGGAGCACATCAAAATCAAAATCAAAGCACCGGATTCTCCAAAAGAGGTCAGTTGCGAACTTCAACAAACACAAACACTGCCGGCAAGGGAAGATAGCAAATACTGCCTGGAATAGCACCATATGGACACTGCAGGTCAATTTGAAAGCATATAGGGTTGAACAAAGCTCTTTCATTACAATATAGCCGCCTCTTCAACATGTACTATCCAATAATCACATCGAACAGAAGCTGAAGCAAGGAAGGAATTTAAGAGCATGGATGAAAAGATGGTGATGAGAGATGAGTCTAGAATCTCCATGAACGATGATGTAGAGCTTGGAGCACCACAACACCAAGCACAGGTAGGAGTAGTGATACAAGACACATTGGCATCATCATGCTCTATGGATGGACCTTTTATCCATTCCAAGACTGGAGGAGGTGAAATAGCCAAGATATATTCATCAGTGCAAATTTAAAACCAAATCAAGCTTCATTCCACACGAGTTGGAGTGCAGAGTCACCTACCCGAGATAAACAACCTGAAGTGACGATCTCAAACATACTAGTTTCAGCTAGCATTCCAACTGGCGTACGCAAACTCTACTAACCCAAGCGAGCTCCAACTGCTGAAAAAAGTTAAAAACAAACATTAGAAATTTAAAAGTTGAAAAGAAAGCAAGAAATCAACTGTGGACAGGAAAAGCTGAGCAAACAATGCAAACAAAAGAAAGAAATCACCATATCACTACTCTTGAACCTGCAATACAAGACAAAGCAGAGCAAAGAATTAAGATTCAACTAGATAAACATGAAAATTACTTCAATTGAAGAACTTGAGAAAACCTGTGCCCTAAAAGAATGACCATCCTTGAGCAGGGTATGTTACAAGAGGGAAAACCACAACAAGACTCACTGAGCAAATGATTATAATACAAGTAACAATAACAAATAGTACAACATATCTCCAATGAGTCTCATTACAGAATGCTCACAACTGAAGCAAACAACGATTAGCTAGAAATCCAATATAGCTAAGGAAGAAGCATATTGTGAAAACTAATATCTTACTGCATTCAAGTGTCACACACAACTAAATAAACCCTATAACTGTTCAAGAACATATAAATAGTAGGGATGGAATGAAACTAATATAATTCAAGTTTCATAAGAGTAGAATGACTGAGCTCAGGATACACTACTCAAACCCAAGCTACTTATGGAAGTTCTACATCGCATTAAACAAGACGAGAAATATAAAGTTCCTACAAACAGGAGGACACATGAGGTCCACCGTTAGCTTACTAGCATTAAGTTCAGTTATAGGAAGAAGGAATGAAAAATAAAAGAGTCACTTGGGCAATTGAAGAACATTATGTATATATCTAGCTCATATCCATGGCATCACCGACTTGGCTACAGATTGGGGAGACAGCAGTGAAGGATCTCTCGAAAGGGGAAGGGCGGCGGCGCTTGAAGGAGCAGGTATCAGGGGAGGCATTCTCCGCAGCATCAAGCTGCTTCCTACAGACACCTCTGACAGCTTGCTCCTCAACTGGGGAAAGAGGGAAGAAACGTCGACTGGCGCGGCAGAGGGAGGTATGGTTGTCATACAAGATTCTCTGATCACAGTTCTTGTCACAGATGTGAGTGACGCCTGTCAGTTGGCAACGGTACATGTTCCCACAGACGTGCTCATTCTGACATTTCCAGTCACATTGGTGGAGAGGAGTTGGGTTATCTCGGCCAAGAATGGCAGACAGGTAAATGACATTGGCAGAGGCGTATGACTCCATTAGTTTCTGCAAGCCCCAAGATTGAGACATGGAGAATGAATAAATTGTTTTCCAAACAAAAAGGGACACATTTTCATTTCTGGGTTTGGATCGGTTAGCATACATACGCACACATACAGTACAAAAATGAAAGGAACAAATAACAGATCCGAGTCTTAAAGGTAAAGATTTCAATCAACAGATACAAGAAATGAGAACCCAAATTGGCAAATGTCTGTAATTTTGCAAACAAGAGACGAAAAGGATGCATGAAAACGAAAAAGAGAAGACAGATAATGAAGTTAAACAAGATCTCTTACCTCAATCGGCCGATCTGGTACGAAGCTACAAAGAGTGGTTCACCTGAGCTCACCTGAAATCAAACAAAACTGTAAGGCACAAAACACACACACACTCTCTTCTTCTAAACCTAACTCACCTACACACCACAACACAGACTCGCTCGCTCTCCTGCTCTCTCTCTCTCTCTCTCTAACGACTATAACCAAAAAGGCAAATATGGGTGAGAGTGGGTACACCCATACTTGTCATTTATAGACGCATCGCCCAATCAGGGGCGAGTTTGACGTCCCAGTTCCCACATTAAATTAACTCCCAACTTCCTGTCCTATTCTACATGCGTTTGTTAGCCACATTTTAATACTCTTAAAATATCTGCTATCTCAGTTCAAGAAAAAAAGGGAAAAATAATAAATTATACTTTTGGTGTGCATGTATATAACGAGCATTGCAATTTATTCGTGTATAAAAATCGAATTAATAATTTATAAATGGTTGATGGTTTTAATTTTTAATTATATATTGGTTCTTTTACTTTTAATTTTAAATTTGGAAACCATTATAGTTCGAGAGTTTTTTCTCTTCCTTTTAACCATTAAGTTGAATTTCATTAATCAAAATAAAATTACAACATACAGACAATTTTTTTTGGCAAATGTCTGTAATTTTGCAAACAAGAGGCGAAAAGGATACATGAAAACTTCAACCTTCCCACCCATGAAATGCTTGTTAACATTTTGTACAAGTTTTTTTTGTTTGTAAAACGGGGTGAATGATATTAGTAGCTTCTATACTCGAATTACCTTATTAATTTGACCTATGTATTTTTTTTGGTCCCGATTTGATCCCTCTACTGCTTATCACATATTAATTCGACTCATTTTCTGATTTTTTGAGATTATAAAAAAAAATCAAAATTATTAATATTTTTTTTAAATTACTGACGTAGTATATGACGTTATAAAAAATAATATAAAAAATGTAAACTAATACGCAATAAACAATATGGGGCCAAATCGGGACAAAAAAAGGTACATGGATCATTAGAGTGTCTATTGTAGAATAATTTACGAGAGAGAAAAATGGGAAGGGAGAAAAGTTAGAGAATTGTGACAAAAACAAGGGTAAATTTATTTTAGTTAAAACATGATTTAATTTGTTTTTCTATCTGATATAAAAAGAGTGACAACTTTATTTTCCCACTTGAAGAACTTTCGCCTTTTTTTGACGAAAAAAAAACCGGGTACAAACTCTTTCTCATCTATTCGCAATTATACAGCTTTTCTTCACCTGAGCAACTATTATACCTCAATGTCAACAAGTTTTAGCTTCAACTTTAGATTGCCAGCTTGAACTACTATTTCTCCTTTCGACGCATCGACTCTCAATACTGTTGCTTTCCTTCCAAGGGATGAAACTTTGACCTCATCACCAACCTCAGGAACTTTAGTCCTTCCTGCAGTGAGCAGAAAAGTTTCTAACATTAAAGAAACAGTTCTCTTAATACAAGTGCAAAGACCTTTCAATTAATGCAATTTGTTTTGAACTGGCACTTCAATTGAAAACTTGGCAGGGAAGTGACCTAAGTAGTTTAACAAGAATCATGAATGTAATCTGTTACCTGCTGTTGATTTCTCTCTACTTCCACCAGCTTTACCACTTGCTGTCCGTCCGCTGTTGACTGCTGTAGCAGACAGGGTTTCACTTTTTGATGGTCTTGTATCTTCTACAGAGGCCTGAGGAGATTGTCTTGCAGGTATACGGAGCTGCCGCACTTTCTTGTGAAGGACAGAGCGTGCCATTGCTGCAGACTCTGATATTTGTTGCACTTTCCAGAGTCTTTGACGAGTACCATGCTCACGAATCCTCCTCCTTGTAAGCAACAATTTTTCGTAAAGATTTCTTGAGAACCTACAATCACACAAGGCACTCTGATTCAGGCAGTTTTCATAATGAAAGAAAATTACCATGACTGCTCTTAGCTAAAAGATCTGCAACGATGGCAAGAAACAAAAAGAATGTAACAGGAAGGAACTCGGAGGAAAAACAATGCCTTCCCGAAATTTGCACATTTTAAAATTGGATGAGCATAAACAGTATTTGTTGTTGCTTCCAGTATTAAGTAAGGATCTGGCAGTGGTTGGGAGAAGGAGAATTATTTTTACAGCTTTGTTAGAAAATTTCAACTAGGGCCTTTCTAAAATCAGGCCGAATGATGTCTGTACTAACTTCATGGTCATGAATATGCATTCCGATGGTAAATAAGAGAAACTGTTAGGGTCTCAAATCAACTAAAGGCACTTCCTAGTGTAAGATATATAGAGAACCACATGCATCAAACAAATATAACAACTTCACGAGCATGTTCATATTGATTAACAGTTTTTAATAATGCATGTTGTGATTCTTTTTATGATCTATCAGTAGATTAGGCTAACCAAGAATGATGGTTTAATGATCCTCAAGCCATAGAATCTCACATCAGATGATGGTGTGCCTCGGATAAAAGCACTTGAAACTCTTGCTTAAATCTTTCCATATCAAGGATGACCTGCAAAGTTGATGAGGAACAAGCAGCCAAGTTACGAGTGATTAAGTTGCATTGTTTCCTAGTATAGTTAGTTTCTTATATGAGTCAGAGGTATTCCAGATATGCTGGTAATTTCATAGGTTCAGGTTTCATTTTAATACTAAGCAGTATTGTTTAATTAGCTTATCAGGAACTCATTATATTTGTGGCAAAATGACATTTGTTCTCTGGAGTAAGGAGCGCAGAGTATTTCTAGGCTTTCTATTATATATCAAGAAGTCAAACAAAAGACCCTTCCAAAAAAAAAAAGTCAAACAAAAGACAAGTATGGGTTCTATAGAGAATCAAAATATAGCCAAATCCATGTGAGATGGATCTTCTTACCTCATTAATCTCAGCACTAGCAGCACCATATAGGTCTCGAGCATTATTGATGATAACACTGGGTAATCCCAATTTTTTAGATACGTTGATTGCGTTTGAACGACCTATAGAAAGAATCACATTTCTTAATGAAAGCAGTGATCATATAGCAAATCAATAAATATCCCAGATGACTGGTGACTGCATAGCGAGAAGCTTGAGATACAAATGAAACAAAACTTTTAAACTTCCACAACACCCCACACGAACAGCTTCTTAAATTAAAATGAAAGTAGCGAGATGATTATAGAATGGACTAGTGGTGGCCCTTTTATGTTCTGAGATACCCCAATACAACTTGCAAATGTTTTAAGACCAAACCACGTGGTCATGCCATGCCACCATAACCTAAGTCTCACAATTATACCTTGATTATAATGATTTGTCTGCCTAAAAATAGATAATTATACAACTTCTAATTCTTCTTGGGAAAAGGAATAATATATGCAAAATTTCATGGCATCTGTGAGTAGAAGCTAAGAGTTGATCAGGCATTTAAATAGGTGTCATTGTTCAACTACCATCTCCCAGTTGACATTTACACTATCAAAAGGTTCGCTTTCTCAACACCCTTATACAACTAAAAGTGGAAAATAAATAACAATATGAAGAATAACACCACTCAACTGGTACGTATCACTTAAAAGTTAAAACAACTAGTAAATGCTACTTAGGTCCTGAGGCTGAGAGGGAAACCTGGTACTCCCCATAGAATCTTGTAAGTTGGTTTTAAATTCACTTCATCAAACTCCATACAGGCGTTCTCAAAAACGTCATTACTGTCAAAGAAGAAAACGCTAAAATAAGAAATTAAGGACTTGAAGTTAAGTGCTGTGTACAAGCCAGATAACGTTGCACATATTTAGCATCAGTTAGAATATCAACACTAAGGCATCCTCATAGATATGAAGGAAACAGAAATAGCCTACCTGTTATCATCCCATCTCAATTTTGTTCAGTAGATACATCATACCTGTACTTAAGGGATTTAAGTTCACCATGATGTGTTGTAGCTATTGTCAATAAAGCACCATTATTCCCAAAAGATTCAAGCAGTGACATTCCCAATGCAGCCCCTTCAAGTGGATTTGTGCCTGCACCAACCTAAATATCCACATACCATGCATCACGTAGTGTCTGATAACTTAATAGTCACTTTCATCAATGTGAGCTCATAATTAAATCTGTAGTTTCACAGATAGGAACCTCATACGAGCACTGGTAATCGAATGCAAAATACCAATTGCATTATCATTAAAGTTGACAGCTAGTACTTCATATTTATTGAGAGAAAATATGTGCAAAATGGTTTCTTGGAGACCTACTTCATCTAATAGCACTAGCGACTGGTTTGTTGACCGAGATCGAATGTCCTGCAAGATGAATTGAATCAATTGTAAAATTTTCTTATTCAGGAAAACATGAAAATGATTTGGATAAGAGATATCACACAGAGCACCAACAGCAAGTGGCATAAATCTCGTTAATAACTAGTATGGGATTGAATTGGATTCACTATCCCATCACAAATTATTTTGCTAGTTTCTTTAAATATTAAGCATTCATCCGGAAACTGATAATAAAAAAATTTATGTTTTTAGTAGTCTCTGCACCAGGGCAAGTATACTCTTATTAAGACCGTGTAATCAGTTTTCAAAGTCTAAGTGCAACATGCTAGAGAATTGCATAAATCAAGGTATGAGTTCGGTGAAAGAAACTGTGCAATCAATTTATGGTGCTGAAACTAGGATGAAAAACCTAGCAAGGCAGAAACAATATAATTTCAAGAATGTAGGTCTTACACTTATTTGCTTCAAATGACCGGAAAAGGTCGACAAAGATTGAGACAAGGACTGTTCATCACCAATATCAGCAAAAACAGAATCAAACCAGGGAATTTGAACAGATTCAGAAGACAAAACATGAAGACCTGCAGAGTCAAACATATTAGTAGAGGTATAGCAGCAGTAAGACCTTTTTGCTAGGAAATGAAAGGAAAAATTAAGATATATAAAAAATCATGTATCACTTAAGTCCTATTCGAAAATTGTTTAGTTTCATTGTGAATACATCAATATTGCATACACTTTCCAGCACGATGTAAATTAATTAGGTCAGCCCAGGAAACTTCAAATATGGTGTAGGAAAGTGGATTTCTGATTACATTTTAATTATATAGTTACACAATCCTGTAGACCAACATCTTAAGTTTCCGGCATTTGTATAAGATGGCATTACATTAAAAGTAAAACAAAAAGTACATAGCTTAAGGTCAATTATTCACATGAACAACGGTAGTTTTTTCCATTAGATACCCATTGCAAATACAGAAATAGACACTCAAAACTAAGGGGAAATTAAGCACTGAATCAACCTGATTTTGCCATCAAAGCAGCCAATCCAACTGTCTTCAGGGAAATGGTTTTACCACCAGTATTAGGGCCTGTTATAATAAGAACTCTAGTTTTTCGGGAAATAAAGAAATCAACTGGAACTGGGCATGCTTGTTCCAATACAGAAACCTGATAACAAGCAATAAGTCTTCATTTTAATTGCTTACATAAAAATATTAATAATTTTAAGTTGCTAACTGAAGTTATAGGCTAGTGAATAACATTAAACACTGCCCCATGCCTGCACATTAAAATAAGACATATTTACATCTACTGTATTATATGAACCTTCCCTTCAAAGAGAAACAAAACATCAAACGAAAACCATAGGAAGAAAAGTGTTTAATTTCAGGATTAATGGTTGCAAGGGCAACTCAATATGCAGCAACTGCCCACACCAAAGAGGAAAAGCAAAACAATAACATTACTGACCTTCAAAAATTTCTATGGGATCCAAACAAGAACAGATGAAAAGAGGCAGGACTAAAGATGGTTTCCCATTATACTTACATCTCTAACATTATTGGCAACTTTCCTTGCCTCCTGCACATTTCGCCTATGCTGCTGAAGTAACAAAGGATGATGAGCGTTAGGCATATACAATATCCACCTTTTCTTAGTGGGAGATGATGCCTCCGAAGGTTTCTCCCCTGATAAGTGTGATTCAGCATCGAAAGACTCAACCGTATCTTCTGGAGGCAATAGATTAGGAGATGAACCTCCAAACGAAAGGCAATACATTGCCCGGGCATTGATCTACATGAAAAAATCCACAACATAAACAAATGTGAAATAATCTGTAAAACAAGCAGCCAATTTCATCTGTAAGCAATCAAAGCCATGTACTTCTGCAAAACAAACTGTTACAATTATGATATAGAACCACTGAGCATTTTAAGGCTACTAATCTTATTCGTATTCTTGAATTTCTATGCTGATATTGGAGCAATTCTATGAACATGCATATTTACATCAGTATAATCACAAGTTCATGATTCCAAAACCATAAATCTTTACCATCTTGTTCCAGCTTTAGTAGTCATTTTAGTTTCAGCCTCTCTTTTGTTGTTACTAATAGTTTCCTACTCGTTCTGTAGGGGATTGGAAGACACCTACCACATCCAGTTTAATCACACTATTTGCTATTTCTTCGATGCCGTCCAGATCAATCTTTATCTGTACATGTTATAATAAATAAGAATCTAATGATGACAATGATAGAAAGAATAATGGATGTAACTTTCACCAGACAAGACCAGAAACCTTTTCTGTTAGCATCAAAAGCACATCTGTCTCTGCCCTTGCCATTGATGCTTTTGCTTGTTGCAACTCATCATTTAAGGGAACCACTGTGAGTGGCTCTACAATTCTTCCCGAGCTTGAATTACTGTAACAGAATATTACCCTTTAGCAGAGGCATTGCCATATTTAAGAGCTATGCAGCATAAATGAAGATCATTGGAACAGATAGTTAATCATACTTTCTCAGAATAATTTCAATTTTACAAAAAATTGAAGCCCCTTGGTTTAAGAGCTAGCATATAGAAATATTTAATTCAGTTCAAATTGCAAAATTACACAATAATTTGGGGTACAAATAGTTATCTTAAATTTATCTATTTATGCGTTCAACAGATTTATCAATTGCACATCTTTCTTCTAAAGCAGTTTATATCCAAACATATTTCTTGCAATCTACAAACAAAAGTTCCACCAAGAAACAATCCCATATTAAGCTTAAGATGTTTTAGAATTGTGTAACGAGTTTTCTGGAATGGATGCGGGATCTTAGTTTGCGTGATAAAATTAGCTCTTTATTGTTGAGTTGACTTACCTGTTTGAAGACACAATTAGATCCTGTCATGTAAATAATATGCATAGCAAGTGTATCGCTAGATAGTCTGATGCTTGCAGACTAAATAATATGTTCTTGCATGTGGAGTGACAGTTAAATGCTGTAAAATTAATCTTGTGAACCTGGACAACAGAAGGCCCTTAACGCTTGGCAGCTGGTCAGTCCCTGATTTGAGACACACTCTGCCGTCAATGTTACAGACTTCCTGTGAAACACATCATCCTAACAAGTTAGAGTTAAAAAGTTATAGGGACCAAAAAGAATACATGTAGAAAGCTCATATTACCAGAAACGATGTTTCTTTTAATTCATTCCCAATTATGCTGTCCATCAACCTATGCAGCTGCAGAAAACAGCCAATAATATAGCTAAAGATGAAGTATATATGAAAAGTTGGAGGTAAAATATAAACCATCAGCTAATAGCCAAACCAGAGACGGCGAAGCGTAAGAAAATTGAAGAGATAAGAGGAGAACAAGAGAAAGCAGAGACAGATGAGGAGTAGAAAGCCAAGGAAGAGAAATGCAAGAGGCCTACCATAATATTTAGATTCCTCAGGCTATCTACTACCAGACTATCATGTGATCCAGAGGAAATAAAGCATCTAAAACAGAAAACATGAACTTCCCTTTAAAAACAGTTCCTTATGAGACATTTAAACACTTAAACCTATAGAACAGATGTTTTGCTCCTGACTAAACAATTACAAATGAGTAATGAGAAATCAACATCCAAAAGAATGTCGAGAGTAGACAACGCTTTGAGTCACAAACAAAAGCTGATATGCATAATAAAATGGCATAGGAAGCATGCTGAAATGGTTCAACGATTAGCAGTAATGCACAAGGCAGTAGACCCTTAATTTTTGGGATTGGCGTCTAACCTTTTCAGAATATTAGATCCTCAACTGATTAATAAGTATACATTAGCATCACAAGAAGGCTTTGTTAAGAGCCATTACTGTCTTGAAGAAGTAGGATAAAATAGACCAGGGTTAGCAATTGTAGTTGACTCTTCTGATTCTGCAATGGATTCCACAGATGGAACAATTCTAAATTGTGATCTAGACCACGGTTCCATTGATGTTTGTAAGCATCCTACTGTATGAGATCCATCCATATCAAATAAAATCATCAACCACAGCAACTTGCTTGGAAAAGGCAAGAGCATCAATAACACTTATTCTGTAGGCAAGCGAGTAGAAAGACTAGCAAAAAGCATAACCCATATAAATTAGACTTTGATTTTCCCAGAGCCAGTGAGCTTCTTTCATTGAGTGAAGAGAATTGGAAAAAGGCCACTCAGGTTTCTATTCCTAGACAAATATCTATACCTTCCCTTACTGCACTCCGTCAATCCCCTTTGACATTTATGATGTCATGACAATTTAGCTCTAAGGTGTACTGAGAATGCAGATTGAAAATCAGTGAAAAATTACCTTGCTTCCTGGTTAGTAGTACATGAGAACGAGTCTCTGATCCTATAAGAGAGATGGAGCAACCTACGGTAGGAGACAAGGTACCTAGACTATTTTACTAGTATACAGAGCCAAAACAAGAAATTGGTGCCCTCTCTAAACAAAGCACTAATAAGTTTTTTCCTTCCTTCAAATAGCAAATATATGGAAAGCAGACTTGATAATAAATATAATATCAGTAGAAAGCTTTACTAAAGAAGTAGGACAGGCATAAATTGTTACTTCTAAAGTTTCATGGGACTGTGGCGTACACCTCTCTGTAAACAAGGTTATATAAAAATTCTGGTAAAAAGAGAAGAAAGGTTTAATAAAACTAAAGATTGTTCAGTTCACCATAAGCTTTTGGCTCTTTGGGAATTTTCTTTCTTGGTGGATTCCAGATCTCCAAATTCTTTAGCCTGGACTGAACTAGCCCTTTTCCTTCCTTCATATTGTGTTACAGAAGAAAGGTTAACCTCACTATCAAGCGGGTTTCACAGCCCTAAACAGGACCTGAATAATGTCTTGCTTTGTAAAGGGAAATATCATAAGTAATATAGGGTGCAACGGAGGATTGTGGTTGGACGACTGTATTTCTCGTCTTACATGAATAAGGTATATATAATAACAGAAACAAGAGAAGAGGGACCCTGCTAAAATTGATGAGGCAGATCATGTAGTCAATATGTAGTTGGTAACACTAGTCTATATTTACCAAATAAGGATTGCATTAGCATGTCCTTTTCAAGAAATAACTGGCACCACTCAAAATATTCTAAAAAGATGGGTAATATCTATTCAAGTAAAAGACAATTGATAGAATTTCAAGAAAAGAAAAGCAGAGAGCATGGTACCTTTTTCTCAAGCAACCGAACTTTATCACGTGATTGTTTGAGGGCAGAACTCTAAGAAGAAAATAAAGTTACCATATGAACTGAGAAAATAGAAACACTGAAGGGGGGAATATGACTGTATATGATTTTATAAACAAAGACAAATTTGATACTGCAGGTAGTGAATATGTGCCAAAAGGAGGTGATATCGAGAAAGGAACAAACCGCAGAGTCCTTGACAGTGCCATCTTCGTTGATAACTTGCTGTATGGACCTAACTAGTGCTGGATTGATAACCATATCCATGATCTGAAATGCACTAAAAACAGGACGGGTGAGCCAATAGAGATTACGCAAAAATGCAAAATACACGAAAACAAAAGGGAAGCAGAGGTTAGAAAGTATATCTACCAGAGGTGTGAGAGGCATGAATCGCTGATACCAATCAGCATCTTCCTTGATAGCAGCTTTTAGATTAAGTTGCAAGAGGTCAGCAGCCTCCTGCATAGTTGCAACAGCCAATGCCTCACTGGCAGTGACAGGTGAGCCCCGGGAAGCATGCTGAATGGCAGATTTCACCTTGAATAGAATAAGATAAGTAACAAGTAAGCAACCACATAATGAATAAGGGAAGGCACAAGTGTTAACAAACAAAAAGAAATAAAAATTTCCATGAACTAACCAGAACAATGTTGATGGAGGAAAGGGAAAGGGAGCAAGAAGTATGGTTGTGCATTTGGATAGCAGCATTGGTTTCTTGCAAAAGCCTCAAGCTCTCTTGGTAGCTTTGGCTCAGGGACCATAACTGGGTCTGCAAGAAAACCCATGAAAAGAAGTAGTATGAGTTAGTAATATATATACAGTATTGCTACAAAGTTAGACTAGGAAATTTGTTCAAGATTGCAGTTTTAGGGTAAGAAGGGGAATAAAAACCTTGGTGGCTTGGCGGCCTAAGGAGGTAGCGGCGAAGGAGGCGACTGAATCGCAAAGTTTGTCCCATTCAAGTACCCTGAGGGTATCATAGTGAACTCCTGAGGTGGAGGAGAGGGAGGCGCCATTCTTGAATCCGCAACTCCTACGAATGTGAGGGAAAGCAGTAATGAAATGATCACCGCCATGTATGCTATTCCTATTCCTATTCCTATTTGCCCAGTTCCATTTCCAGCTCCATATCCTCCCTAACACTGCACAAGACACCATTTTTCACACCTTCTCCTTCTTCTCCAAAACTAACCATTTACCAAACACATGCGCTACTTTTCACCCACTATTTCCATATCAAACCAGTGACCATGAATGGAAGCTCGCTCTCGCAGTGAAGTGGCTACCAACTTATCAAGAATAAGCAAGTGGAGATGAGA
The DNA here is from genome assembly GCA_963691705.1 of Viola odorata. Lineage (NCBI taxonomy): Eukaryota > Viridiplantae > Streptophyta > Magnoliopsida > Malpighiales > Violaceae > Viola > Viola odorata. The sequence continues at coordinate 59,694,120 of OY829542.1, forward strand.
ACATCATCCATTTTAAGAAAATAAAATACGTAACTCTATCTGTTGGAGTCTTGGGACGGGTGGTGTTGTGCTCTGTTGTGCTGAAAAGATGAAAAGTAAATAAATTATTTGGTTAGGAATGGTTTTGTTGTCTTAATTTACTTTAAGTAAAATGAAATAGTAACTTTTAAAGTCATTCTTTTTCTTTTTCTTATGGTAATATCATTTCTAAATCACTTTTATTTTATTTACTATGTATTAAATCCATGACTTATCCAAAACCAAAAGGTATGTATTAACCGGTTAAGTTATAATTTTTGTATTAATTAAGGTCATTAATTATTTTATATTTTTTAAAATTTCAATGTCGGAATATAAATTATTACTACTAATTTATAACATCATAAATTATAAATACATAAAAAAAAAATCTATTTTTTTATTTTTAAAAGAAAAAAAAAGTGTATTAGCTATTATTTTCTTAGAGTAGTTATTATTATTTTCTCTCATTATTCAAACAATATGAATCATGATATTATGTTCTACTCAACACTAAGTTTTACTAGTATTAAAATTAATTAATAAACCAAGATTTTATTCATTTATTGTAATAGAATTTAGAGGGGAAAATATTTTTATTACTTAAATAAATTCATATTTGAAAGAAATATTTTTTTTTCTTTCAATAAAAATAATCAATCTTCTACTCTACAAAAACGTGTGCCCCTCATCCTTCTTCTTTTTTAAAGGAAACAAGAAAATAGCATTACTGTAGATCAACTAAATAAAATATGTAATCACCTTACAACGTTCTAGCTATTCATAAATTTTTGTAATTAAAAATTAAAATTAATTACCTTAACTCGTAAGTCTACAAAATTGTTACTCGTTTAGTGTGTCTAAAAGAGTAATTGTATCTGTCTTCTTGCAACTAATAAGTTTTAGATTCTTGAATTGACATTTTATGAGTATTTATCCCAAGCTTTACACTTTATTTAAAAAAAGAAAACAAAGAAAAAAAATACCTTGAGGCCAACTTGTAGAGTGTCAACTTTAAATAATAAATTTGATTTATCAATGTACATGTATCAAACTAGCTAGGCCTTGAGAAAAAAAAGTTCTAAGGACGGGCCTAACCCTCTAATATAAATGGGTCGCGATGGATCAAGTTTAAAAATTTGATGTCTTACCCTATCCAATGACCCACCCAACAAAGAGCTTGTCTACTAAACTTGTCTAGCATAATATATCAATTTACCTTCAATACAGAACATAAATATTAGCAGTGACAAAACGATACTATGAGATTGGAAAATCGCTTCTAATCTCGACTCCTGAATTTTGACGGGTCTAGAATCGGACTCATGAAAAATTGGATTCGACCCCATTTTTCCAAATTTTATTTTGGGTCAGAATTTTAGGTATATGTATTTCTCGAAATTATCAAACTTGCAAAAATAACTCCATTTTTCAGACCACAATTCAAGTCAATCAATAATACCAGTCTAAAAGAATTTATAATGATAACATTTAGAAAATAACAAAAAATATGAGGATTTTTTGACACAGAGTTGAGTGAAATGTGAATAAAATGAGTTATCTTAATGAATCACGAATATACGGGACTGGAACAAGACGATAACGTATATAAAATTGATCCAAAAAATTAGTCTCGGTCCCATTGGAACCGATACTAACAAAATGAGTCACGGGACGAAATTCAAATTGTCACCCCTAATAAATACTTAATGTTATTTAGTTAGTACACAAAGAGTGAGATTATAAAATTGTAGACAAGCAATCTAAAGCGCTACTCCAATTGATTAAACAATAAACTAACATTAGTGTAAAAAATTATCAACTACTAGAGTAGCATATGGTTTCCATGATGTGGCGCGGGATTTTGTTGAAGACTTGAAAATGGATCGCCAAATGGATTGGAGGTATCCATTTGTTGTGTTTGTTGTTGGGGATATTGTGATAGATGTTGGTTGTAAGGCGCCATCATTTGTTGATGTTGGAATTGTTGTTGTTGTAACATTACTTGTTGTTGTTGTTGAGCCATTATTGCCATTTGTACACTTGATGGAGGTGCGATGCTATTTGACATAGCAAACGGGTCTTGTTGCTCAAATGGGTTTTGTACTGATATCCCACTATATCCATAACCCGCATTTTGCAATTGTATTTGTCTTCTTGCAACATCATCTTCATATAAGCTATCCAATAACAGTTTATCAAATCCTCCGGCCAATTTGCTTTCTACTGCATGGCTCGTATTGTTGCTCGGAGTAGTAACAAGGGAGAGTTCCCAACCAGTTGCATTTAATTTACCAAGTTCAGTCAATGCATTTGAGGTAGACGAAGGATCTTTGCCTCCTACAAATACATAACATTTGTGACATACAGTGCAAGAGAAAAGACCAGAACATACATAGATGCATTCATAGAAGCAAATCAAATAATTTATAAATCAAATGCAAAATGCCTACCAGGTAGAACAATTGCAAGAGCTAATGCATTACTTTCTTCCAACTCTGCAACTTGTGGATTCAATTCTGTCAAACCCTGTAAAAAAATGGATCAATTTATCAATACCATAAACTGAAAAAGAGCATAGCCAAATGCAAACTCAATTACCAGCAAGTCTTGAGTATCATCAACCGATATCAATGGAGGAGGCTCTGTCGCTTCTTCGTTAGGCTGAGTTTCTTCTACCATACTTATCATTGCATCATTATCGTCAACTTCTTCAATAGCATCAGCATTTTGAGCTTCTTCAACAGGCGACAAAGGCTCTTCGGGCTCCTCGGGTTGTTCATCTCTTTCTACGTACTCCTAAAATTTATATGCAAAAGTAAAATTATGACATGAATATTATTTATCATATTTGCACCAATTGAGTCAAATGAAAATTCTCACCAGTCTTTTAAGAACAGAACCTGTCTGAGGTGCTTCCTTAATATATTCTTCCATGGTTGCAAGAAAAGATGGAGGTGGCTGTTTTATCGTATACAAAATATGTTAAAAAATAGTAATGACAGTTTCTTAATACCCTACATTTTATTGAAACTGGAAAAAAAAAACCTGTCTTAGTGTTGGAAACTGGAAGTTTCTAGCAAGCTCCAAACCTTTGCAATATTCATAAAACTCAGCAAGATTCGCTGCCTAAGCATACAAATTAAGGATGATTACTTTTAATTACTCCATAATTAGACTTATGGTTTTTCAATGGTATAATTAACACACAATATATTCTGAGAGAGTAACATCATTGTATAGAACCTGTTGTCCAGCTTTTTTATAGATATTAAGAGCTTTAACTGCATCGTGTCTTGGCATATCAAAAAACTGCACAACAATTAAAATTCAAATTATTGGGTAAGGAACTAATTAAAGTGATAAATCGAAAATATTTTTCTTTCAGAATAAAAAAACAAAAAATTAGAAACAAAAACGATAACGAAAAATGCATGAGTATGGTTATTACCATATCCACAAGATTGATGATGCCGTCATTGATTGCACAGTAAATTTTAAAGCTCTCTTTTAAGACCTAAATCAGAAAATTTGCATTATTGCATAATTCAAACTTCATGTCTTGCTGGGTTTTTCTTTATTGGCTTCAAATAATCAGTTTATAGAAATTTGATTCACAAAATATCATTCATACCAAGGCTAGGGCATATTGTACGAGATAATTGCAATAAGCTCCTCCTTCAGGCTGAAAAAAGAGAGCATAAAATAGAAAGTAATTCAATAGTTAATATGAAAACAAAATTAACAAACTTGAATTTAAAACCTATCAACTTCTTACTTGGCATCCCATAAGCCGATGAAGAAGCTGTTGCAACGCTGGTAGCTGCTCTAATAGCTCACATGCATTCAAAAGTCTTGTTCTACTGTGTGCCTGTTACAACTATGAAGTATGTTAAACTGTGATGTAAAATGAGAACATAATCACAAGATAACAAAGACAAAGAACCTTAGTTGCGCCGGGAGAAGATTTAGTTAAGCGCTCAGCCTCAATGTCATAATGCAAGATCCTAAAACACTCCAGTCTTTCCTCGAGAAAAAGAGCATATGTTCTAACCCATGCAGAGCAATCCCAGGCTGCATGAAATGGATATTGAAGAAGATTGAAAGCTTATGGTGTTGAAGGTACGAACAAGATGATAAAATATATGGAAAAAAAATCGAATGATGCATATATATACGTACCCATAGGCGTTGAGTCATCTTTAAAGTTGGATATTTGAAGAATATTTCCTCTACGTGAATAGTTTAAGACATCCTCTCGAAATGATGGATCTCCCTCTCTCAGTGACCTATGGATAACTATCAATGTCTTTATTGCAACCTATGAATCAATAAACAACAATCATTATGACATGGACAATCTCATGATGAGGGATTGATGAGATGAGTGATAAAAGAGAAGAGATTTACAATCCAACTCCTCGTCTTGGACAATCTCCTAGCAAGGGCATGAATGCAGTAAGCCACATCTGCTCGAGGACGAATTGCTGATGTTGCGGAAAAGATTTCTGAGCAGAAATTATGACCAAACAACATAAAATTGAATCATGTTACGGGCCAGTTTGGGATATTTTCTTAGCCAATTCTGTTTCCTCTAAAATTTGATCTAAAGATCAAAATAATTTCTGACATATTCTATTAAAAATAGTTTTGGTCATTAAATCGACTGTAATAGAAAGCAGAATCTGTCTAGAAAACAATCCCAAACAAACAAAATCATAGAAAATCCAATACTCACTTCGAACATGGCGTTCCTTTGGAGGACACTCAACATGATTGGTGGCTTTCACAATTGCAATATCTAATTCCTGTAACAACAATCATCATAACATTTTTCTTCATTTGTTATGCATAAATTGTTATAATTGGTAATTAATTAGAGAAATGAAACAAACCTTGTATTCGCTGTTCACCTTGGCAAGCCCCACCGTCGTTGTATCCTTTAACGCCCCATAAGCTTTTCTAAAACTCGTAAACGTTGTCATCTTCTTAATTAATATATTATTCAGATTAAAACAAAATCAGGTGATCTAAAATATAAATCTTTCCTATCTTAATTAATATGTTTGTGTTTATTTGTTCTTTTTGTTCTTCTTAATTTGTGATTATACAGATCTGTTGTAAAAATAAATAAATAAATTATATACCCAAATATGAATACTTTCTTCTCTGTTCGCCGAAAATAGAGGGCTAATTTACTATTTTTAATTTCAAATATTAAATAATTATAAGAAAAATAAAATTAGAGATTGGGCATTCTCTGTAGCAGCAATGTATTGAGCCACATCTTCATTTTCATTTTCACCAATCGCTTTTCGATCATTACATCTTTCCAATAGTTGCCAAGTATCATTTTTATTGATCACTTTTAATTCCTCCTCCATTGCAGCTCTCAAACTAACTTGTTTTGCAGATTCATCATCACTTGCTATAGATTTCATCCCTAACACAACCACATCATCTCTTTTGATTAGAGAATTGTTGCTTCAATTTTAGATCTTAATAATCCATATCCTTGAAAGTAGAAAGTAATTCTTTTGAGGTCATATGATCAGCACATCCATTGTCTTACAACCAATCTTCATTGTTGTTGGCTGCATAGTAAGTGGCAACAGAGAGTGACTTATCTTCAAAAAAAATTGCAACTTGTGTCTACTAATTTTGCTGCTCGTTTTTGTTTCTATATACTTTCTCTACATGCTCTCAACTAAAATTAATCTCATTCGAATTCTATCGGGGCTCCAAATGTTGGTAACTCTTCAACATGATTTTCTCCTTATTTAAGGATGGACAAGTCTCTTACCATTTGATCACAAGTAATGCTGGTTTCTATAATACACATCCTGTTTGGTGGACTGAGTCGCCAAGAATTTCTCACATCATGTGGTGCCAAATTCTCACTATAAAGTTTGGAACCTCAACAACAATAAACCCCAAAATTGAGCGGCAAAAAGTCTGACACCGAAATTTAAAGAAATTTAAAGAAATTTAAGTTCAAACATCACAAAGTAACGGAAGTTTAATATTAAGATCAAGTCTGTATACTTTATTTCATCATTTTATGCTGCCATGCATCGGTAAAGAGTAATCCAAAAATACCAAAACAAAGGATCCAGAAATGTAAATGGTCTGAGGTGGTTCCACCAAATCCTGCAAAAAAAAGACAATCATGTCAGAATCAACATATATTGGTCATTATTCTATGAACGCGGCATATTATCTGGTGTAAGGTCAACTACAAGCTGAGATTATTGTCGCATCTCACAAGCACTTGTCAGCAATGAAAAACTCATAAGAATGATCTAAATATAGCGATGCCCAATAAAATGAAAACGGAGCAATTCAATTAAACTCACACAAGCTAGTTTGAAAATTAGCACAGATGAACAAAAAAGTGCAAACAGGTGTACTAAAACCTGGTTGCAAACTAAACTCAGTTTTGAGCATGAAAGAGGTAATAGAATGAACACACAGCATCGCATAACCTGTTATGATTTAGAGCAAGAATCCAAACATATCCTGTTCCATGCTAGTTTTGCAAGTGCTCAAGTTAATAGTGTTAAAGTTTTGCAAGTGCTCAAGTTTACTATTCAAGTTATAATTAGTTTACTATTAGCACAGTTGTTACTGTGTGATACTACCAAACAAAGGTGGGCAGAATCGACTTTCAAAGAAACTGAGTGAAGTATGGCTAGGGTTAGGGTCTTTTGGAAATCAGATCAAGACTGATTCTACAATAGGCATAGGGAATTTGAGATTGTTTTGATGACTGCATACAGGCTAAATATAGTCACCAGGTACTGTAGCAAACAAATAAATTGATGTGACTTGGACTTTATTAATGGCAAGGACTCCAACAGATCTTAACAAGACTAGAACAGCAATTCCTAACACACGAAGATGGAAGAACTTAGGACTTTGACCAAAACAAAGCTCATTATTAGTAGAAGACTCAATAGAATTTAAGATCATAATTTCCAGCAACACTTGAAGGGCTACAATTTAGACTTATAAACTAAATATCAAGATAGATGAGTAATTGACAGGGTAACTTGAAGGGTCACAATTTTGACATCACTGTGCATCATTCTCCAGGGTTGGAGAAACTAAGTCCTTGAGTTTCAAAAATACCATAAATAACGAATCGCATGACTACTTTCTTTTCCCCATCATGCTCCCTCTTTTGGCATCATTGAATTTTGAAGGGACATATCAACTAGAACCTAAAGGTCAACAACTTAATCCAAATCTATGAACCTTGGAATTATACCAGTTATACTTGCTATAGGTGTCAACTGTTAACAATTCAGTGGAACTCGCATCAGATAAGCTGCTTGCTAAACAGGTTTGGGATGATACTATTATACTGACATTCCACAATAGTGTTTTAGACCTGCTGCCTTACACTCTGGAGCTGCTGCTTAACACCGCCACGGTTCAAAACTTGTACTCTATTAGTCTATTTGTCATTTAAGCAGAACATTGGCTTCAAACACAGTAACTTCTTCCTTCTTTTAAACAATGTTAATGTCCTTTTCAATGCTCCAATATTTGGATATTGATTCTTGACAACTACATGTCCTGCAATATACTCATTATGACAAGTCTCCTTTTCCTCTCAGGCAAAAAGTTCTTCATGAATGGAATCTAATTCTGTCTGAATTCTATCACTTAATTCATGCAGATCCTTTTCCTCATCAGATAGCTCTAATTTGAAATGTTCTAATTTAAATTCAGAAAGTTCTGATCTGAATTTAGAAAATTCTTGAGAATAAAGTAACCTTGCTGTAGATTAGGGACGTCAGTGTGTCCTTGACAAAGAGACTGATTAGAGATTGACCTTGTTGAAAAGAATTATGGAGAGAACATACAGAATCTCATGGCTTAAGCTTTGACCATTGACAATGAATCAAAGCTTGCCCCACACTTAATTGATGAAGGACAGGCTTCTGATTGTCAGAGACAGACCTAATATACTATTTCAGATACCCTAATAAGCTTATTTATATAATTACTACTTATAAATTAAGATATAAAATGACACGTAAATATAAGAAATCTCCAGTATATAGAAAGCATAAAAGTAGCTAACTCATACAATGAACTAAATATTACTGAATATATAGACTGCTTAACTAAGAAACTGTGGCTTCTTGTTCCACATCACAACTGGACAAACAAATACCAACTAGTAACAGCCAAGAGTACGAAACGCAAATCCTAAACATTACCAAGAAAACAGGAAACAATTGATGAGTGAAGTCATTGCTTGCTGTGGTGCTATCAACTTAAAGAGTTCAAATGATGCATGGTGCATATACAAACCCAAACTTTAACGTACAAGACTATAAATTAGAAAACATCAGTACAATTTTGGAAACATACATGTATTAATTATGTATCCGCAACACTTGAACAGAACTTAAGATTACACTATTGAAAAAGATCAGCATTGAATGTGTCACAGATAACAAAGAGAGAATAGTGACTGAAACCTCCAAAAAATCACTTGGTTCACTAGTGAATAGTAGTAAGATGGGTGGTAGACACCAAGATATAATTTAATTTGAGAGTTTCTATTTAGTGCTCGCTTTTAAGCATTGAAAATTCATCATCATTTGTCACTTATATGGTCATCTCTCTAATACATTTTTCAATTGCAGTATGTGAATAAGGAAACCAACTCTACTGAGTTTGAATTTTGAATTTTATTAATTGTCTAGAAAGCTAAATAGTTTTCCAAGTATTCTTAATCTTTCACTTTAGTTTCTTTTTCTTCGTTGACTAACATCTTAAATACAATCCAAGAAGATGTTTAGTGAAAATTTTGGACCACACCCCAGAGAATTACACAAATCAGTGCCCGTTAAGCTCTTAAACCTCATGTATTTGTCATGCTATAAAGAAAAAAGCATGACAAGCTCGAACTTAAAGGTTATGATTGGGCAGGAAGGAGCCCGCAATAAATAAACGAGAACAATATTACCAGCAATCAACATTTCCCATACAATCATAACAGCTCTTGAAACCAAATCATAGTCATAAGGCCACATTTATGGTTCATACTGTGTGCAAATTTCACCTACAATACCCCTTACCACCAAAAGAATCTAACAAAGCAAAGGAAGGAAATTGAAAAGATATCGGAGTGAAAAAAAGAAATAAAATAAAATAAAGAGTTAATAGCAGCCAACGAATCCATTTCCAAAGACATCCAAAGAAACAAAACTGTAAGATCAGCTTAGCAAAATAGACTCATCTACCCAACGGAAATCCCAAAACCATGTCGGATCCATTATATTCCATTTCTGGTCAATCGAAACGCCAGATTGGAGGATCCATTCACCAAACCCGAAGAGGCCCAGAAATGTGATTAAGACAGGAGGAGGCACAAGCATTCATACATCCATCCATCAAACAATTCGAGAGGAAAAAGAAAATGAGTTATTTGAGGAGAGAGAGAGAGAGAAATGAAGGAGTAAGACCTGGGATTGAGAAATGACGATCAATGGGCGTTGTCGGCATGCTGCTTATGCTCGAGGTGGCGTCGTTCCTCAGGGAGAGCCAAAAGGTAGGAGAAGATCATACCACCGTAGCACACATGAAGGAGAGGATCGATGGAGCTGGTCTCGATGTACTTGGCGTGGTAGTTGTCCAGCGCCTTCCCCACAGATTTCTTGACAAAGCCCACCGACAACATTGGCTTGACAACGTTAGGCACCTCGTTCACCTTCATCCCTCTCATCTCGTTGAACATTCTCCGTAACGCCATGGATTCTTCCTTCACGCTTCTCTGTCTCTCTGCTTTCCCACTTCCAATTTTTCTTTTTCCCAAATCAATTCCGCAGTAAACCAAACCCTAACCTTGAACCACTGCTGAGTGCCCCTTTGGCAACAAGGTTCTACTCCACAAAGCGCTGGGCCAAGCCGGGAAGGAGCTTCAAGCCCTTTGGCTTCCTCCTTTTCATACAGAGCTTTTTAGAATCTCTAGTCCAAAATCAAGAATTTCCTCTTGGGTCAGAAAGGAGCCTCAGGGAGCAGTGGGTCGAAGTGCGTCCTGGGCCTAACACGGGAAGCTGCCCTTCGTTATTTTTGGACAAAAATATCCCCTGTTTTCCTTCTTAATTACACCAAAAAACGCCATTTCTTTCCTCTCCTCTCTCGTTTGTTTTCGCCTTCCTCTTTCTTTCTAATTAACACAGAAACCCTAACATCCGCCTCTTGTGGCCGCTGTCGTACTCCTGTTAGTTGAAGCTGCTGTTCATTCCTCTTGTGGCCTCTGTCATTTAGACTCTCGACTCTCGTCGCTCATTCTCTGTCACTGATTCCGTCTTTGCTCCAATTTTGCAGCTTCAACAAGGTACCACAATAGCAAACTTAATTGAAAGGTTCTATGGCCCTAAATGTTCATTGGTTCTTGAATATTTTGTGTTTGGCTAGGATTCTCTATTGAGATGGTTGTCTGATTCATTAGGTTAATTTGGTTGTCTGATTCTCTGTTGAGATGGTTGGCTAGGTACCAGTTCCAATGTTTCTATTACTTTATTTTGCTGTTTAGATGATGAGCAATTTAGTATGTGCCATAGAAGAGTTTTAGTTTTTGCCGATTTATTTAGGAAACCAGTTTTGATGGTATTTGGCAATCTTTTGCGCCATAGCTTGCCTTTCCATTTTATTTATCTTTTTGCTCGCAGGTACTGAATTGCCATGGTTCTGTTATTTACATCTTATATATAAATTTGATAATATCTAATGTTTAACTATTAACTAGCATTTTAATCACTTTCAAAATCTATCTTTTTAGAGTTATAATATCATTAAAATTATATCCGATAATTAAAATACTCACTTCTTATATACACATATTTTTATTTTACACGAATCCAATTACAAATCTCTATTCTCGATCCATAGTTGATTTTTTTTTGTATCTAAGTACTATACTATATAAGTGTAAAATATAGATTGATGATGGCGGATTAACAATGGGGCAGTTGTCCCCCACTAGAAGACACTAGTTAATTCTATTGATTCAGCCTTTTCTTTCTTGAAATAAATCATTGTTGAAACTTTCTAAGAAAAGAAAGTAAAGAGTAGTGATGATGATGATGATGCCAATGCCAGACAGGCTGTTAAGTGTTTGGTTCTTTTATTTGGACCCTTTGTTTGAGGTTTGATCACTTATTATTTGCATAGGTGAATACAAGTCTGTGTCTCTTGAGTTTTTGCATAAAGGATAAGATAGTATGCTGTGTTTTTGTTCACTTTAGGAACATTATATGGTCATTTATATGGTCATTTGTGTGACATCAAATTTCTGTATATATGATGAGATTGAATAGCGTGCATTAATTAGAGCAAAAATTTGTTTAGCAGTATTGTATTGCAGTTGTTTATGTTGTGTTCTTCTTTTGTCTTGCCACAGTTGAACTTGTCCATGGTTTAAGAAAGTAAGAAAATGCACTGTGTTACTGTGGGTATCCTTATATGCTTCAGTTTTATGGTTGTTGGTATCTTTGCATCATGCTTTAGATTTTATGAAAGTAAATCAGCTATGGTAAAGAATCCTAGAGTAGGCTTCTTATTTTCTCTCGTCTTACTACAGAAAGTGGATTTATGTGGAGAATGGCAGGAGTCTTAGTTACTTTTAGGTTCAAAGTGTATTTTCTCGCTTTATTAATATTATATACATGAGCTTCAGGGTCAGTTTATTGCTTCTTTGCTCTTTTTGTTTCCTGGCTGATCCCATCATTTGCATGACACCCCTTGCAAAAAACCATTGCGAATATGAGGGAGGAGACTTTTGTAGTTGATAAGAAGAAGTCTGCCTTGTGATAGTTTTGAATAAATTTCTTGTGCATTGGTTGCATGCTTATAGATTGGTTCCCTTTTTCGTAGCAAAACTTATGATGTTTCCATTATGTACAATGCAGGTTGAATTGTTCATTATCGTGGTCTGCTAGAAAGATGGCAAATGCATCAGAAATCAGCCCTGTCGCTAGATCCTCGAATGAAAATGAAGTTTAAAGTGTATATATGATTGGCATAAAGCTGCTTTCGTAAATAGATTTGTTTGCTTGACTACATTCGCAGTTATCCATATATTCCTTGCAGATTGTTACTCCAGAAATCGATTGGCCCCAGTCTACGGTCTTCGCTTCGTATTCTGTAAGCGTCCGGTGTTCTTGTTCAACTAGGTTTCAGTCATCTACTCAGGTACGTGTTCTTTTCCCGTGTTTGTTTGTTCTTTTTCCTTGACTAGGTCGCTAATTTTCGATTGAGAGCAGATCTAGTGTTATGTGCGGGTTTTGATTGATGAGCTAGGGTTTTGGATTCATCTATGGTTATGGTGGATTTGTAGAACTGGGTTTGTTATTATTGGTTAAGCTGACTTTGATTGTGTGTTAATTTATAATTCAACGAATACACTTTTAATTGCCAAGTTAGTGATTCTTGTTGCTTCAAAATGCATTTAATATTTGATGTATGTGCTCTTACAAGTTGTCATTTTGCTGGTAAATTCTTGTCCCTAGTGATTTTAGACCAATGCATCATTTGCAACCTGCTTCTGGTTATCTTTAGGGATGAATTTGCTACATGTGGGCAACTGGCAGCTACTGCTGCTAAAAAATGTCTTTTTGTTCTAGGCTACGGTTGCTTAATCTCTGTTTTACATGTCTATGCTTAGTTTGCAAGTCTTGTGCGGTTTTGATTATTTGCTTACACACTCAACTGCTTTATTAAAGCTTTTTTTGGCTTATTATGGTATTGAACTTTTCATTGCCCTTAGACTGTGTCAAGTCTGCCTACTGTTATGATCACATGCTTTACTTGTTTTCTTCCTGAGCTTCATTGCTGCACGTGAATTATGCATTTTGTTTGGACTCTTCTATTTTGAAATTATCAAATGATATTTGTCTTAGTGTGGATGAAACCAAAGTTAGTCTTTGGTCATGGCAGCCACACAATGCTTGTCCATTTATTTTAGTTGTGAAATACCGGGTAAGACCAACATAAGAAAGATACTTCATGTTTCTGTAGACAAGGAAAAAAGGTAGAAAAAAGGGATAGAGAAACCACCTCATAATGATATTTTTCATGCATTGGAGTAGCTGCTATCTATCAAAAAGATTTCACCAAATTATTGCAGAATTTAGATATAAAACAAGAAAATCAGGGAGCGTTTATGTTTTTTTACAATTTGTTTGCTCTACCTTCTTTGTTTTATAACATAATTGTTGTATGATGGTTCATTTTGAATCTTTTTAAATGTGTAGGTAAACCTGAGTTTTGGAACTTTCAAAATAAGTGGAATTGAACCTCAACTTGAAGAGAAACTAGAACTTATGTTTTCCAACATAGTAGCTACCGGAGAGTTTGCTATATCACCCGGATGTAATGTGAACCTTACACCTCAGGAAGAGCAAGTTGACGTTGAAGGTTCTGGTGATTCAACAGAGGGGATTCCATTTGAAGAAAGTTTGGATGATATGTTTGAGAATAGAAGAACTAAACCGAGTTTAGCAAGTAATAGGAGGAGAAATGTTGAAGTAGGGGGGTGTGACAAGTCAAGCATCCGTTTCAAGAAAGGGAAGAGGCAATCAGGGGGGGCAGCAATGCTAGCTAGACAGATCGATAGACTGGTTAGTGCGGTGGCCTCTAGAAGTTCAATGGTGACCTCTAGAGTTACTGCACCTGAAGTTCCTTCCGTGAGAGAGATTATGGCTGACCTAAAAGCCATACCAGGGTTGGATATCAACAGTGACATATTTATGTTTGCGACTGGATTTCTTGAAGATAAAGTAAAGAGAGAGGTCTATGTTGAGCTCGAATCACCAGAACACAAACTGCGTTGGCTGACCTACTACTTTATGAATAAGGGAGCGAATAAGAATCTCTAGTTTCATTCAAGTTTCCGTATGAATAAATATGATTGTAGTAACTATCTCTAATGTTGTTCAATTTGCTTTTCCTTCTGTTAGACAAAAGAATTGCAAGCCAACTTTATGCACTTGGGCATTTTAAGCAGGTTGGGGTTTGTTTCTGTCTTTACATATTGTAGCCTTTTTGGTGGCATCTGGAGGTTATGTTTGTTGAATATTTTTATGTTTACTCCAAGGTTTGTACTGTAAGAAACATGCTAATTCTTGATCTTTAATAAACTATCCAGAAACAAATGCCAGCAAACAGTAATTGGCATCCAAAACTCTATGCGGTTGGGTGACAGGGCTGCAAAAAGGATGTGATACTCAAATACCCATCTATTAACATTACAGGGTTTTATTATTATAAAATATTGAAAATTAATTACACTAAACTTTTGATAAATTAATAATCAAAATAAATATTATAAGAAGAATAAAATAAATTGCATAAATCGTAACTTTTCATTTATAGACTAAACAGTTAATAACTTAAACATGTATATGTAATCCTAAAAATTGATGACTACAACAATAATACAACTATTAATTCAAAAGAGAGATGAAAGTCAATAGCTTGCCTACGCCTACGTGCCTGTACCAACCTTGGGTTGGTGGATGTATATGCAATTGGAAATTAAATGCATTTAACATACCACCCACCAGACTCATTTAAACAACCATGCTCTTCTCCCCCTCATCTTATTTCATAATATTTTCAGATCAAAGTTACACTTTGAGTGGCTAAGTAGAGATCCGATTGGTACATACGTAGAATACTCCAAGTAAGTCCCTAATTTTTTTTACTCATATATTTGTCATATAAACCCAATAATTTGCAAGTTAACGCTATGTTCTTTTCTTAAATAACATATATAATTTAATGCTTCGTATTCATTCAAGTTTTTTTTGTTGATTTTTGGGTTTTGTATGAACATATTGACTATATCATTGATATATGTATTGTAATTTTTTTCCTAGATATGGATAATGAACATGATTTGTTTGAAGAAAATGACGAAGAAGAATTTTGGCAGTTAATGTCTGCTGCCACTGCAACTATCACTACTTATTTTTGCAATTATTTGTATAAAGAGCCGTGTATGACCTCATACCAAACAGGAATGATTTGGTTGACTGAGGTATTGTCTGGTAGGGAATCACGATCTATAAATATGTTCAGGATGGATAAAGATACAATACTACAACTAGTGGGCACATTACATTCATCTTGCAAATTGGAGTCATCACAAAAAATGTTGCTTCTTGAAAAAGTGTGTATGTTTTTTATATACTATTGACCTAGGTGCTTCAAACAGCCACGTTTGTGAACGATTTCAACACTCTAGTGAAACAATTAGTAGAGTTTTTAATCAAGTATTAGATGTTGTGTGGTCATTATCAGAGCACATCATTCATCCTGGAGATTTCAACAGTATCCCGCCACAAATTTTGAATGATACAAGATATATGTCATATTTTAAGGTATGGTTGTAAATTAATTTCATTTACATTTTATATTTATAGATATATGTTATGCATATTTAATATAACTAAAAATTGATTACAATTTCTTTTAGGATTGTATTGGAGCCATAGACGGAACACGTGTATATGCTTGTGTCCCTCCAAAAGATCAAATTAGATACATCGGCAGAAAAGGTATTCCGACTCAAATATCATGGCAGCATGTAGTTTTGACATACAATTCATTTATGCTTGCGCTGGATGGGAAGGCACGGCCCATGATACTCGTATTTTCAATTCCATAGTCAACGATCCAGAATGGAAATTTCCTAAACCACCTCCAGGTAAACATATTTATTCATTTAAGTTTATTTTCTATGATAATAATTATTAGGGTATTAATAACGTTAATTTGTTTATGATATTAGATAAGTATTACGTGGTAGATGCTGGATATCCTGAGGCTAATGGGTATTTGAAACCTTACAAGAGTACAATGTATCACTTACCTGATTTTCAACGAGGGTAACCACCAAGGGGTCGTAAGGAAACCTTTAATCGTGCGCATTCTTCATTACGATGTTGTATAGAACGAACATTTGGAGTTTGGAAGAGAAGATGGAAAATATTACGTGATATGCCTTCGTATCCATTTACGACGCAAGTTAAAATTGTAGTGGCTTCTATGGTTTTGCACAATTTTATACGAAGGAAATCTCTGAATGATCCTGCTTTTATAAGATTGGATGAGAATCCTAATTTTGTGCCAAATGATATTTTTCCAAATACAGAAAAAGTTTCATAAGATGTGATGCATACGGGTGAAGGAAGTATGCAAAGTGAAAGAAATAATAGTGAAATGTTACTTATGAATGTAGTTCGTGACTTAATAGCTAATAGTTAATGATGAATAAATAATTGTGATTTATATATGTAAAACTTTTTATAAGTGCTCAATATTTGTTTTTTTCTAATAAAGTATTATTTATTGTTATAAATAAATTATTAATTGTTAGTTTAAAGGTATAATTGATTTAAATAATCTTTGTAGATATTCAAAAATATTGAGTATAATGCTTGAAATTAATTGTGCCATTTATAGTCATTTTACATATCAACCATAGTTTTAACAGCAGTTTTTACCAAACACCATAAACAACTTCTACCATCTCACAGCATTTTTAAAAAATATTTAACAAACAACATACTGATTTTTACAGAAGTGAACACTTCTTCCCATAATATTTCTCCAACTAGAACCTTGTTGCCAAAGGGAGCCTCAGGCATACACAACCATCCTGCAACCGGGCATGCGGCTCATTTTGGATGAGTTGTGGCCCAACCAAAAAGCCCAAAGTTAGCTTTGTTATTCTATTTTCCAAGAAAACAAACAAATATCTTTTTTGGGTCCCTTTAGACGTATAGGCATTTCAAGTTTCAACACCTTCATCCTTCACGTTTAGGATGCATCAAATTTTTATCCTTACTGTTAAAATTTTCGCTAATAAAAATGTTCTTGATGAATGATGGCAAAAGATTAATGAGGTCATACGCAACCGAGTTTGCCTCAATGTACACCTGCTTGAAAGTAACCTCCCAAACATTGGATCTCAAGAGGCACTCAACTTCTCAACTAAAAATTATAAGTCAATAAATAGACTAGATCATAATCAAGATTTATAAAAAATATCGTGAGGTCCAAATATTTTATTTATTTTATTTTATTTTCATTTTTTTTAATGTCATGAAATAAGAAACGTGGTTTTCGGCTTTTTGCTCCCACAGTAAAAGGTTAAAATATTAATATTTAATGGAGTTTATTTTCGTTAATATTTTTATCACAGCAAAGGTTTAAAACGATAGACGAAACAATGTTAAGGATTAGAAAAAATAAAAACAAAACATTTGGGTTAAAATAATCCTTTTAATAAACGTAGAGAACTGCGCAGTGTATTTAATTTTTTTTATAATTTAAATAGTTTAACGAAATGATGAGTTAGATCGTTAGATACTACTCAAGAAGAAGCTCCTCTATTCTGCTTCTGAGCACTCGAAGAAAGACGAAGATAATGGGCGATAATTATTGGAGATTCGGCGAGCAACGGCAAGCGATGCCTCAATCTCTCCCTCCCCTCGTCGGAAAGCGCCCTCGCTCCGACTATGGTACTTCCTCGCCTTTGTTCATTTCATGTTTTCAGTTCTTTGCTTCTACGGGTTTCCTTTCTCTTCCTTTTGATATAGTCTTGAAATGCTCCAAATTTGTTTAGTTCCGTTGCTTCTCGTGCCCCGATCTCTGGATTTTGATTCCAGAACAGACATTATATATGTATAATCCTTGTCTTTGTACGTTTCACATTTTGTTCAATTGATTTACTTGTGTTGCTTTCTAACTTGAGATGACTTGAATTCCATGGATTTTGTTCATAAATGCCTCGTATGTTCTTTACTGACAAACTAGGATGTGGGTTTGCTGTCCCTTCTCTTCTGGTTAATAGATAGGTTCTATTTAGGGTTTCAACCAATTTTTTATCTTGCTTGTGACTACACGTATTAACGTAATTTCTTTTTCTGGTACCAAAATCTGAGTGCTTTGCGTCTCGATGTTATTCTGATAGTTTTCTTTTGTCACCTCTACTTTAAAATCAAATAGTAGCAGAAAACTTGTGGCTTTGATTAATTTCATTTCCTGGAAGCTAGCTTTTATATGATCCTCATGAATTGGTCTGTTATCCTCTTGTGGGCATAATGTAAGAAATGGAATGAATTGAAGGAAAACATAATATCTTTATTTTTTCTTTCAAGAAGTCTTATGTTTGATGATGGGCCTACTGACCACTGTATGTTTTCTTGTTTGTTTATCCTCCTAATGTTATAAATTTTGATTCCTGTATTTTTTGAAAGGAAGTTTCAGGGATTGTTTATTTTTGTAATCTATGCTTATGTAATACCAGTTGGGAATCTCAGGCTGTATCCCAATTATAAATTTGTTTTTATACACTATGATTTTTTCTTCTGTTATATATTGGATCTTTGTTTATGGATCCCCAAACATCTGTCATCCAAATATGCTTAAAAAGTATTTTTCATCTTTTTAGCAATTTGATTTCCTTCATGACTCATGCATGGCTAGTATATATCTTACTTTTTCAATAATGCATGTATATGTTCCTTTTCTCTCTCTTTTGTTGTCAGTGGCTTATGTTGGCATTACATGCTTGATCTTGTAGATCCCTCTAGTGGCTATGACCTAACAAATTATTATCCTCATGATGATGATAGAGGAGCCCTGCGAATAAGAGATTCAGACTCTATTGGAGCATCCTATGACCGTTACCTTCGCAGCATGGTACTTGTTTGTTCTTTGATGCTTTTAGACCTTCAGTTCAATTCCAGGTTTTATCATTCTCTTTAAATGATTATAACTGACTGTATTATCCAGCCAACTGCAGCTTATGGTGGGGGCCAGGCTGCGAGACCCATGAGTGGAGGAGGTCTATCTAGTCGAACTGATGATCCACGTACGGTAAGTATGGGGAGCATGGACCCAGGTGCTAGTGTGAAAGAAAGGACCCTACGTATGGGAACCGGAAGGCCTGAAGTTTCCCTTCCTCCTGATGCTAGCAGTACACTTTTTGTAGAAGGTCTACCTTCTGACTGTACGCGGCGAGAAGTGTCTCGTATCCTTCTATTTACTTCTTCGTTCATTCTTACTGTTGCTTATAGCTTTTTCCTTCTAGTTCTTTCCCTTTACATACTTTAATAGATATCTTTCGTCCTTTTGTTGGTTACAAAGAAGTTAGACTTGTGAGCAAGGAATCAAGACATGTAAGTTTGTATATCTATAAGTATGATACTATGATTATTACTTTTTGGTCTTTGAAGTGTGAATGTTTTGTAGAATATTTTCTGATGGATAACTCTCTAGAATTAATTAACATGTATTGATGGACTATTATGTGCAGCCTGGTGGAGATCCATTAATCCTCTGTTTCGTTGATTTTCTGAGTCCAGCCCATGCTGCCACTGCCATGGATGCCTTGCAAGGTCAGCCTGGGAACTTTCGTTCTTGTAAACAAACTTTCTAGGAGATTTACCTGTCAATTTTGTCTGCTTATCTGTACTTCCTTCCACATGCAACACATTTATGATAATCCTTTCATTTTTGCATTGCTTACTTAGTTGTAGTTAAGTCACAGTTGCTTTGGTGATTTAATGACCATGACAAAGCATAACTCTGTGAGGCATTTGGTGTTGAAAACTGGCATTGAAAGGTACATTCAGAGAAAAACTAAGTATACTGCACTTGAAATTAATTCATTATAGGTGAATTAGTGGGCCATCTTGTTAATCATATGGGTTATTAGCCGTCTTATTAAATTGGTCAATATAGCTGCTGCAATTTGATACACCTAGACTGCAAGGGCTACTTCCTACGTCTTTGCTTCGTTGAGTACTGATGGATTTCAATGGCTTCACAATCAGTAGCTCAGGTCCAGATTACTCTTCTCAGTTTTCATCTGCTTCAAAGCACATGGTAGGCAAAATTTTCTGATAGATTCACTGTACGCGTAGTTTGAAACAAGAGACTGGTGTCAATGGTGCTACTTGTTCTCAACCTAGGTGTGATGAAAGGTGACGATGAAACATCTTTATTTGCTATGGAGGTTAAAAAATTGAGGCAAACAATTGAACGTCTTATATGTGATGTATCTGCTAATGTCCTAATTCGCCGCCCAAAACGTCGTAAGTTGGAGTAGTATAAAATAGTCAAGCTCGATTTTTGCAGGTTATAATTTCGATGAGCATGACCGAGACTCGGTCCATTTAAGGTTGCAATTTGCTCGCTACCCTGGTGCGAGGTCAGGTGGCGGGCATCGGGGCAAGCGTTGAGTGATGCGATTTTGCAGGTGATTAATGCTTTCTTTTTTATCCGCTAGACTTCTTATTGTTCACACGTTTAGGTGCCGTCTAAGACGACTTGATTCATCAACGCTGACTTAAGCTAAATCATGGAACGACAATTCTCTGTAGGATTTGCGCAAAGTTGAAGTTATGGTAATGAGGGACGGTGCAACGACCTTGCAGTTTCGAGATTTGTGCAAATATCTGAATAGATGCTTATATTAGGAAAGACCTGAATCTTGTATTCCAATAATTACTGGGAAATCGCTCAGGACTTTGATAGAGTGCTTCCCTATTAGATGCGGGTTTTGTTTGCTTCAAACTTCTTAAGGCTGTCTCGACATGCGTTTGGAGTGTACTGATGAATGTGATTTTAGTTGACCAGAGTGAAGATTTACTTTGTAATACTACATCAAATAACAGTTAGCATTGCTGGTAATTACTGCCTTTAGCTTATCTGCAACTATTGAATCGTTAAGGAACACTTAGCCGCTTCTGATTGTACAAGTATCAATTTGGCTCAATTCGTTCATTGTTGTCAAGTATGCAAGTAGCTTGGAACCGTTGATTTCGTGCACTTTCATTCAGACAACACAATCATGAAAAACAGAAGCACCCAAACACATGCATTGCGTTTATTTTCATTGCTTTAACGAAAAAGGTTTTGGAAAAAACTATGCTGGTTTGGCGTGCAAATGCATGGGAAAGAAAAAAAGGAACTTGACTGATTGTTTCAAGACTTTGACCTTCTGACGTAACTTGTAGTATGTTGCATTCCGTTTCTGCCTTTTATGTCATGCATCCTTGACCCTAGATCGTAATATATTCACAGCTAATCAAAAGAAGTTTTGTGGAGCTGTGTTGTTTTGTCACTCTTGGAAACAATGTCATGATGGATATGTTATTTTTGTTATGTTGGTTGTTGAATCTTTGGTTGAAAGGACTATGAGCCCCATTGTTGCAGGAAGAATATGTTCATACTTCATACATTTCACGTGGTTGTCAATATGAATATATCTTTCGAGACTGTTTCGAACGATACACTGCCTGATTTTTGGTCTACTGTGGTCGTGTAAGTGCTAGTGTCGTGCAAATGGTTTTATGCCAAAACTGGTAACGGTGCGTGTTTACGTTTCTTGATGGAGTAGTCTTTTACAGAACCGCTGTTATTGTGAACTCCTTGAGCAGTGACTATGCGGTTAGAAATTTACGTATTTTTTAGGAGTAGGAAGATGCGATATGTTTTTGTAGTTTAGCTAGTTCTATTGTAATAATCAAGCAATTATTAATAATTTTTCCTATCCTTCATTGCTTCATCAGTTCTAACACTGAGCTCTTAGTATAGCATAGAAATTTAATGGAAATAATTGTGTTTTGACTCCCTTCTCCGATGGTCAATGCAAAGCATCAATTAATTTATAACTCTTTTTTCAGCTTGTGTTTGTGGTTGAGATGTGATCTGTTTGATGATCCGAAGGAATTAAGATATTTTGGAGTTTGGCTACTTTCTCTTACCCATATTTAGAGTTTTTGTAATTATTTTTGTGATTAATTTTTGTGTCTGACGCATATAGTTGAGCAAAAGCATGATAACTCGTATTCAATCAACTTCAAAGGAGTGAGATTCCAGAATGGTTAATTACCATCTCAAAATGTGTCAAAATGCTTATCCTTTCCGCCACAGACTCTCCTTTCACTACTACACCATATATCTTGACTATCCTTTCCACTACACCATATATCTTGACTATCCTTTCCACTACACCATATATATCTTGACTATCCTTTCCACTATCCTTTCCACTACACCATATATCTTGACTATCCTTTCCGCCACAGACTCTCCTTTCACTACTACACCATATATCTTGACTATCCGCCACACCACAGACTCTCCTTTCACACAAAAAACAATCCTGTACGTAGCTGAATCTCCTTTATGAGCACCAAAACGTTGGAGTTAATTTCTTCTTCTAATACTATGGAAACGAAAAAACATTTCTTGGATATCGGTTCCTCCTCCTCCCCTTTAAAGAGGAAAAAAGGATCAGGAGATCCTGATCTAGAAAATAGTAACTGTGATATTTATGATGTGTTCATCAGTTTTAGGGGGAAAGACACTCGCACCAATTTCACAAGCCATATCCATGCTGCCTTATCCAAAAAACAAATCAAAGCCTTCATCGACAACGAAAATCTGAGAACAGGACATGAAATATCGGACTCACTCCTCAAAGCAATTGAAACGTCAAAGCTTTATCTCGTCATCTTCTCCCCTGGCTATGGATCTTCTCGGTGGTGTTTGCTAGAACTTGAAAATATCCTCCTTTGCAGCAGACAACATGGGAGGACGGTGGTACCTGTGTTCTACAAGGTCGATCCATCTCATGTAAGAAACCAAACTGGAAGCTTCGGAGATGTCTTCGAGAGTAAACATGAAGGAAATGAGGAGAAAGAGAATGTGCTTAAGTGGAGAGCCGCCTTGAAGGAAGCAGCCAACCTAGTGGGGTTGCATCTAAATGACCACAAGTAATTAAGATTCTTCTCATTCCACACTTAATTACCTATTTTAATTATTCTTTCGTCGATTTTGAATTACAAATATATTTTAGTAATTGTTCGAACAAATTTGCTTTGTTAGGCTTGAATCCAAGTTCATTGATGAAATTGTTGAGGTTATTTTAAGCGAATTGAAACAAATGCTTCCCCTATCAATTCCTTCAAATGCTTTGGTAGGAGTCAGTCCACATATTGGAAAAATTGTATCTTTGTTGCGTATGGATTCTCCACAAGTTCGTAGTGTTGGAATATGGGGAATGGGTGGGATGGGGAAAACAACCATTGCAGAATCTGTGTTTCGTTGCATTCATAGACAATTTGATGGATACTATTTTTTTGGCCATGTTCGAGAAGAATTAACACGGTTTGGCAAAGTTGCTTTCTTGGACAAACTTGTTTCTAAAATCCTTGAAGGGGAGAATTCATCGTTTGGAATTAGCTTAAGGCTTCATTCTGAAAAACCAAGACTTGTGCAGAAAAAGGTCTTCATTGTTTTTGATGATGTCGATGATTTAACATCTCTACAATTACAAGAATTAGCTGAACACCATGAGTTATTTGGCATGGGAAGCAAAATCCTTATGACAAGTAGAGATAGACATGCTCTCTTGAAATTGAATGTTGATTACTTGTATGAGTTTGTGGGATTAAAGGATGAAGAAGCTCTAACACTCTTTAGTTTGAAGGCTTTCAAGAAAGAACGTCCTCCAGTAGAGTATTTGGAGTTATCTAGTCGAGTGGTGCATTATGCACGAGGCAATGCATTGGCTCTCACCGTTTTAGGCTTGGCGTTGTTTAAGAGGGACAAAGCATATTGGGATTGTGAATTGAAGAGAATTGAGAAATTCCCAAAGGAATCAATTATAGATCTATTAAGAATTAGTTACGACGGACTATCTCGTGAAGAAAAAAACATATTTCTTGATATTATTTGCTTTTTCAAAGGAGAGAATGCAGACCAAGTTGAGCATTTATTAAATTACTTCTATGGTCGTGTGCTTAGTATTAGAATCAATCTGGTTGACAAATCCCTCATAAGTATTTCTCAAGATAGAAAAATAGAGGTACATGATTTAGTGCAAGAAATGGGCTTTAAAATGGTAGATGAAGATGAAGTTGCTGATGATCCTGGAAAATACAAGAGATTGTACAATTCAGCGGATATCTATCGTGTATTGACGGATAAAAAGGTAAAAAATATATTTGTTTAAAAGTCATAATTTCCTTTCTCAATCTTGAATTTATTTTGATTAAAAAATTAACAAAATGAGGTTAACTCGTTTTTTCCTTGTTGATTATTAGGGTACTGAAACAATCCAGGGGATAAGATTAAACTTGAGCGAAGGAAAAAACATGAATTTTGAACCTGATGCCTTTTTCAAAATGGTTAATCTTCGATGGCTCAAAATCTATGGACAAAATGATCAAGATGTGTGCTTTTCGGAAATCCAAAGAATGATTAACTTTAAGTGGCTGATGAGAATCTTTGATAGAAATCAAAAAGTATTCTTTCCCCATCTGAGGTTTCTTTATTGGGAAGAATTTCCACTGAGATCTTTATCGTCAACATTTAATGTACAAAACCTTGTTAAACTTAGTCTACCGGGAAACAAGGTTGAACGACTATGGAGCGGAGTACAGGTACACATTTATATATATATGTCACTAATAGGAATTATTTTAAATTGTTGTTTCCATAATTTTGTTTCTTCAACAAATTTGGTGTTGGGATCATACTTGTTGTTTTGTTCTTGTAATCTTTTGGTGGTTATGGCAGGATGTTGTGAATTTAAAATGGATAGACCTTTCAAAATCACGATACTTGACAGAAATACCAGATATGTCGAAGGCAAAAAGTATGGAGCACATGAATTTTTTTATGTGCTGCAATTTAATAAGGCTTCATCCATCTGTTCAGCATCTTAACAACTTGGAAGTACTCAATGTCTCTTGTTGTTTTAACCTTTGCGAAGTTCCAAAGCTGGAATCCGAAGTTCTGAAGGTGTTCACTATATCATATTGCAATAAAATGAAAGAATTTCCGGAGATATGTGGCAATAGGTTGGAGCACTTGACTTTAACTGGCTCTAAGTTTCCTCATTTAGTTGGATTCCAATTTCTTTGTAATCTTTTTTTGATTGATTGCCCAAATATAACCAAATTTCCGGAGTTGCCGAGCAGTCTAAAATATTTGTCAATAAGGCGCACAGGCATCGAAGAGCTTCCCTCATCCCTACAGTTTCTCACTAGGCTTGAGCTTTTGATATTGTGGGGGAATAAAAAGTTGAGGAGTATATCGAGCAATATCTTTACATTGGAATCTTTGAAGATTGTTTCTATATACGGATGCGGCCTTATCAGTTTTATACCAGAGCTCCCGCAGTCTCTACAAGTTGAAACAATACCAGCAATCAACAACCATTCCCAGTTGCTCCTCTTCACTTTATTAGGTTGTCCTGAATTGGATCATGAGTTATTCAGGAATACCACGACACATGTCTTCTTCAAACTACAGGTACGATAATAAACAATTAAATATAAGTAATTATTTTTTGTGATTAATTCTTGTGTCTGACACGTATAGGTGGACAAGGACATGATAACTTGTATTCAAGGGAGTGAGATTCCAGAATGGTTCCCTCCTCAAAATGTGTGTGTGGGATCTTCAGTGACCCCTCAATTGCCTCCAAATCTGGATGACAATTGTTGCTTCACAGCATTTGCATTTTTGGTTGCGTTGGAATTCAACCCAACCTTCATTGGACAGAATCTGAGTCTCAACCTTACATTCAGAATCTATGACCATGATCTTCTGATTGCGGAAATGCAACGCCCTATTATGAACGAATATTTATCTTCAATACTTTCCTTGAGACCATCATCAGATCTTCTGGCTGCGGAAATAGAAACCTCTTTTATGGTTGAAGATTTATCTTCATTATTTTCCTTGAGACCAACAGATCTCGTTGTAATGCGTTCCTTTTCTCTTGACTCTGATAAGTGTCAAGTTATCCGTGAAATACTTTCTGGTAAATATTATTCTAACCCTAAGATTTCATTCCACTTTACCCTCTCAAATCCTAATTATGTGTTAAAAAAGTGTGGAATCTATCTTGAATTTTGATGAAAAATGATGTCTTAGTCCAATGGAGGAGGAATATGTTTGGCTTGAAAGAAATGTTGAAATGTTGTGATATGGTAGCTGTGACTATTAAACTTTTCTTAATAAAACCTTACTTAGTGATTTTTTTTATTGTTATCTTCATGAAAAATGAATTGGATCCATGATATATAAAACATGAAATTTCCAAGTTTCGTAATTATAATAAATAATGTAACTACTAGCAGTAGCATGGCATTAATGTTATTTTGTTAATTAATCAGTGAAAATTTAAATGTTTAAGTATATCCTAATGTGCTAAATGGTACTATATTCTTCATCTATAAAATTTGATGTTTACATGCCCTACTATAAACAGTAGAAGCTTGAATTACGGTTTAATACATTTTGGGATCCCCAAGGTTTGCCAAATATTTGTTCTAGTCCCAATATTTTTCTCCGTCTACCTATTTTAGCCCGCCGTGACAAAAACGTTCAATTTTTTATTATATTTTTGTCAGAATTCGGAATCGAGATCGAGATCGACGAAAGACTCCTTGACTTAGGATGAAAAGTTCTCGACCGGTTATTCAACCGATAGCGAATACATATGAGAGTGCACAGCAGTATGTTTGGTTTTAATCTCCAACATGCTGGAATCTGATCTGTTATCAGTGGGTCGAAACAACCGGAAAGGATTGGAAAGCAAAGATGAGAAGAAAAAGGAATGATGGGTTTTTTCCGAATTCACCAGAATTCGGAATCGAGATCGAGGTCGACGAAAGACTCCTTGACTTAGGATGAAAAGTTCTCGACCGGTTATTCAACCGATAGCGAATACATATGAGAGTGCACAGCAGTATGTTTGGTTTTAATCTCCAAAATGCTGGAATCTGATCTGTTATCAGTGGGTCGAAACAACCGGAAAGGATTGGAAAGCAAAGATGAGAAGAAAAAGGAATGATGGGTTTTTTTTGTGCGCATGTGAATGGGAAATGCTGACTGCTTCGCAATTGCTTGGATGTAAAAAGTTCTGTTGAAATTATATAGTATAAGCTCACCTTACTTTATTAATAAAAATACTCGTTCTATTTCTATAACCAAAAAAAGAAAAAAAGAAAAATAAATTGAGCAGCTTTTTTATTTCGTGAAATTAGCTTGCAGAAAATTGAACTCCTTAACATAATTTATAAGATTAAGAGAAATGAGACGAAATTACGTATAATTATGATGTGAGTGTTTATTGTGCCGTTTGGAATGACAAGTCATAGTTTACACTTACCACAATAGTGAAATCTATCATTTAAATTATATGGGATAGGAAAAAAAAAAGAACTCACCCCTTATGTGAATAAATGAGTATATTTAACATGACATTCCTAGAGTGGCTAGAAATTTCTCTGTACCACGTTTAGGATGAAAACAAAAGAAAGAACCCTAACACTTACCACAGCATCAATGACCTCCATTGGTATCTCATGAAGAATAAACCTGCACCGTAAAACCGATACTGTCCGGGTCATCAACACTGATAACAACGAAGTTCATGACTGATAGCGAATGCAGATAAAGTTTCATTAGAATAACTGGCAGAAAAGTGTCATTAGTACAGGCAGGAATTACAACAAGCAAAAGGGAAAGTAAAGTTTTCCCATTGTCATAATCTTATCTACCTGATACCATCCATATCTCCATCATCAACAACAGAAGACATACGAGAACAATAACCTCCTCGAGATTTAATTTATACAAAGCAACACAACTGTAAGGTCAACATGAAATCCTGAAGCCAATACCCAACAAGCCATGTTTAGCCTAATTACAAGATATAAAACACCCCACTCGAAAACGGTTAGTAAAATTATAGTAATCTAAACTGAAGTTTCAAATTGTGCAGAAAGTTCAAACCTTTGCCTCAGCCAGAGCCACCACTAAATCCTCCGGCTTATCTTTCCGTGTACTTTTTCTCATCAATATCAGCTGTACAAACAAGCAACAGAGACAACACACACAATTCTTTCAAAGAAAGGGAAAAAAACCCATTACTATACACATGACCTTAACAAGAATCAACAGATAAACTAAAAAAACAAAACTTTTACAGTACCAAAATTGAGACCTAATATCCCATCACATGTTCAAAAATATCAAATGTTAGCCCAGCTTTAACGAATTTCAAAAACACAAGTGCTGTTACAACATTCTTGGTTGAAATTTAGAAGCTGAAGAGAAACATTATTCTCATTTTTCTGCCACTGAACAATAACAGAACCTGAGTAAAGAAGAAGTCATGAAAACAATCCTGAATTCCCAGAATAACGGGCTCTGTTACTTCAAAACTCAACTATCCAAACTCATCATACATAAAATTTCTGCAACTCGGGCACATAGATTCTTCCAAACAAGAAGCAAACAGAAACACTCCATTACTTTGTTTTTTTCCCTGGCTTCAACTTAATCTTTTCATCAAGGTACAATATCCCCTTCCCTTTATAAACTTCAGGAGGCTTGCAACTCCTGACGGCGGCTGCAAACTGATGCACCCTTTGCTTGTCTAATCCAGTGCAGCAAACCACATTGTTCTTGAAGCAAAAAACACGCACCGCGGGAGGAACAGTGAGCTCAACTTCATGACTGTATCCCAATTTCATAAACAAAAGCCGCCCTTCGGCCTCTGCTCTAGCCTTGTAACCAACCCCCACTATCTTCAAAAACTTAAAGAACTTGGCTTCCATCGCAGTTACTAATCAAAGCCCTTGACCTAAGTGAAAAAAAGGCAAACAAGGTGCGCACTCACGTCACTTAATCATTTCATCAAACATGTAGTATGCAACAAAACAGTATAGACAAGTCACTATTTATAGGGTTCGACATGTGTTTGAGGAGAAAACGCAGCTTAATCATTACTATTATTTTTCTAAAAATTGAGGGAAACAAACGTGAAAGAAAAGAACGTTCAATAAATCAACTGCAAATTCTTATCTAGAGCTACCTTTCTCCCATTTTATCAACAATATCAAACTTGTTTAATTTTATTTTTTTCCAGCAAAAGTACTCTGCTTTTCACTTTCAATCATAGACCAATCATTCAAAAGAGAAGTAGAGAACCGTAGAAATGAGTAACCAACTTACCAGGTGGTGGTCGATTCACGACGACTGAGACGGGGACGGTATCAAGATTTCTGGTTGTTGCATCAGCTGAGAGGAATCAAGGAGCAGAGAAGATGACAACCAAATGAGAGAAGTCGAGAACGATGAGTTTGAGTTTGAAGCCCATGTCACATAAAGTTGGGCCCGTTCTTCATTAAAAAATTGAGCCCATGATGCTGAGTCCAAGAAATTCCCGATTTTTTTAAATGTTACGTATTTTTTTATTAGATAAATTTAAATTTTTTGGATTTAACTATTAAATTGAATTAATTTATATAATTTATATAATTTAATTATTTAATTTAAATTGAGCCCAATATGATTATTGAATTTCAATTATATGAAAATTCACACAACTTTATATAAAAGTATTCACAAGTGCCTTATTTTGTTCATAAATATTCTTTCGGTAACGTTCGTAGATGCATAGTCCTCGAGTGTCCTTTCAACTGAGATTAATCTCGTTCAAGCTCTATCATATTTTAGTTTTTTCATTCTCAAAATTCGAATTCAAAACTCTAATTCTTACTCGATTTTAAATAGGCAAGTCTTTTACCATTTAAGCACATTTAAGCACAATCAAAATCAATGTAAACGGAGTATCTTTTGAGGGCTCATATTTGACCATAACCAACATATAACCAATGTTGGAAGACAAGCCCAAAATTCCAAATTTTATTGCAACTTTTGGCGTAAAGGAATGCCTCAATATATAATCCCAACAGATCCAATTGGGCACAAGATCTATACGTTTTGGAACTAGAAAGGAAAACAGAAAAAAACAATCTAATCTGGTTCACATTACACTAGCAAAGATTCCCACACGAATGCACAGTGGATCGATAACGATAATGGTGGTCACATTACATTACATGAGCACAATCACCTGGTTCACATATCAGCACTGCCAATTCTGGGTTCATTAGACTTGCCAGTTCTGGCTGAGCCTTCAAATATTCTTCCCTAACGAAAGTAGCGGCTTCCAAAGCAAACTCGGAACCCACAAATGCAAGACAACATCCTCTGAATCCTGCACCACTGAATCTTGCTCCATATACGCCAGGCGCCTTCAGAAGGATCTCGTACAGTTTTATCAATGGCTCACAACCTATCAACCACACATCAAAGACAATCAAGCCAATCCATAAATACTAACTGGATCAAATCTTTTAAACCAAAGATACTTCTGCATCAAATTTAACGAAGAGGATTATGAATCTCAGATCAAAACATCGAAGACCTTGGAAACCATGCAAGTTGGTAGAAACTTTGAATAGAAATCTGGGAAAGAAACATCATCCTGTACTAACAGCCTAAAAGAAAGCATCATAGCCGGGTTTAATATCTGAACAGCATAGGCAGTACAGAAAGTAACTTCTTGTTGAACCAGTTTTAGAAAGTTCAGTAAGAACATAAATCATTTGTCCTATCAATTTTTTTGAGCTCATCAGCTCCTACAGATTCATGTACAGATAAACCAAATTGTTTTTTGCCTTTTCTTTTCCTTAGGTGTTTGTTGGAAAGAAAAGTGGTAGCTCTGAAAACAACAGATAAGTGGAATTCATAGGGTCATACCACATTCATAGTTCTGAATAGAACTTAAACCAGATGCAGATATGAGCTTCCCAAACTCTTCCATGTTCCCAGAAGCCCATGAGTCGAGCCCTGAAATATCCGTTACTTAAATGTTAACCAAGCATAAGTAAATGTCAATGAATATCATAGAATAGAAGAGTTTTCTAAATAATTGTCAAAGCTAATAAAGTACTACCTTTGAGAACCCGCGAATTTTCTGAGAAATAATGTTCTGCTCTCTTT
Organism: Viola odorata; assembly: GCA_963691705.1. Lineage (NCBI taxonomy): Eukaryota > Viridiplantae > Streptophyta > Magnoliopsida > Malpighiales > Violaceae > Viola > Viola odorata. Next base: position 59,725,056 of record OY829542.1, read on the forward strand.
GCAAGAGTCGGTTCAAGTATGCCCTGCAGATACAGAAAAGCAAAAATCATAAACAAACTGAAAAATAAATTATTCAACAATTTGCATCAACAGCTGGTCTCCTAGCTTTATATTTACATGAACTGTGTAATGTCGTCAAACTGACCATTATGACCCATTCAATAAATGCGATAAAATGCAATTTATTTGAGTAATTAAAATTTTATGCTTTGATAATCTCAAGTCTTCCACATATTCCAAGCATAACTAAGGATTTTAGAATTTTTGGTTTAATTAAACTAGCATCTATTATTTGCATCTCACAAAATTCACAAACATGAATGCTTCCAATCCAAACCACATTTTGCAAAAGGCAATTGTCCTTCTTAACGCTTCAGCAACAAGAAAATCCATAGGCCCATCTATTAGTAGGCAGCATTGCATTTAGGTGTTCTCACTTGTTACACAAATTCTTCAGTTAAACTTGTTGCATCTCCACTCACAATTTAGTGACCACAAGAATTGAATATAAGCCCAACTAAGGCCAGGCTGAGTTTTAGACTTTAACTTCCACCTCTACACAAACGCTAGATCATATCTTCTATTCAAATTTTAAAAAATAAAATGGAGGTTATAGTTGTAAGTAAACTTTCTTCTTTTGCTTTTCATGGGTTAATGAAAAAAATTCAATTACACTCTAGTTCTGCCATTTCTACAATATTGCTAGGTCAACTTAATCCAACTGTTTCAATACTTCAATTCAGGAAATCTCTCATCTGAACAAAATGTTTGGCAACCTCTTTCAAGTCTATAACGGAGAGCAGGGAACATGTTCAGAAGAAAATAGACAGGAGTAACTGCAAAGGCATGATCGAAAGTAAGAGCATTAAAAAAGCACTATAACAGTTGCATTAAGTCTAGTTTTTTGGGTTGCACTTAAAAATCTCTTTTGGTGCTTCTATTGGGCATGCTTTTTCCTATCTATCATCACACAGAGAAGATTTACCCTAAAATTAGATGAACTTACTGGGAAGCATTACAAAACAACAAACAAAAAGAAACACCTAGATATTCAAGAACATAATATTCAAAAGAAGGATAAAAGAGACCACAACAGTTAGAGAAAAGACTCTGGTTACCTTGTAAGTTTCATAAACCTCTGGTCCAACTGTCACAACATAATGGAAGTGGGGAAAGGAGAGGAGAAAGTCAATAAAAAGGTGTTATCCAGACTAGAAAAGAAAAGTCAAGTCCAGATACTGACCATTGCATAGAAGAGGCTCCAATCCGTCTCTTCCAGAGGCCCTGTGCATAAGATCTAAAGAGGTTAAAACAGCCATTACTATAAAGCAAAATACAAGTTGCATGTACTTATAAACACTAATACAAATTTCAACTAATTATATCAAAGACAAATGACGTTATGTTCTATAAAATTTAGGGGGGAAATGGCAAGCAGAAGACTGGGGATCAATTAGGAGCCAACCTACTTAAAGGTTCCTTATTTGTTGGCATCCAATGACACTATACTAATAACCGACAAATGTACTTACTGAATAAAAGACAAAACAAATAATAAAGAAAGAAGAAAAGAAAAGAAATTAAGTAAGAGATACAAAACAATCAAAGGGAAGGAGAATGTGAAGAGAAATAGAAGAAAAACTCTCAAGACTTGGACAAAATACTTGTGTAGAGGAACTAAAATTAGCCACCAAATTCACTGAACAAGAAAGGTGACTTAGCCTCGGTAGGATAGTTGTATGGAAGACACCCCTGATTGCTAAAAAACAAAATGACAACTTCTAAATAAGGAATTTTGCTCTAGCTGTAAAGAAATGTGTGAATTTTCATCCATGAAGAGTGTCAAGTAAAACCATTGGGTTATCCTTGAGCTTTCTTACACTCAAGTGAAACTTGGTCTATAAATGCTTGGGACCATAGCATACATTATATTCCCAAGCAGTGGGATATCCTTGAACTCATTTACCTTTTCAATTGAGCTGAAAATAAAGAATTACAAGAAAAGGTATCATAGACTTGTACTAACCATAGAGGTGCAAAGAACTAGAGTTCCTATTTATGAGAACACCTAGATTCCAAGCCTGAAAGCGCACACATTGCAGGATTACTGTGACAAACCCTAAGAAGAGAAGGCTAAGTTATTTAAGAACAAGATACCAATAAAGTAACAGTTAGACCTAAAGTGTTCTCTAGAAAATGTGGAATTATAGAAATGCACTAAACCTTGAATGAGAAGGAAATTAAAACACCAAAAATAATATTTTTGCTCTCCACATCATTTTTACAAGAAGTTTCATAAGCATCTTAAGCACAATAAATTCTTAGCAACCATAAAAGATAAATTAGCAATGTAATTCAATAGCTGGTAAGAAAACACCATACTTGAGAAGAACTCTAGCAGCCTCTTGGCACTCTCCAACTCGAAGGTTATATCCAGGGCTGTTAGTCAATGCACTCCTCAAGCCTGAGAATGCTAATAATATCTTGTACGATGATTGCAAGTGACTTTGTTGTGTCTTTGGCAGCTTGGCTGATGGTATAAGCTTGTGTTCTTTAGTCTATAAAAGCAAAACAGGATAGATGAGGCAAAAAAGAAAGGAAACCAATGTATACTTACATAAAATAATAATAATAATATTAAATAAAAGCACAATGGAAAAAAAATTAATAAAGAACTTAATTTAAATATTTGAGACAACTACGTAATTAAAAGAAAGGATTAAAAAAACTAGATCCAACTCCAAGTCAGTAACATGACAAGGAAAGAAGTCAATGCATTGGCAATTAATTTTGCAAGGATATTAGCTTAATGTCAAAAACTTTATGGATCTTAACTTCCTTATGAACTGACTGCATTCAGATTCACATTCAATGACAGGCTTATCCACTCTACTACTTCTGCCACTTCAACAACTTGTCTAGACAGGTTTCAGATGACTTTCATGTATTTCCAGGGTGATGAACCCTGATGAAGCAGGAGTGTCCCAAGCTTGAGACTGCTATGTAGTCTGTCCTTTCAGTGTTTATGCATCATCAGTTTATCACATAAAGAAAAAGAGAAAAAAAAACTTGTGTGGACTTCAAATTATCTAATAGTACTTTCTCACAGATGACCTTTAGAAACTCCAGCATCCTCAAACCTTAAAGTTCTCAAGTTTGAGCTGACTATCATGTAAACTTTATACTGTAGGAAATATAATTTGATCGGTGAACAAACCCCACCATACCATCAACAATACTGCAGCAGCCACATTCCAAAGTTTTAAGAATTATGGTTGAAATAGGAAAATAGGACTCAGTTCTAATCTAGAGCATCACCACTACCAAACACTTTTGTAAGGGTGACATGAACTCAAGAAATTGCGTGATCCCGAAGTTAGAACAAGATTATAACCTATATTATAATTGAACATTAAAATAGAAACTTATATTAAATCCAAAAACATTTAGGCTTTATACTTAAAAATACGTGATACAGGTATGAGCATCCAACCATTACCTTGCAGTTCATGCACGTCAGACAACCAAATTGTGAAAGCAATATTGCTGATTGGTCCAATATACCATTTCTCAGACCCAAATATTCATTTTCAATCAGCCTACAAAAGCAGATAGTAAGCAAGGTAAAGGCGCAATTATCCTTTGAAGGAGAGAGAGGAGAAGAATGAGAGGAGAACAAAAGAAAGAGGGAATAAGACAAACTGACCAATAGAAGAAATTTCATCATAGTTTTCTATTTTAAGTAAAAAGAAAAGTTCATAGAACGAATTTCAAGTCGACCATCCATCTTTCTCGTAATTTCTGTTGGCAATCACTTTGGGTGTTAAATCATCCATTTTAACTTGTAACATGCTTATTGTTAGCAAAAGGGTACTCAAAACCTTTCTCTTTTTTCTCGTTTTCTGGTGCATGTACGTGTTTGTAGTATCCTATCAGTTTGACACAATTCGCGCGCACACCCACACGCGCACGAAATCTTTGACAGTGGAGAACTCATAAGCAGTTTTTTTACCTCTTTTTCAGAAGAGAAAAGAATTGATCTTTGATTTTTTTCAACACTTACAAATTACTGTGAACAAAAAATGTGTTGGCTAAAATATTTTTTCCAAGTACATATTTACAAGAAATTTCTTTACTAACTAACCGCCAAAGTTGTGGCTTGCACAAACCAATGGACATACATTTTAGAAAAAACATAAAGCCTGTTTACAGTAAAATATAATAAAGTAAAGAAGTATTAAAACCATCAGAGAAGAAAATAAAATTTAGATAAAATTATTAAAAAAAATCATCAAGCCAGGAAATAAGGGCAAAAGATTTTTACTTCAACTAGTTAATTATCTGCCTATCAAAAAAAACTTGTTAATTATCTTAATCAACCGAACTCATTCCAGGAAACCTTGATTTTTCTAAAATTATGCTTGCACGTCACCGCAATATAGTAAGTAGGCGCGACATCAAGACGAGGATCATTTTTTTGTTACAAAGAATTGAACCCAATTTTAAGATCCCTTATTCCTCCTCAGTAGCCCAATCACAATGGATTAAAGCGACAAGCATATAATCAATCAAGAAGTAGAAAATATTTGAGAAATATACCGATCATATTCAATATTTTGTGTAGGAGACACGATTAGGTTATTCACGCTCTCGTAGGCCAATAGGTAAGCTACTCCAACCTGTAAAGTATAGATAAATATCATACACAAGAAAAAAGAAACCTCTTAGTGAAATAACTGAAGGTTAAAAAATTGGCGTTGGGTACAAAAACCAGCAAGTCTATTGATACATGACCACAATCAAAGGTAATTTAACATCTCAAAAGATCTACTTTATTATTGTGGTTGTAAGAAAAAATCACACTTACAGCAGCTGAAGAGCTCAGTCCTGAACTATCAAGACCTTCAGAACCACAAATGTATCCTAAGATGCCCTGCAAAAATTCCAGCAATCAATTGCTGATTCAACCATTTCTAGAATTTGTAAGACATTATACAAGGCAAGCTAAAATCATTGGGAAAGAAAAGAGAATAAATCCAAAATAAGTAACAGCACAACTTTTACGAAAATGTTAAAATAAACACGCTAAAAAAATGTCAACCAGTAAAACATCTAAAACCGCAGGCACCTTAAACATAATAATTCTGTATGTCCCAGAAACAAATTGCAATCTTTATAACAAGGCAAAAATCTTAACTGTAGAAAGTGTGGTTCTCCAAAATATTGTGTGTTCAAGGACTAGTATTTTCAGATATTTCTGTTATCTAACATTATACTGTCCCCTTCTCTCTTTTTTTCACCCCTCCCCTTTCATCAAGTCTCCAGCATTTAACTTTAAAACATGTGGCTTTCCCAAAATTGAGTGCTTAACGATAGGACTTTTCATATCTTAGACAGCAATTTTGCTGTTCCCATTTTTTACTTTTAGTTCTTTAAATAAGTTGGAAGAAAAACTTTATGCCTTCAGTTTCAGCTAGTTAAGAGGATTCCAAAATGAAGGCTCCTAGGAACTTTTTCTTTGAAATCAATAGGTTAAAAATACAGAAGCAATAGGTTAAAAACAGGAAGAAGAAAAGGACATATTCAGGTCTACTCATAGCAATGATAGAAATAGGGGGGGAATGAAAGCCAAGTGAGGTGTATCAAAGGTGAGGGTCAGAAGATTTAGGTTAAGGACAAGGAGATTAGAAGCTCTTTTAGCAAAAAGAACATATTAATGGCCATGTTCTAATCATCACCATCCAGAGGAAAGATTTGGATCAATATCAGTCTCTTAGAAGCTTTCAAACACACCTCTATATCTTCTTTGTGATATTTAAATTCAACAATGCACTAATTCCTTCTAAATATCCCTCATTAATAATGTTGTTTTGTGGATCACAAGGCTATTCTACATCAGTGAAAGTATTGAAGAAACATAACTGTCGTGGAACAGCTCTGTAAATGGGGTATTGCTAGTATGTTAATTGGAAATTAAGGTCAGGTTGATTTTGTCTTTCCTATAGATGGGTTTAAGGGTTGAAATCCAGGTTGACTGAGAAGAGTAGTTGTAAATTTTGATGAGTAATGCAAGAAGCGAAAAACCAAACCTTTACAACTGAGATTCATGTAGGAGTGACAGTTAGTATTCGTCGCATCAAAATCTCAAGCAGATTGCTACACATTCTATGTAAATTACTGATTTTATTGACTGAATGCAATTAGATTGCTATAGTATGCACCATAGTTTCAAATATGGCATTGGCTGGTATTTGGTGCTATTATTATTAAACTGTTGACTGTTGCAGACATTGCACAACGGTACTGGCCATCACCATTGTGAATCGTTAGCATACTATAATAAAAAATTTCAAACAACAATGGATGAAGGTGGCATTCTTTATGACCTTTTATCTTCAGAAAACCTACTTATAATCCTGTATAAAATAGGTTTCTATTCAATCCCAGTGCGCAAAGGTATACCAGTATTCGTCCTGAAAGCAAATGAATTACTAATAACAGGACATTTCAATATTGAAAGGCATTAAACCATTGTATACAAATCCTTTTTGCAACCATAGATGCTACAAGGATTTACGCTACTTTACAAGAAACTATAAAAAAAGATACACACTTAACTTAATACAAAGATCCCTTATTAGCGTTTCCTCAAAAGTAATAAAACAAAAATATGATGAAGACTATTACCCTAAGTTGTTATCAGTTTGGAATTGCAAGTATAGACCTGACTTATAAAATCAGTAAAAAACTTGACTGGAAATAAAATATGCAGCTTTACATTGTAAGAACTAAAATGGATACTAATTCTTACACCCTATTCAAAACTCCTCAGCAATTAGCTTGTTTTTGTCCATATGCCAAATCAAGGCTCAATAACAAGCTCTAAGAGTGCTTCCTAAACACTTTTAGATATTGTTCCCAGCCCCAAATCAACCTGTGTACTTCATGAGATTTTTTAACATTCCATAGCAATGTGAATGCACAAGTGCCCTTTATTACCTATGAAGGTGGTATAACATTACCAACAAGTATCCATGACAGTGGTAAGCAATTATACCCATAAGTTATTTTTGATTCCCTGACAACCTCACTGGAAATTGACACCTGTTTTAAAGAACAAAGGGTAATATCCTAACCTGAGTAATAGAGTTCCCCCTACTTTGCAACGCATAGACAGCTCCTCTAGCAAAGTTTCCCCAATCACATTCTTCTTGCTCTTTGGGGGGACAGGTACCATGGTTCTCGGTTTTACTGATTGGTCGTTGTACATCATTGACACTGTCAAACCAAAGGCAGAGTAGATATTCTCTCAGTAAAAAGTATGCTACAGAGAGCAATGTAAGTCAAGTAAAAGTCTATTTTTCTTATGAGTTGCACATTTACAACTATTTGGATGATCATAATAAAAATTCCAATGTCCATGACAAAAATAGATGGCATATGACAGCCTGTTGTTTTAGAATATAAATTGGAAAAAATCATCACATGGTTTGGTTAACTAAGGATACATGAACCTTTACGTTTTAAAAAATTAAACACGATGTACATGTCTTGCTAGGATTTAGATTTGACAGTTAGGACATATTACAAATAGGAATAACAGTTAATTGTATTCTCTCTTTTTTTGTGGCAGTTAACAGATATCAAGGAAAAAAGAAGTTTGACAGTTTAGAATGAAGGGGCAGAAGTACCTAACTGCTCTCTTCTATTCTATCACAGTCTTCTCTTAAACTTTATTCCAGTGGTTACACTCAAGCAAACACAAATAGCTTTCTGTTTGCAGTTGCCATTACGTCACAATATGTTCAAGTTTAAACCGTATGTAATCGATACAAACAGCACAAAAGAATTCACAAGTGCATTTATTTGTCTTAATTTCTGCAGTTTCATGATAGACTTACCTGATACTGATCAACAATGAGAATATGCAATGAAGAGAAAAATTCTTACATTTCAACATAATTTCCATCAAAAGAATTTTTTCACGACACTCCACAAGGAATTGAAATGTAAAATACTACAGAGTCGGGAGGTGCTTTTTTTATTGAGTCTGACAGATTGGATAAAAAGAATGTTTGAATCAACTCTAGGGACAAAAAAAATGATCAAGATGCTAGAGGAGCAATTACTGTTATAGAGGGAGAAGTCATAGACACTATGCCCACACATCCACCATAAGTCTTTCCCTTTCCGGACTTCATCCATAATTAGCTGGTCTCAACTCTAGTGGCTAGCAAAGACTTCGGATGCTCTCTAACAATTGAAATCGCATTGTACATCTAATTGTCCTAAGAAAACATGACTGTCTTACTACTAAATTACAAAAACATCTCTTGGTATTTTTGAGAACAGTTATACTCATGCATGTCATAGAAGCACATAGCAATACATGGCCCTCACTGAATGTATCATCAAATACTCTCTCTCTCTATCCTCACCGTCTTCCTAATCCCCTCCAACCTTAACAATAAAGAAATGCATCTCCTTCCATATATGCCTTTTCTTTTATATGTCATCATAACATCGGCATCCTCATAACCAGCCACATGCATCCACCCACTAGGATACCCACTTCTTCTCTCATACCTACTAAATTCTCTCTCGTAATGATCATGTTAGGTGATCACAACACCACCTCAACCTCATTCCCCTAGGAGACCCACAACCACAAACACATAGGAGCACGCATGTATTCAGTTGAAATATTTGATTATATAATGTAAGCATGGGAAAATGTGAATGAATTTTCAGAATGACAGATGTACCTGAACCTAACTTCTCCTTTAAACTGTCCTGAACGGATTACAACCTACAAAAAGCATTTTATGTCCTTAATAAAAATATCAAATTAAAAGGAATAATCAATGCAATGAAAACTGCAGAGTCAAGCTATCAAATTGCATTTAGCTGCTTCCTAAGTTCAATAAAATATTGGTGAAACGCAACTCTTCTAATTTTAATTGCTGGTAAGAAGTTGCAATACAAAGAAATGGCAAAAGAGAACACCACCTCTGATAAACGATAAGTTTTTACCAAATTGTTTTAGTTATTGGAAAACGATACAAGAGAGATTCCAAAAAAGACTCAACACATTCTTGCAGAAACAGTGGCATCTCAGATAACTAAACGATAGGTTTTGCAGAAACAAATAACCAAAAGGAGACGACAACGGAAATTGCAAGATGAGGAATATAAATACAGGCTAGACCACTTAAGTAGCACATGGATGTTATTTCTTTTATTTTTCTTGTCTTCAAAAAAATTGTAATATAACAGTGATTAGGAATCTTGAAAAACTATAAAATAAAAAAGAAATGTGCTAGAATCTTGTGTTTTATTCCTAGTTAGAAGAGAAGAACTAAGGAGGATTCAGGAATCTAATTCAAATAGAGGGACTGAGATACAAGCACCGTGCCATCACAACAAGCATATTTTTGGAACAATAAAGCCAAAAGGCTACTGGAAATTCACCTTATCGTCACCGGAAGGAATAAAGGCCAAAAGTATTCCTCTATTAATGGTCATGGCTGAAACAGTTCCACCCTACAAGCATTTAATTCAATTAAAATGGAGCAACACCAAACAACACCAGCAAACTCCTCAGTTCAACAAAGATAAGTACATAAATTCAAAATGGCAGAGCTAGAACCTGATGATCAATGTGAGCACCCAGCGGACAAATCCGATAAGGAGAGACAACAACTCGAGCATCTTCAGGTCCCTTCCTGCCTCCACTCATTGTACAAACTACGCTCCTCAGTTCATTTACCTGGAAAAAGAAACAAAGGGATTCAAAACAAATATGCCAAAATCCCCTTTCCTACCCACCAGAATCCAAACACAATTTCAGCATTATCAAGCATTCAGAGACACATTACCTCCGCTTCACTCGGCCATGAGACGCCACCCATTCTCTTCCAAATCTATGGTTTCTTTATCTCCGGCGAACCCAGAAACGGAAACTAATGATTAAATAGAGCTTGGAAGTTGAAGGTTCGTGGTGACAAGGGCAACACTGCAAAATTGCAAATGTGATGTGACTCGCCAACTTTTTCGATCAAAAATGAAATGAAACCCCGAAAAGAAAAAAAGTGAATTGTCCTTGTCAATTAACTGCCGATTGCCTGCCGGCCAAGGCTTCAGTTTTACAGCACTTTGGAAAAACAACAATGGAAGAAGAAATTGCTCTCATTGCACACATTGACACAACAAAAGTAAAGCTTACTCCTTTATTAATAATTATTGTTTTTTTTTTTTGGAAAGAATTATTAATAATTATTGTTAGATGCTTTCTTACTTAAGAAAAAGGATAAAGAGTTACAAATAATTAAAAGAAAAAATTATATAATTACTGTGATTGAATTAGGCTCTGTTTGGCGTTCCAGTTCAGGCTGGAAATGGTCAATGGGAAAATGTTCAGTGGGGAAACGACATCTGGGAAACGGAGTGTGTTGTTTGGTAACAAAATTGTAAAAGTTCAGTGGGATACCTGAGGTGTTTGGTAAAACAGTTTTCCAAAACTATGGTTTGGATGTAAAATGACCATAAAGGGCATAATTCATTTTAAGTGTTATAATTAACTTTTTTATTATCTTTATATTTTTTTAATCATTTTATTTATAATCTAACATCTAATAATATTTATCTATATACCATAAATAAATTAAACTTATTTAAATCATAAATAAAGTAAAATTTATTAATACCATAAAATTAAAAATTTGAGTACTTTAAAATTGCATAGTTGACTACTCTTAATTTTTCTAAACATTAGTTCATTAATTGATGCCAAACAATTCTGATAAAAGAAGTTGATAAAAAATATTCAATCGTAATAATAGATCGTATAAGTTCTAGCATCAAGAACTAATGTTTGGTAAAAGTAAATGCATAAAAATCATATCAACCCTACGAAAGAATTGTGCTGCAATTAAAAAGTGAAATCCACCATAGTAACAACAAAAAATCGACCCTCGTCTGTGATAAACGGCCTAGAGGGGGGGTGAATAGCCGATTTAAATTTCTACACAAGATAAGAGAAGAATAGCAAACACACGATGTATAGTGGTTCCAATTCACAACCGAATTGTACTCCACTACCTAAGAGTTCCCCCCTTAGGATTTTTGAATGCAAACCTTTGCTATTCCTTGAGCTTTTCTTGGTTCAGCTCTCAACCTTACAACTTATGGTTTTTCCGGGCTCAACCACAACCTAACAAGTAGTTTTCAAGGGCTCAACTACAACCTATGGTTTTTCCTGGGCTCAACCACAAACCTAAGTTCTCTTTCAATGGGATGAGAACACTACCCTTTACCCAAAAGTGTTAGGTACACTTTTCAAACCTTAACAGAGAATTTGTATAAATTTGCAACAAACAAATTGGTGTACAATATATAAATATATGAGCACAATCAACACCAATTTAAATGAACAATTTACCTCAAGAATAAACCTGAAAACAAGCTTGACAAAGTGACGCAAGAAGATATGAAATCGTTGAATATGCTTGCGTTTGTAAAATCTGATTTGTGTAAGCTTGTAAAATGTGATTTTTGTGTATAGAGGTTTCTTGAGGTTAATCTCTTGTTTTAATCTGTTCTTATTCTTTCTTGTTATGTTCTAACTCATCTAAGATGAGTATATATAGTGTAGAGACAAGAGAGGCACGGACAAAAGAGTATGGAGACAAAAATGACCGTTTTTAGTGGACAAAATAGCTGTTGGAGCTTGTCTGGTGCTTATCGTGATCACAGTTAGGTCTTACCGTGATCACGTTAAGCCCTTACCGTGAGCTACTGATTGATGGATTATTTTGGTCGTTTTACTATCTCTTTTCCTAGTAATTGAGATGGTAAATATGCTACTTTGAGCCTATTTGCTTCCTTTCTTATGATTCAGCCTTTGGAGCATCAATGTGAAGGAAAGGAGTGAAAAGCTTGAAGAATAGAGCTGTAATCAATCATATGGTGTTGAAGTTCCATTTTCGGCCTTGCTGCTTTGAAGTTGGTATGTTCGTCTCAAGGCCACTCCTCTATTTTGCCGAGATCAGCTCTCCTCTAGGCCTCGACAAGAAGCGACCCTCCGGAAGGCCAGCTGGATCTGCACTTTCCATGAATCCGCGTGCCGGATTTATTTAATCTCTAGTGCATTTCCTGTCTTCTTGGGATACATTATTTGCAGACACTAGACTTCTTGGGCCCCTATATGTTATTCTCATGTGCTTGAAGACATTTTGGAAGAATGAATCAACATTCTTCTTGATAAAATGAAGAATATTCCCACTCATGTACAAGCACTTAGAGGACAAGCTCTTGGGAGCTTGTGAGCTGGCGTGGACTGTCCTTGGAGAGGAGTTGGCGGGCAAATGAAGGACCAATTTAAAGTAGCAAGATTCAGTTTGTAAGGGGGACGGATTGCATTCGGACAATCAAGAACAGTAGGGAGAAAAATCAGCATTTACCAACCTTTTCCAGAAATTCCAGCACTCTTTGTAATTTCGGATTTGAACTTCTTTTGTTTTATTTTGATTATGTGTTGTAACTAAACTCCAAGTTCCTGGTAGGGATCAAGAGATTGGCTGGTATGTTGATTGTGAGACTTGTTTAAGCTTCATAGAAATGAATTTCATATTCCAAACCTTCTTGTTTTAATTTTAAACTTGTCTTCATTAATTTTTGAGCTTGATCACCTTGAATTTAATTCGGGCAAGTGTAGTCAGTTCTCTTGTGATTACATCACTCTTGGAGAACGTTTGTAGACAAATCAGCAGGGCATGAGGGGTATTTTCTTGGTCTAAGCTGATAGAAGGAATTGAATTAGGCGGTCATCCCATCCCGAGGCCTTGAGAAGGGCCGACCTAGGTGACAGCTGGGTCAAGTGCCAGACTAGACCAGACTCGTGGATGATGAAAGTATTCCCTTGTCTAGAAGAGGGACCTCACTGTCTTTAATCAATCTCTCAAGTGCTTCCATAAGTATTCTGATTCCTTTGTAGAAGGCTCTGCATAGCCAAGGCAAAGTGGCGGATTAGAATCTTAGGATGAACTTAGGAAGATTAGGGTATTTAAAATGAAGTGATTCTTTTAAATACTTTTGTAGCAGGTTGGGAATCTAGTGTGAGCTGGTTCCACAACTTCTTCTATGAAAACCATTTCGAAAATGTATTTTGTCAATGATCAACAACTTACCAATGCCATCTCGCAATGATCTCTACCCGGAATATTTTCTCCCCTGTAATTCTCTCTATTTTAAAGCTGTTTTTATTGTTTGCAACTGATCTCAAATCCACTGTATTTTCGTTTAATTGTTATTGCACCCCAAAACTTGGTTTCTTTTGCTTGGTTATTTGCAGGAACTCCAAGAATTAGGCAAAGCTTGTCCTTGTGGGATCGATCCTCTCACCACTATCTGCATTAATTTGTAGCATAGCACTGAGTTGTATTTTATTTATTTTATGAACGGATTCGACACCCGTCATTAATTGGCGCCGTTGCCGGGGACAACGTGTTCTAATTTTTGATTTTCTTGTTCATGACCAGGTCTTCTAGTTCACAACCACTACCTTACATCCCAGAGATTGCCAGAACAGAAACAGCAATCAGAATATCAAAACGCAAATTCAGTGAATTTACCTTGTCCGGATCAGACTCAGAAGCAGAGGTCAGCTCATCCCGAGACCTCGGGACGGATCAACCAGAATCTGACGCTGAACCTGAACCAGAGATGGCCAATCCACTTGAACCTACCCTTCGAGAGCTCAATCAAGGAGCTGAACAGGAGTCTTTCCTGTGCATCAACTACCGTCCAGTACCAAATGACTGGGCCGTGAAGTCAAATGTCATGCACAACCTTAGCAAATTCAGAGGACATGCCTCCGAAAATCCTTACAAGCACCTCCAGAAGTTTCAATTTGAATGTGATGCACTTAAACCCACTGGAGTGAGCCTTGAACGTGCTAAATTAAGAGCTTTTCGGTGGTCTCTAGAGGACTCAGCAAAGAATTGGTTTTTCAGTCTTCCACACAACTCCATAAACTCTTGGGCTGAAATGGCTGCCACTTTTCTTAAGAAATATTGGTCAGCTACCAAAGCAGGAGCAGCTAGGAAGAGTCTTGTTGCTATCCAGCAACGAGGGGATGAGTCTTTTGGAGAATACCATCAGAGGTTTAAAGACCTCCAAGAAGTCTGTCCTACGCATGGTGTACCCGAGCAATCATTAATACAATACTTTTATGATGGCATGTGTGTTAAAGACAAGGAAAAACTTGATTCAGCTGCAGGAGGAGCATTATTGGACTTGACCCCTAGTCGAGCTAGAGCCCTTATTCAGACCTTGGCAGATAATTGCCAACAAAATGAAGCTCATGAACGTACCACCTCTGCACACAACATAAATGTTGCTGCACTTGAGAGACACATGGAAGAAGTGTCTACTTTTATGAAGAACTTTCCAGCAACCATCGCACAAATCCAACAAATTCCACCACAACAAGTCGCGCCTTGTGGAGTTTGTTGCCAAATCGGCCACATGACTCACGAATGTCCACTTGTAGCAGATCCTCCAGAGCAAGCCAATGCAGCCATGCCTCATCAAGGAAACTCATACTCCAACAGCAGCAATCCAGGTTGGAAGAACTACCCACACTATGGGTGGGGGCCAAATCAGCAACAACCTCCTTTTGAGTGGAGGAATTTCAAGTCTAGACCTCAACAAAACCAGCAAAATTATCAAACGAATCAGACCCCAGCTCAACCGCAACAACCACAGTTGCCAGCACCTCCACAACCATTGCAACTTACTGCACCACCTCCACCACCACTTGAAGAAACTCTCAAACAAATCCTTCAACCATTCATACAAACCACCCAAGGAGCGATAGCTGACCTCCAAAAACAGATGGCACAGTTCACCATGAGCCACCAAAACACCTCAGGCCAGCTACCTTCGAACACAGTAGAAAATCCCAAACATCTCAATGTCATGACTCTACGAAGTGGAAAAGACTTGCCACCAAGGGTCAGTTCATCCCAAGACCTCGGGATGAACCGACCAGAGCAGCAGCAGCCTCAAGAATCTGAAACAGAAATTTTGCAAGAATCCACCATTCCAGTAGGTGAAACATCCATTCCAATCCCAGAAGCACAGGAAGAAACTTCAAACCCTCAGGTAGCACCTTTCCCTTTTCCCGAAAGGCCCTCAAAAGCCAAGAAGGAGAAGGATGAGGAGAAAATTCTTGAAGTTTTTAGAAAAGTTGCTATTAATGTGCCATTGCTAGATATGATATCTCAGGTTCCTAAATATGCTAAATTCTTAAAGGATTTATGTACTAACAAGAGGAAACTAGCAGGCATAGAAACAGTGAATTTTAATGAAAATGTTTCTGCTATTTTGCAAAAAGAACTTCCTACAAAATGCAAAGACCAGGGTACCTTTGTGATACCTTGTAAAATCGGGAGCAAGGAAGTAGAGAAAGCATTATGCGACCTTGGAGCAGGTATAAATGTCATGTCTCTGTCCATTTTTGAAACTTTAAATATTGGAAACCTTAAGGAAACTAGAGTTGTTATACAACTTGCTGATAGATCCATTGTCTACCCCGTTGGAGTAGTTGAGGATGTCTTGGTGCAGGTAAATGACTTTATTTTTCCAGTAGATTTCTATATTGTTGATATGAGAAATGATGACGTTACTAGAACTACTGATGTGATCCTTGGTAGACCATTTTTTAGAACAGCCCGTGCTAAAATTGATGTGTATGATGGGTGTTTAACGCTTGAATTTGGTGAGGAATTGATTAAATTTAATATGTATGAAGCAATGAAATACCCTGAAGATATACACTGTGTTAATTTTTTAGATGTTATTGATCCCTTGGTTGATGACATTTCTGAAATTAATAATTCTGATCCACTTGAGTTTGTTCTTAGTAATGGTTTATCTCATGATGAGGTGGAGAAATTACAAGATGAGCTACCAATTAAGCCCGAAATCCTTAATTTTGTCAAGGAGCTGGATGTTTCAGACACTACTGCAGGTGATGTGCAAGCTTTAGTATCAACAGACCAAGTCACTAAACTTCAGCCTTCAATTTTGCAGGCGCCTGACTTGGAACTCAAAACATTACCTGAGCACCTGAAGTACTCATTTCTAGGCCTCGAGAAGAGCCTACCGGTCATAATTTCCAGCAAGCTGACCAACACGCAAGAAGAAAGACTTTTGAATGTCTTGAAGGAATTCAAGGGAGCAATTGGCTGGACCATAGCTGACATAAAGGGAATATCTCCTGCCATCTGCACGCACAGAATACACCTAGAAGAAGGCAGCAAAACCGTGAGACAACCACAAAGGAGGCTTAATCCTCCAATGATGGAAGTCGTGAAAAAGGAAATTCTTAAACTTCTTGCTGCAGGTGTAATCTATCCTATTTCTGACTCTTCTTGGGTTAGTCCTGTGCAGGTCGTTCCTAAAAAATCAGGAATTACAGTGGTAGCTAACAATGAAGGCGAATTGGTGCCAATGAGAGAGCAAAATTCTTGGAGAGTTTGCATAGACTATCGAAGGCTGAACAATGCTACTAGGAAGGATCATTTTCCTCTGCCATTTATTGATCAAATGCTTGAGAGGTTGGCAGGTAAGTCACACTATTGTTGTCTTGATGGATTTTCAGGATTCCATCAAATTCCCGTTGCCATTGAAGACCAAGAGAAGACAACCTTTACTTGCCCCTTTGGCACGTTTGCATATAAGAGGATGCCATTTGGTTTGTGTAATGCACCTGCTACTTTTCAGAGGTGTATGGTTAGTATATTTTCTGATTTTGTAGAGAAAGGAATAGAAGTTTTCATGGACGATTTTACTGTTTATGGAAATTCATTTGATGAGTGTTTGGAAAACTTGAGAAAAGTCTTGATTAGATGCATGGAAACTAATTTGGTTTTAAATTATGAGAAATGCCATTTTATGGTAAATCAAGGATTAATTTTAGGCCATATTATTTCAAAGAAAGGTATAGAAGTGGACAAAGCTAAAATTGATGTGATTGATTCATTGCCTTACCCATCTTGTGTACGAGATGTTCGTTCATTTCTAGGCCTTGCAGGTTTTTATAGACGTTTTATCAAGGATTTTTCAAAGGTTGCGGAGCCTATGTGTAGGCTGCTGCAAAAGGATGCAAAATTCGACTTCAATGAGCAATGCAAAGAGGCGTTTGACCTCTTGAAACAGAAGCTAGTGACAGCACCAGTGATTCAAGCACCCGACTGGACAAGACCATTTGAACTCATGTGTGATGCAAGTGATGCAGCTGTGGGGGCTGTTCTTGGACAGAAATTTGACAAGAGCCCACACGTGATTTATTATGCCTCTAGGATGCTTGATGAAGCCCAAAGAAATTACACCACAACAGAAAAAGAATTGTTTTCAATTGTCTTTGCTTTAGATAAATTTCGTTCTTATCTTCTTGGCACTAAAGTCATAATTTATTCTGACCATGCAGCCTTGAAATATCTCTTGTCAAAGAAGGAAGCAAAGCCAAGATTAGTTAGGTGGATATTGCTCTTGCAGGAATTTGATCTTGAGATCAAAGACAAAAAGGGCAAAGAAAATGTGGTGGCTGATCACTTGAGCAGAATTTTGGTTGACACCAAATCAGACCCAGTCAAGGAAGAATTCCCAGATGAGCGCTTGTTTCTAGGCCTCGAGAAGAGACCATGGTTTTCTGATATTGTCAATTACCTTGCTACGGGTAAATTCCATGGTCACTACCTTGCACGAGAGAAGGAAAAGATTATGAGAGATTCCAGAAAGTACATATGGGACGATCCATACCTTTGGCATGTGGGAAATGATAAAATCCTACGAAGATGTGTGCTTGAGAGTGAAGTTCCTTCAATTTTAAATTTTTGCCATGCTTATGCTTGTGGAGGACACTTCGGATTTAAGAGAACAGCCCATAAGGTTCTCGAATCAGGTTTTTTCTGGCCGAATTTATTTAAAGATTCATTTGAGTTTTGCAAAACTTGTTTAGAATGTCAAAAATCGGGTAATATTTCCTCTAGAGATCAGATGCCTTTAACCCCAATTTTTGTTTGTGAGATTTTTGATGTTTGGGGGATAGACTTCATGGGTCCATTCCCCAATTCAGGAGGCAACTTCTACATCATTTTGGCAGTAGACTACCTATCTAAATGGGTGGAAGCGAAGGCAACAAGGGCTGATGATGCAAAGACCGTTGTTTCATTCTTCAAATCCCAAATCCTTAACAGATTTGGAGTGCCACGAGTGATCATCAGTGACAGAGGCAGCCACTTCTGTAACAAGGTTGTGACAACTCTCTTCGCCAAGTACAACATCACACGTCGTGTGTCCACTGCCTATCATCCTCAAACGAACGGATTGGCTGAATTGTCAAATAGAGAAGTAAAATCCATCTTGAGCAAGACGGTCAGACCAGATTGAGGAGACTGGAGCCAGAGATTAGATGATGCGCTATGGGCATATAGAACAGCATTCAAAACCTCCATTGGGACAACTCCTTATAAGTTGGTTTATGGCAAATCATGCCATTTACCCGTGGAAATTCAGCACAAAGCCTATTGGGCTATTAAAAATTGCAATATGAACATTTCAGAAGCTGGATCCCACAGAAAGTTGCAAGTTCAGGAGTTGGAGGAGTTGAGAAATGATGCCTACGAAAATTCTGCAATTATCAAGGCTAGGGCCAAAATGTACCATGACAGGTCCATTCGTCCCAAGGCCTTGACAGTTGGGCAGAAAGTGCTTCTATTCAGCTCAAGATTCTGCATCCTTGCTGGAAAATTGAAGAGCCGATGGACTGGTCCTTATGTGATTACTAATGTGTACCCCAATGGTGTTGTTGAAATTCAAAACCAGGAGGATCAGAACATTTTCAAAGTTAATGGGCACCGTCTCAAGCCTTTTTATGAGAAATTCCAAAACCACACCGTGGAGAGCACCACGCTTGAAGAACCTCAATGATGATACAGCATGAAAGGTCATTCAGTCGAGTCCAAGACTGCAAACAGGGACGCTACATGGGAGGCAACCCATGCCAGCCTTTTTCGGTTTCTTTCAGATGTGAGCAAGCCAATTTCAGAACAGCGAAGGTCAGTTCATCCCGAGGCCTCGGAATGAATCACCCCTTTTATTCAAATCTGCCACATCAGCAAAACCAATTAAATGAAATAACCGTTAAACCCACGACCAAAAAACAAATAAAACCCCAAATAAACCTTTCAGCTTTCTCCTACAACTCAAAACGCTCAATCCCTCAAAAAGCTGTCAACACAAACCCACTAACCCACTCTCTGCTCTCAACCACCTCCCTCCTCCATCACTTCATCTTCTCCAGCAACCATCTTCTTCCTCAACCAACATCTCCAAAATCTGCAAAAATGCCAAGAAAGAAATCAGCAGCTCGTAAGGCTACCAACCTTCCTCCCCAACCAGAATCACCCATTGAAGACCCATTTGAAGCTCAGCTTGCTTCAAGCCCGTCTTCACCGCCGCCGTCTGGTCCATCCGCCGTCAATCCCACTGCAAGCAGCAACACCACTCTCGACGCCGGCATACACCCAGATGCCCAAGACCCTTATGAAGAAGAAGCCCTTGCCTCTGAAGAAGAACCCATCATTTCTTCTTCCCAACCCACAGCTGAGCAACCCCCCTTTTCACCAAAACCAGTCGCCACCGCAACCCCACCACCACCCAAAATTCCGGCGACCACCACCACTACCAAATCCACACCAAAAAAGACCCACAAACCCACTGTCCCAGCCTCACCCACAGTTCCTATCTCTATTCCGAGGCCTCGACGAGGACCAGTGGTGATTAGGGATTCGGAACCCTCTTCTCCCCAAAATCCGAAATCCAAATCTACATCCGGTGACTCAGACACCGCCAGCGACCCAACTTTCACCTCAAAAGCTCAGGACATCACAGTTTCCTCGAGCTCCGACGCAGAAGAACGACCTTTGAGGTCGATGGTCAAAAAGCCCCAGCCGCAGCACACATCTGACAGAGAGCAGCGCTCCTTGCGCCGGAAAGGGATTCATGTCCCTCCCATTTCCGATGCGGCCGATCTCCTTCAGACTAAGAAGTCCAAAGCTGCCAAGAAACCCAAACCAGTGAAGAGAAAGGCTTTTGAGCTAATTGATGAAGAAGAACCCACTCCTGATGTTCCTACTCCCCAGCCTTCCAAGGTCCATTCATCTCGAGGCCTTGAAAAGGGCAAACAAAAAATGGTTCCAGAAAAAGCCACCCCTGCATCTCCCATTCCACCTAATGAAGATCCTGAGGATGCAGCAAATCCTCCAGCGCCTGAACCACAAGCAGCAACTGCTGCAATCACTCCTGAAGCACCGCAAAAGAAAAAGGCAAAAATTGCCCCTCCAAGCCAAAGAAAGCAGCTTCCAGCAAGAAATCTGCTCCAGCAGCCACTCCAGTCGCTCCTGCGCCTGTTCCTGCTCCTAAACAGCAGCATGGCAGTGTCAGAAGTTCATTTAAGCCTCGAACCAGTGCCAAAAATCGGGTGAGACCTGACCTTACTCTTTTAAATGGTTGGCTTAAATTTGATGAAATTCATTTGCGTCAAAAACTGAATGAGAAGTATAAATTGCCAATTATTGCTTGTTCTGGATTGGATTTTGCTTTGCTGGACACATTTGGAATTGAAACTAGGCTTCGTACTTATGTGCGCAACATTGGGTGGGAACCATTATTTTACCTTGAGCATGATGCATATTTAGAGCTTTGTCTAGAATTTTTCACCACTTTCTGGTATAGCTCTTACAAAGAAAAACAGGAGTTGATGCTTAACAAGCTTGAAGATGTTAATTTCAGATTTTGTGATAAGTATGAGCACTTAACTATGAATGAATTTAATGTCATATTAGGATTTGTTTCACATGCTGATTTAAATGCTGATTGGTACTTGAACGCATTGTGTGATTATCCTAGTAATTTTGACAAACATGTTGCTTATCGCGAATTAACTGGGCAAACAGGACTGAAATATGATGACAAAAAAGCTAAGGCCCACCAAATCCTAGACCCCGCCCTAAGGATCCTTCACCGTTGTTTGTCCACCACTTTAGCTGGAAAAGACCAAATTTCTGGTCTGATTTCCAAGCAAGAGCTCTTCATTTTATGGTGCATGCAACATGGTTATAAAATGAACCTAGGATTTTGGATAGCTAACCAACTCAGCACCCCTAGAGAGAGATTGTATATGGGATCTTTGATCACTCATTTAGCCGTCTCTTGTAGAGGTCTTGATGTGGTGTCGGCCAAGTTTTTTAAAGTTGCCCCTCTGAAATTACTTGATTTACCTCAACTTGACCATATGGGATTTTTCCATTTGGACGAGGAAGGCTATGTCTGTTATAACACAGGGTTCACAAAAGTTGAAGATCACATCTACGGGACCAAGCACCTGGGCAACTTCAAGCTCAGACGTCTGGACTGGCACGAACACAATCCTGCCCCTGCTCCCGCTGATGAAGACCAGGCCGGTCCATCTCGAGGCCTCGGCATGAGTGGTCCTGCCCCTGTCCCTGCACCTGCCTCGCCTCCCCTCAATGCCCATGTTGCTGTCCTTCTTCGCAATCAGAATGCCCTGCTCCGCCAAGTCATCCGCGAGCAGCGTCAGACCAACGTTTGTCAGGACAACATCCTCCAGATGCAAGAGAAGATCCTTGCTGTTTTGACCCATGCCTTTCCACCAGCCCCTCCGCAATAAGCCCCCGGTTTCTTCTGTTCCTTTTCCTTTGTTTTTGTTTCTTTTCTTTTGCTGTTTGTTTTCTTTTAGTTTGTTTGTTGTTCAGTCTCATTCACATTGAGGACAATGTGTCCGATAAGTATGAGGGAGACACTTTCGTGTTTCTTTTTATTTTCTGTGACTTGTGTGTTTATTGCATGCTTTTATTTTTAGTTTTTATGCATGTTTCTCCTGTTTGTTTTTCTCTTTTTACTGCATGTTTATTTTTATTTGTTGCTTGCACCACTGCTTGTTTTTATTTTGTTTTTGCATGAGTTTTTGTTTGTCCTTTTTGTTGTGTTCCACCCCTTTTGTCATGGAATTTAATCCCGAAAACTTGTCTTGTGCACACACTTGATTTATCAACTCTGTCTTGCAAGATTGAGCACATCAGACCTTACAATTTGAGCATTTATTCCTATAGATGTATGATTAGTTTTGCTGTCCTAGGAAATGCTTTGCTAGGGCTGATTGTTTGCTTCTCTTTAGATCTTGGGATGAGGATCCTATCCTCTCATTGCTGCCTAGTCCTTTATTTTTGCTTGTTTGTGTGCCATTTAAATTCCTTGTGTGTGGCTTCTCATCACACGACGTTGGTGGTTCGGCACCATCGTCCCAATTTGGAGAAACTTCCGGTCGGTTGTGTGCTAACTCCCGTTGTTGGACCGATTATAGCACCATGATGAGAGTCAAGTCTGCATGTGCATGTTTTTGATTTCAAAAAAAAAAAAAAAAAAAAAAAAATGGGATTGTGGAAAGAAAGGAGGTATAAGAGGCCGAAGGCCTAAAGAAAAGAAAGGGATGCGGAAAGAAGAAGAGAAAACCAGAAAAAAAAAATAATAATAATAATAAAAAAAAAAAAAGGAAGAAAAAGAAGGAAGAGAAGAAAAAGAAAAAAATAGAATAAGAAAGGTGAAGAAGAATAAAAGAAGCCTTTGGCTCACTTCTTGTTTTAATAATGTTCTTTGCCTATTGCTTGCATTTTTAATTTATTTGCTTGAGAGTCAGCAGCAATGTTTGGTTATAGAGTCGAAAGGAGAAGAAAACAGAGGCCCTAGGTTTGTATTTTCTGGTTGTATAGCAGCCTATCATACCACTATCTGAATGCTTGCTCATTTGTGATGTTTGGTGTGTTGAATCTTGCTTGAAAGAGTTGATCTTTGAGGTGTGTGCATGAGTCAAGTCTAGGGATTTTATTTCTGCTCAAAGGGGGTGTAGTTTGTGTGCTGTTTGTGTGTTGTTTGTTTGCTGTTTGCATGTCTGTTTGTGTGTTTGTTTCTGTTATGTTTTAGTCTTTTCTTTATCTGTCTTAGTTCATGCTTGGGGGCAAGCATGGATTAAGTGTGGGGGATTATGATTGATGGATTATTTTGGTCGTTTTACTATCTCTTTTCCTAGTAATTGAGATGGTAAATATGCTACTTTGAGCCTATTTGCTTCCTTTCTTATGATTCAGCCTTTGGAGCATCAATGTGAAGGAAAGGAGTGAAAAGCCTGAAGAATAGAGCTGTAATCAATCATATGGTGTTGAAGTTCCATTTTCGGCCTTGCTGCTTTGAAGTTGGTCTGTTCGTCTCAAGGCCACTCCTCTATTTTGCCGAGATCAGCTCTCCTCTAGGCCTCGACAAGAAGCGACCCTCCGGAAGGCCAGCTGGATCTGCACTTTCCATGAATCCGCGTGCCGGATTTATTTAATCTCTAGTGCATTTCCTGTCTTCTTGGGATACATTATTTGCAGACACTAGACTTCTTGGGCCCCTATATGTTATTCTCATGTGCTTGAAGACATTTTGGAAGAATGAATCAACATTCTTCTTGATAAAATGAAGAATATTCCCACTCATGTACAAGCACTTAGAGGACAAGCTCTTGGGAGCTTGTGAGCTGGCGTGGACTGTCCTTGGAGAGGAGTTGGCGGGCAAATGAAGGACCAATTTAAAGTAGCAAGATTCAGTTTGTAAGGGGGACGGATTGCATTCGGACAATCAAGAACAGTAGGGAGAAAAATCAGCATTTACCAACCTTTTCCAGAAATTCCAGCACTCTTTGTAATTTCGGATTTGAACTTCTTTTGTTTTATTTTGATTATGTGTTGTAACTAAACTCCAAGTTCCTGGTAGGGATCAAGAGATTGGCTGGTATGTTGATTGTGAGACTTGTTTAAGCTTCATAGAAATGAATTTCATATTTCAAACCTTCTTGTTTTAATTTTAAACTTGTCTTTATTAATTTTTGAGCTTGATCACCTTGAATTTAATTCGGGCAAGTGTAGTCAGTTCTCTTGTGATTACATCACTCTTGGAGAACGTTTGTAGACAAATCAGCAGGGCATGAGGGGTATTTTCTTGGTCTAAGCTGATAGAAGGAATTGAATTAGGCGGTCATCCCATCCCGAGGCCTTGAGAAGGGCCGACCTAGGTGACAGCTGGGTCAAGTGCCAGACTAGACCAGACTCGTGGATGATGAAAGTATTCCCTTGTCTAGAAGAGGGACCTCACTGTCTTTAATCAATCTCTCAAGTGCTTCCATAAGTATTCTGATTCCTTTGTAGAAGGCTCTGCATAGCCAAGGCAAAGTGGCGGATTAGAATCTTAGGATGAACTTAGGAAGATTAGGGTATTTAAAATGAAGTGATTCTTTTAAATACTTTTGTAGCAGGTTGGGAATCTAGTGTGAGCTGGTTCCACAACTTCTTCTATGAAAACCATTTCGAAAATGTATTTTGTCAATGATCAACAACTTACCAATGCCATCTCGCAATGATCTCTACCCGGAATATTTTCTCCCCTGTAATTCTCTCTATTTTAAAGCTGTTTTTATTGTTTGCAACTGATCTCAAATCCACTGTATTTTCGTTTAATTGTTATTGCACCCCAAAACTTGGTTTCTTTTGCTTGGTTATTTGCAGGAACTCCAAGAATTAGGCAAAGCTTGTCCTTGTGGGATCGATCCTCTCACCACTATCTGCATTAATTTGTAGCATAGCACTGAGTTGTATTTTATTTATTTTATGAACGGATTCGACACCCGTCAGCTACGGTAGCCACTGGAAATAATTGGCCATTTGACACAATCCTTAGCGTGATCACGGTAAGAGCTTACCGTGATTACGCTAAGAGAAAAATGTTTAGTGTGATCACGCTAAGCCCTTACCGTGATTCACGGTAAGCACTGTTTTAAATTCCATACGTTTTTCAAAATACATTTTTTCAAAACTTGCCTTTGTATAAAACCTTTTGACACTATTTCTTGTTAGTGTGAGCTGTAAATATTTCCTAATCTGTAAATCTAAGTGTATCTTCTAATAACTATAGAATATATTTAGCCTGATATTTAGGGATGTGAATAGCTAATTAATAGGCTAATTATTAGGCTGATTATTAGGCATGTACAACTTACTGCTTCTATATATGAAAGGCCTACCTCATATGAGAAAGGCATCCAGTAAACTTGACATGGTAGCGGAGCCATATCTCTGAAAATTTTAGTCTTTGGTATTCTTGATCTTGGTTAGTAGCCTTGCTTTCATAGGGCTCTTTTCTGATATCTCGTGTTCTAGACATCTTGTGTTCTTGGTCGTCAATCTTGGTTTCTTTGTGGTACTCTGAAGATGACATCTGATTCTTTCAATGTTCGATTTACTGGGAAGAACTACTCTGCGTGGGAATTTCAGTTCCAAATCTTCGTCAAAGGGAAAGATATGTGGGGTCTTGTGGATGAGAGTGACCCAGCTCCCAAAGACCCAACCAAACTGCCGGCATGGCAGGTCAAAAACAATCGAGTTATGGCTTGGATAGTGGGGTCTGTTGACCCGCTTATCGTTCTTAGTCTGAAACCGTATAAGACGGCTCAGACTATGTGGGATTACCTAAAGAAGGTGTATCACCAAGACAATACCGCACGACGGTTCCAGCTGGAATCTGATATCGCTCGTTACTCTCAAGGCCATCTCTCCATCCAGGAGTATTATTCTGGTTTTCTGAATCTGTGGTCAGAATATACTGACATTATCTATGCTAAGATACCTGTTGAATCTTTGTCTATTGTTCACCAAGTTCATGAGCAGAGCAAGCGGGATCAATTTTTGATGAAAGCTCGACCTGAGTTTGAGACGGTTCGATCAAATATGATGAATCGTAACCCTTCACCATCTTTGGATGTTTACCTTGGAGAATTACTCCGTGAAGAGCAGCGTCTCTACACTCAAGACGGACTCAAGCAAAAGCAAAATGTTGCTGTCGCATTTGCAGCTCAAGGAACGGGAAGAGGACGAGATATGGGCAAGGTTCAATGTTATAGCTGCAAAGAATATGGCCATATTGCCTCCCAATGTAGAAACAAGTTCTGCAATTATTGCAAACAGCAATGGCACATCATTAAGGAGTGTCCCACTCGTCCACCACGAAAGATGCATGCATATCAAGCTGTAGTTGGCAGCCCTGCAACAGCAACAGCTTCAGAACACCTGCCTATGTCTGCTGCTGTACCTGTTCTCACCCCTGAAATGGTGCAACAAATGATCATTTCAGCCTTTTCAGCTTTCAAGCTCCAAGGTAACACTGATACTCTTTGGCTTGTTGATTCTGCTGCTTCAAATCATATGACAAACTCTTCTTCTAAGCTTCAAAATGTCCACAAATACTCTAACTCTGGACAAATTCAAGTTGCTAATGGCAATAATATTCTGATTACTAAGGTTGGAGATATCACTCCATTCTTCAAAAATGTTTTGGTAGCACCAGAACTTTCTACTAGCCTAATTTCAGTTGGTCAATTGGTAGATGACAATTGTGATGTGCACTTTTCTCGTGCTGGTTGTGTTGTGCAGGATCAGGTGTCGGGGACGACAATCGCGAAGGGGCCTAAAGTTGGACGTTTATTTCCGCTGCACTTTTCTATTCCTAATTTTCTTTCTTTTGCTTGTGCTCAATTTCACAATAACAATGAGGTTTGGCATAAACGTTTAGGTCATCCAAACTCTATGGTTCTATCTCATTTGTTGAAATCTGGTTTACTTGGGAATAAAAATGACTTTTCTACTCCAAGTCTTCTGTTTGATTGTTCTACCTGTAAATTGGCAAAGAGTAAAACTCTTCCTTTCCCTTCTTTAGGGGCTCGTGCAACTAATTGCTTTGATACTATTCATAGCGATGTTTGGGGAATTTCCCCAGTTCCCTCTCATGCTCACTACAAATATTTTGTAACATTCATTGATGATTACAGTAGGTTCACATGGTTGTATTTTCTTCGTTTCAAATCTGAAGTCTATTCTGTGTTTAAAACCTTTTTAGCCTATGTTGAGACACAATTTTCTACTTGTATTAAGGTGCTCAGATCTGATTCTGGTGGCGAATATATCTCTCATGAATTTCAGAATTTTCTGCGTGAGAAAGACATTCTTTCTCAACGCTCCTGCCCTTACACACCACAACAAAACGGAGTTGCTAAGCGTAAGAACCGTCATCTTTTAGACATCGCTCGGAGTTTATTAATTGAATCTTCTGTTCCTTCTAGATTTTGGGTTGAAGCTTTGTCTACTGCTGTTTATTTAATTAATCGACATCCATCTCAGGTGCTCAATCTTGATTCTCCATATTCTCATTTGTATCATAAGAATCCTGACTATGGTGACTTGCATACTTTTGGTTGCGTTTGTTTTGTCCATTTGCCTCCTACTGATCGCCATAAACTTTCTTCTCAATCTGCTAAATGTGCGTTTTTGGGCTATAGTATGTCTCACAAAGGTTATGTCTGTTATGATCCTATTGGTAATAAACTTCGTACTTCCCGCAATGTTGTCTTCTTTGAGAACCAATATTTCTTCCCTACTCATGTTGAGTCCTCCTCTGCTACTCCTTGCCTTCCTCTCTTTGAGGATTTATCACCTTCTTTTGAGCGTTTTAAACCAGGAATTGTGTATGAAAGACGACGTCCACAGCTGCCCCTTCCCGACGTTCCTCCGCCGCCTGAACCTGCAGCTGCCCTTGCACTTCCTCAGCCTGCTCCTCGGCGATCTCTCAGGGTCTCTTGTCCGCCTGATAGGTACGGGTTTTCTGCTACTCTAGATACTATTCCTATACCATCTAGTTACTCACAGGCTTGCAAGCATGAGTGTTGGCAGCAAGCAATGCAGGAGGAACTTCAGGCTCTTCAGGAAAATAGCACATGGGATCTTGTTACTTGTCCTTCCCATGTTCGACCTATTGGCTGCAAATGGGTGTACTCCATCAAAACGCATTCTAATGGCACTCTGGATCGTTATAAGGCGAGATTGGTTGCTCTTGGTAACAAGCAAGAGTATGGGGTGAATTATGAAGAAACTTTTGCTCCAGTAGCCAAGATGACTACTGTTCGCACCATTATTTCCATTGCTGCTTCTCAAGGTTGGCCTCTTTATCAAATGGACGTCAAGAATGCATTTTTACATGGTGATCTCAAAGAAGATCTCTACATGACACCTCCGCTTGGTTTGTCCAACTCTATTCCATCCGTTGTGTGTAAGTTGAACAAGTCTCTCTACGGGTTAAAACAGGCTCCTCGTGCATGGTTTGACAAGTTCAAGTCTGCTCTTCTTCACTTCTCCTTTGTGCAAAGTCAATATGATTCTTCCTTATTCCTTTGCAAGACCTCTCTTGGTTTGGTTGTCCTTCTTGTTTATGTTGATGACATTGTTATTACGGGATCAGACCCTTCCCACATCAGTCGCCTTCAACAACATCTTCATGATTCTTTTCATATGAAGGATCTTGGTTCGCTTAATTATTTTTTGGGCTTGGAAGTGGGTGCTGCTCCTTCTGGTGTGTTTTTACATCAACATAAATATGCTCAGGATTTGATTTCCTTGGCTGGCCTTCACGATGCTTCACCAGTGGATACGCCTTTAGAGGTCAATGTCAAATATAGTCGTGCAGATGGCGACCTTTTACCTGATCCTAGTGTTTTTCGTCAACTTGTTGGCAGTTTAAATTATCTTACTATCACTTGGCCTGATATCTCCTTTGCTGTCCAGCAAGTCAGTCAGTTTATGCAATCTCCTCGTCATCTTCATTTGGTGGTTGTTCGCCGTATACTTCGCTACATCTTGGGCTCTTCTCATCGTGGCTTATTCTTTCCGGCTGGTTCTCCCATTCAACTTGTGGGCTATGCTGATGCTGATTGGGTGGGTTGTACTGACACTCGTCGCTCTGTTACTGGTTGGTGTATGTTTCTTGGTGATTCTCTGATCTCCTGGAAGAGCAAGAAACAAGATCGGGTCTCTAAATCTTCTACAGAATCAGAGTATAGGGCTATGTCTGCTGCCTCCTCCGAAGTTACTTGGCTTAGAGGTTTATTGGCCGAACTTGGTTTTCCACAGACTTCTCCTACTCCTTTATATGCTGATAACACCAGTGCTGTTCAGCTTGCTATAAATCCTGTCTTCCACGAGCGTACCAAACACATTGAGGTGGATTGCCATTATATTCGAGAAGCTTATGATGCTGGTACCATTTCTCTTCCACGTGTCTCCACTGATATGCAACTTGCTGATCTCTTCACCAAATCTATGCCCCGTCCACGCCATCAGTTCTTAGTTAGCAAATTGATGCTTTTGGACAACCCAGCATCAATTTGAGGGGGGATGTTAGTGTGAGCTGTAAATATTTCCTAATTTGTAAATCTAAGTGTATCTTCTAATAACTATAGAATATATTTAGCCTGATATTTAGGGATGTGAATAGCTAATTAATAGGCTAATTATTAGGCTGATTATTAGGCATGTACAACTTACTGCTTCTATATATGAAAGGCCTACCTCATATGAGAAAGGAATCCAGTAAACTTGACATTTCTTGAGGTAATTGAACATTAAACAAGTGTTAGAATGTGTCATACTTACATTTTTAAGTTCATTTACACTTGATCTTGAAGCTTGCGATATATTTGAATTGTTGCTCGATTGTTGTCACATTCGCAAACTAAAATACCATTCAACTTGAAATTGCATTAGTAAACTAATTTATTTGTGTGTCATTGAATCATCAAAATAAGAGTGATGTTCGCTTTGGGCTAACAATCTCCCCCTTTTTGATGATGACAAACACAAATAAATTCAAAATGAATTAAACTTGCAATTTAAGTTAAAACAAATAAATGAGAGCAAAAATACTTTCCTTGACAAACATGTATGCTCTTCTTATGACTTTGTCATATATGCTCCCCCTATAGATTTGCATAAAGAGCCTTAATGCTCCCCCTACATAAAACGTTAGTTTCACATGGAACATGACAAATGAAAATAAATTGCTCCCAATTAGCCATTTCAAATGCTACCAATTAAAGCATTATCAATCTCCCCTTTGTCAAACATTTCTAACATTTCTTCCCTTGAAGATTATCCTATCTCCCTCTTAATATTAAACTCCCCCTTAATATTAAGCATTTCTCCTAAAATTATCTCCCCTATTTCAATCTCACAATTATCTCCCCCTTTGCTAATCAGATTTCACAATTATCTCCCCCTTTGTCATCAACAAAAAGAAAGGGCATCATACACACAAACAATCATAAAATGGCAATATGAAAACAATTATCTAATCCAGTTATTAGTGCACATATAATCACAAAACAAATAGCACATCACAAGTAGATTAGCAAAACGAGAATCAAACATCATACTGCACATCACAAATATTTGAGCAAATACCAATTTGATCATAAAACATACTACATATCATAAATATCAAAGATCCAAAAACTATCAAAGTCAAGTCAGACTACATGGCATATCAAAAGACTTAAAATACTAAATACTATCAAAGCTGACATATAAACATATCACTGAGGTGGAGGGGGGGGAGGAAGTCGATCCAAAATGGCCTGTAACTTGGCGTCGATGCTGGCATCTCTTGTAGCCTGTCTTGCATCAAGTTGACCAAGCCGAATACCAAGGTGATGCATAGATGTCTGAAGATCAGCAACATCAGAGGAGTGGTCTACCATTTGCTCCCTCAAAACAGTAATATCCATATAATCTTCATCTTCTTCATCATCACCATCATCTTCATCAAATTTCTCTTCATCCAAATCAGCTTCATCATCCATAGGTGCACTTGTACCAGCTTAAGAAGACATATTCTCTGCAGGTGGCTCATCAACCCCATCATCATCCTCATCGGGAAGAACTCTAGCAACCTCATATCGTTTTCCCAAGGACTTACGATTGTTATACACAAGCCTTCCATTAACATCAATGCAAAGCATCAACCGGGAAGTGATATGATTCAAATCAAACAATACACAATCATTGTGCACGCGAATTAAATTCAAGATTAGGAACAACTCCTCTAGATACAAATGAGCACAAACCCTCATTAGCCACACCCATAATTCTACAAATCATCTCTAGATTAACACGAATGGTTTTGCCAAAAATGCGAGAGGTAATAACACAATGCTCAGCATTCCTAATGTTCTTAGAGAATTCTAAGTTCGCATAAAATGTTCTCACAAGCACAGGACTATAGAACCTAGTCAAACTAACAGCCTTAGTCCATCCTTGAGCATTCACAAGCTTAGGCAAATCACAAGGAATAAAATTCTTGAAATTAAAGACATGTGGCCTAATCATACAAGCCGACTTAAGAGATTCTTGAAAATTCTCACAGGCATCAGTATTAACAAAGAACTTGGCATCAAAATCAGCCGGAGGAAAATAGAAGTAAGGATTACCCGCGGCTAAAGCAAATAAATCGGGTTCCATGGAGGAAGAAGAAGCGGCATCACTTTTCTGACTCTTTGAAGACGGTTTCTTTGGTGTATTAGTCCTAGCACGCTTAGAAGAGGATCCTTTGGCCATATTGAGTGGAGATAAAGAGGATTTTGGAGTGAAAAACGGATTTTGGGAGTTAGGGTTCCAAAATGGGGATTTTATGGGTTATGGAGATTGAGCGATTAATCCCTAAAATTGACACATGAGTTTTATTTAGGATTGAATGAGGAGTGTTTAGCTAAATTTTGGCTGGATTTCGTCGTGATTTGAGCAAGAAATCGAAGAAGTTGAATTTTGGAGAAGGAGAGGGAAAATGGTCGGGCTAGAGGAGAGAGAAAAAGTCTGGAAAGTGAGGAAGAAGACGTGAACAGTGAATATTATATACTTGGTAGCATCGTAATTAAACAAGAATAGAAAGGGTATTTTTGGTATTTTTGTCCAAAAATTTGCTTAACCCTCCATCCCGCAATCTCTATTTTTCCTGGTTGCTCCACTGGTCCAATTTGGGCCATTCCCAAAATGGAGAAAATGCTGGATTTGGAGTCCAACATTTTCAATTTCATCTCCAAAACTGGTGTTTACCAAACACCCTTTTTTCAATTTCAGTCTGGGAATGTTGGTTTCGGTACCGAAACCAGACTCCTAAACACAGCCTATATGTACCATACAAATTCAAAAGAAAAAAACTTTAACATTGATATGAATCTCGAAAGCTCTACAATGCAAGACATTGATTTTCTATTACTTGGAAGAATCTAGCATCTCAGGAAAAGATAAATTACATTGAAATGATGGGCGTAATACAACGCTTGGTGCTTTTAAATTTCAAAGATGTAATTTTATTTACTAGCTACTCAATGGAACACCAGTGCTCTTAATAAACTACATCAATGACTAATTGGATGAGGAATGATGAGATGGTTCGCTAGCAATTCCTCCTCGTTCCTCAACTAGAGCCTAGACTTCGTCATGACAAATAGCAGCACTCAAGCTCTGAATTTTTCCAAGAAAACAGCCTGAAGTCAAAAGTTATAATGGTCGAAATTATTTATGGACCATTTCTCCGATAATTTATCAACCATCTTAGACCACAAAGAAACAATGCATAGATGGAAAGTGGCAAAAGCTAATCTCCCATGAACGCAAATGTAACTAGAAAAATCTCCAACACCAAATGCCAATTATCAACCATTTCTCACTTAACTAAATTTCTTCAGTCACCAAAACACCAGATTAATTTATTTATCTATTATGGTTCTTTTATAACTTTCAAGGGCTTGGCTAATGGATAATTCCATGAACTATTAAATCTATGATTCTTCAATTACTAATCAACAACAGAACCTCTTCTATATAATCCTTCCTCTAAAAAAAACACTTACACATTCAAAAGATCAGTTCTTCCACATAAACTCAGACATTACCACCTTCCACTCCAATAAAAAGTCTTTTGATAACAACATAAAAGACCCATATCAAATATTTCACTCAACATGCTTTTCAAGAAGATAACAAACATCAACGTGTAATAAAACAAGGGGTAATAACATAAATACCCCCTGTACTATTTTTTAAAACAGAAACCTCCCCTATCCTTCAAAAATTCAAATTGACCTCCCCTGTACTATCGGTCAGAAGCAAACCGTTAGTCTGAAACAGTCAAACTAACAGAAATTGCTTTATTACTCATTTTTTCCCGGTTGCCCATTTTCTTTTCTTTTTCCTTTTTTTTTCCTTTTTCTTCTCTTCACCTCTGCTACGCCTTCTTTATTTCTTTATTTCCTTTTTCTTCTTCACCTCTGCCCACAACTCCAATCTCCATTTCTTTATTTCCTTTTTCCTTTTTTCTTTTTTCTTTTTCCTTCTCTTCTCCTCCACCTCCGTAGCCATCGCCGCCTCCAGATCCGTAGCCTCCACCACCACCGCGTCCACCACGGCTGCCTCCAGATCTGGTTCTTTATTTTCATGAACAGATCTGGTCCTCTATTTTTGTTGTTCTTCAAGCAGTACCAGATCTGGTTCCTTATTTCCTTTTTCCTTTTTTATTTTTTCTTTTCCAATTTTGTTGCAAACAACAATTTGTTTCTTTTTCTTTTTTTAATTTATGGGTTTTATTTTCTTTTTAATTTCTGGTGATGAAGATGGATGTGGAGGGTAGTGGAGGAGGAGATGGATGAGGAGGTTGCTCAATTATCTCATTTTGGAGGAGAAAGAGGACGTATACTTTGTTTGGTTTCATAGAGTTGAGATCTTGTGGTAGAGTCTTTGGAAAGGAGAGAAGGTCAAGATGATGTCCAAATCGTATACCAATCTTTTAGATCTAGCTTCCGGAAAGATGGTCTGCCTGATAACAAAGGATGGGGATTTAGCTGGGATGAGGATTCTTTGCTCTTACAGTTGAAAGATGGTTTGCCTGATGATATGGAAGTTATATATGTTGGTTCTTTACGCGTTGATGTGGATGTGAATGAGCAGGATGATGTTTCACAGCTTCTGTTGGAAAGGTTCAAGTGTGTCCCAACATTTTTGTCGCCTGACATTTTGGCCAAGTTTTATCATGGTTTCTGCCACTTTTCCATTACATGCTTCCTTTCTCAGCTAATAGAAGTGGAAATTAATCTTGGACACCAAAAAAAACAAATGCAGTGGAGGGATTATTTATTTCTTACTTTTAAATAATTTTTCCCAGGATTTAAGAACTAATTAAATTATTTTTAAATTTTTTTAAATAAAATATTCTGAATTTTCTCTATTTTTGTAATTAATAATATTATTTTTTGAAGGGGAAATAGTTTTTACCACCCCTGAACTATCGTCGAAAATCAAAAACCTCCCCTGAACTTCATTTTTTGAAATTCACCTCCCTAGACTATTGTTTTCGGGCAAAAAGCCCCTTCTGTCCATAATTAAATCAATTTTTTGTGAATTCTTGGAATTTTTTACAATGTTTCTTGATTTTTAGGTTAATTATATTTTTTCGTGAATTTGTACTTTTTTATAGATTTTTTACAATTTTTTTAAAATTGTAAAAATGTGCATTGAAGGGGCTTTTTGCCCGAAAACAATAGTCCAGGGGGGTGAATTTCAAAAAATAAAGTTCAGGGGAGGTTTTTGATTTTCGACGATAGTTCAGGGGTGGTAAAAACTATTTCCCATTTTTTGAATTATTAAATTTAATTTTGTAAGTGTAACCGGGAAAAAATGAAAAAAAAAGGGCAACCTGCTGTCAAAGGTCATAAAGCAATTTCTGTTAGTTTGACTGTTTCAGACTAACGGTTTGCTTCTGACCGATAGTACAGGGGAGCTCAATTTGAATTTTTGAAGGACAGGGGAGGTTTCTGTTTTAAAAAATAGTACAGGAGGTCCTTATGCTATTACCCCATAAAACAAAGAACCCACACTATTTTCAACAAGGAAACTTGGGAAAAAACAATGGAGAAAAGCTGATTTGCAACGTACCATTTTGAGCAGTATAGTGCTATTATGATTAGCAGAGGAAGATGAAACCTGAGACACAAAATGGTATTGGTATTATAGATTTAAGTGGTATTTGAGCAGTATAGTGGTATAGAGTAATGCTATATAGGAGGAGGAAACAAGAGGAGAAGACAAGAGGAATGACGTGGCACCGCCACATCACTCTGCCACGGTTGAGAAACAAAGAAATTTGTTACTGCTGCATTCTTCTCTTTTTCTCATGCCATTATCTGCAACAACTACTAATACAACCTTTCAGGCCATTTTCTTCAATACCCACTTCTCCAAAATGTTAAGAGTCATTAATAAAAGGCTCCGGCGGCTGTATTCTTGTCTCCGGTGGCCGATTCGCCGTCACCGGTCCAAACCCAAAATTGTCATAAAAACGTTTGGAAAATCAACCTCCAAATCTCAAATTGAGCACAATATCAGTAATGGGTCTGCTGCTGTGCATCCAAATGGGCACTTGGGTGGTCTAAAAACAGAGGGGAAACCAATAAAGGTTGCAACTTTCAATGCTGCCCTGTTCTCCATGGCACCAGTAATGCTTAAAGAAGATAATCCTTCTAGTCTTGAGTATGAAAATGAAAATTTTGGAAGCAGTAGAAGGTCTATAAATGGCGAAAAGTCCGTAGATGATCGGTTTTGCTAGTAAATTAAACCCAAATTACAAAAATTAATGGAAGAAAGTATTACAAAGTTAATAAATTAAACCATGAACAACCCAAATTATCAAAATTTACACACCCAGATCGGTCTGAAGGAAGAGACGCGGTGGGTATGGAGGAGGGAGGAAGCTCCGGACGTGGTGGCTGCTATGGAGGAGGAGATGAGAAAGAAAACCCTAGATCGTGAATTGAGGAAGAGGGTATGAAGAAGGAGATCTGGGTGACATTTTCGTAAATTTAGGGTCGATGACAAACTTGTAATTAAGCTGATGTGGTAGAGTGACGAGGCACCGCCACGTCATTCCTCTTGTTTTCTCCTCTTGTCTCCTTCTCTTGTTTAGCACTGCCCATAGTGGTATTGATCTTCTTCTGAGCGAAGTGGAAGTGGAGAGGCTCGGAGACGACGGAGGTAGAATCGGTCGGAGAGTCTGATGGTATTGAAAGGATCGGTGGTGTCGAAGGAACCACCGCAGTCAATGTAGTAAGAAGAGAGGCAGAGCCTAAGGATTTGGTCGAGGAGAGGAGAGGGATGAGGCGTGGCGTGGCTGGGCTAGTGGGCTTGGTAAATTATTTTTTTTTTGATTGGATCCGTCCCCCCCCCCCCCCGGCCCGCCCGGCACGCTCTCACCTTATCTCTTCTCCTTCCTCAACGCCCAAAACCCTAACTTTTCTAATTTCCATTGCATCTTTTCCAGAACTTTCTTCTTCTAGCAGATTCCACTCCCCCCGATATAAACCTCGCCCTCCCCGTTCAATTCCAATCATCGTCAATCGAAATCCACTTCCAAAAGCTTACTGCATTCCACTGTAATCTCTTCAATTCCCGATCAATCAGAATCCAAATGGCATCTTCTCTCGCTCTCAAGAAACTTGTTTCCTCAACCCTCGTCCCCAACTCCCTCCGCCCCATCCGCCCCATAGCTTCCATCACACCTTTAGCCTCCTCTCGCCTCTTCAACACCAACGCGCTCCGCGATTACGACGGTTTAAAAAAAAAATCCTCCTCTCCCGAACTTCATCTTCGCTCCACTTCTTCTCCTTCTCTTCTCACTGACGCGCACAGTGACCCCTCCACAGCAATTGAGAGACCTGTAATCCGGAATATGAACTGGTGCAACGATTCTTTTTGGAGAGACATCGAAATCTTAATCAACAGCGACATAGGAACTTTTATTATTGAAGAATCAAGGACCAGGTATTTGTTTCTTTAGTTTTTAACAGGATTTCCTGATCTTTGAAATTTATAATAATCACAAAATGTGGTCGAAAGAAAATTTGAGATGTGTTTGAAACTGGCGAGCCTTTTTTCATTATAAATATCAATGCAATAAGAGACCAAGAAGAAGCATATTTAGACATTTCGGGTCGAGAATTGGGAACTTGTACAGTTTTTCATTCTCTCGCTCTCCATTTATGATGTTTTAATACTTCAGTTACGCACGGGGTTTTGCATTTCCCTACTGTTTATGTTGATTTAGAAGTGAAGATAGGTTGATTTCCAGAGTAAATGAACCATTGATTCCCTTTTTTCCTCCCGCCTCAAAGTGAGGCCTCACAGTAACCTTGCTGGTAGGTGTATCATATGCCAAGTGAACTACATTAAAGAGATGCTGAGCTTGAAAGCTATAAAAACTTTTTGAAAATTCAAGGTGCTGCATTTTATTTTTATTTTTGATAAGCTGATTTGAACTCATCACCTCCTAAGAAATCTTGTAGCAATATATAAATGCCCTCGAGAGAACATTTGAATTCATAAACTCTTTCCTTTTCTTTCATGGCAAT